>JACEFZ010009114.1:0-25000 GCA_014155875.1 Cepaea nemoralis
TGCCCATGCAACAAATGTATCAATAGCTCTTTGTAGCGATCTGTTGGCCACTGATGCATGTTCATTTGTGCTCCATAGAACCAGGTCATCAGCGTACATTGCTGCTTTAATTCCATGCTGTAGATTAGCAACAAGATCATTGATGAAGATTATAAATGTGGGGGACAAGACTCCGCTCTGGAAAACACCGCGACAAGTAGTACTTTCTTGCTCTTGAGTCGGTCTATCTTGAGTCGGGCTCTTCTATTGTGCAAGTCTGCTTTCACCCATTTGTACATTTTTCCATTGACTTTACAGTTTCACAGTTTCTTCATTAGACCTTCTTTGCAGACTTTGTCAAAGGCTTTCTTCAGATCTATCCATGCAGCAAGCACCAGCTTCTTCTGTTGGAATGCATCCTCAATTTCTTGAGAGAGGTAGGTTCTCTGATCTTCCGTAGAGTAGCACTGCCTTAAGCCAGCTTGCTGTGGCACAAGGATGTTTTTACTTTCAATGTACCACTGCAGTCTGTGATTGATGATGCGCTCTGGCGTTTTGCAGAGACAGCTGGTAAGGCTAACTGGTCTGTATCTGGAGGCAATGGAACTATCTTTCCCTGATTTTAGGAGGGGTATCATGATTGCTTCTCTCCAGGCTTGTGGAACACTGCCTAGGGTCCAGCTGTTATTGAAGATTTGCAACAGCTTTGCTTTGGCCTCTGTTCCTTGGTTCCTGATAATTTCATTGGAGATACCATCAGCCCCTGGTGACTTTCTCATTTTCAGTTTTTATATGGCTAGCTCCAGTTCGCTGATTGTGATAGGTGCCTCCAGAACCTCATGCACTGTTTCATTATGTCCTGTATGTTGCCATATCTCTCAAATCTCTTGTTATTTCTCTGGACTAATGTCGATATTATTATCTTGTGCGAATGAGTCCGCTTTCCTGTTAAGATGTTTCCGTCTTTATGTAGTGCAAATTTTGAGTTTCTCCCTGTGCCCTCATCGTTAAGTTGTTTTATTAGCTTCCACAATTTCCTTGTGCCTCTTTCAAAGTTCAGAGACTCTGTTTTTTCCTGCCACCTTTTCCGTTTAGCCTGCAGCTTGGCCCTTTGAAATTTGGCCTTTGCGTGCTGGTATTTATTGCAGTGCTCTTGTCTGGATTTTGCCTCTGCTTGCTGTCTAAACATGTCCACATCATTATGCAACTGTTCCAGTTCACTACTCCAGTAGGGTTTATAAAGTTTACGGGCTCCTCTTGGTACTGTTTCTCGCACTGCTTGTAGTATGCATTTCCCAAACTCTTCAACTACTTTATTTATGTCTTTCTCAGTGTTCAGGTTTCTAACCAGTGCCAGTATGCTGGTGCGATTCTTGTACATTGCCTAGTAGCTTTCTTGTAGTTCCACCTCGAGATGGTGCTGCTTTCACTTACAAGCTCATTTTCTACAGTTAGAAAGACTGGCCGATGGTCATTGCCACCAAGTTGTTTCCCAACAATTTGTGTAATGTTCCACTCTAGGTCTGGTGAATGAAAAGCCAGGCCAGGTGTAATTGTTGTGTGCCATGATCTCGAGTAGATGATAGTATGTGGGTCTGACGACTGATGTAGGTGCTGAAGCCTTTTCCTCGGCATCAGCACACCGGATGTTTAACAACACGCATTCTTATCCATTTGGTCACGCAGACCTCGTGTCCCTTGAAATAAGCGTTATGTTGTTATGTTTATTTCCAATATTACAATTAGATGTGTTTCATTTAAAGTGGTTTTATTTCGTGCTAAACAGTCTGTATTTTCAAAGTGCGTTGTGTGTTTTTTTTTTTTTTAACATTTACGAATACAACACATACATTTACATACACATATGATAATATGATATTAGAAACACAGAGCTGATCCGCGACTCTGGTGATCGAGTGAGATGGCAAAATATGACCGCTCACGCGTACCGGCATGGCACATGATGGATGGATTTTTGTTTTCCGCGTTTCCATCCTGTTTCAGGATATTGCGGTCAACATCAGCATCTTTCAGCTGTATTTTGATTCCTAGGCTAGATTACGCTCATCAGCACGCCACGACTTTCTGAGCGACCGGCTCCATACTCTCATAAGTCACTGGTGCGACTCGAACCGCTTCCAATTCTCGTGCACTCACGTCAACCACGAGAGTATTCGGGATTACGGAGAAAGCTGCTAACCCCTCGGCCAGAGAGGCGGCATGCATGATGGATGGATGGATGATAATATTATATTCATGGCATGATGTAATTAACTACACATTACTTATTGATGATGATGGTGTGGTAATCATTTGCTCTCATGTATGCTAAAGTCATTCAATACAAACTCTTTCATACTCCAAGTGTTCTCATTCACACTTAGCTTTATTTAAACAGGTTTAAAGTTTCACTGGATGGATCATACATGAAATATTGCAACAAGCGTCCCATTTTACAAAGTAAATTGCAAACAGATATGCATGTTAGTGAGTCAGTGAGTGAGTGAGTAAGTGAGAGGGAGAGAGAGAGAGAGAGAGAGAGAGAGAGAGAGAGAGAGAGAGAGAGAGAGAGAGAGAGAGAGAGAGAGAGCAAACCAAATCAAAGAATAATATTAGCTACATTGAGTAGTAACTTCATCACAGGCACAATGGATATATTTGGGGTGTGCTGGGGTTGGGGTGGAAGTTAAACGAACTGTTGTCTTGGTCATGGTCGTACTTACCACTTCCCGGCTGACAAGAACTGACCTAAGAGCTAGAGGCTGCCTATGTGCTGGGTAACTCAATTAACTTCTGTCCTTGTCTGTAATTATTCCAAGGCCCCGGTAACAAAGAAAGAAAATGTGCTGTCTCCTTTCCCCCCATGACGGGTATTGTAAATATGTAAATAAAGGCTCCATAAGCCTAAATATCTCTCTTTTTTTTAAATACTGAGCCTTGGCTATCATATTAGTAATAGTGTGCACTCCTGTATATCTGTATTCTTTGGGCGGGGAAGAAATAGTGAAACTAAAGATGGTAAAACATATATAATGACAGTAATGTCAAGAATAATTTATTAAAGACAGTGGTACACATTTGGACCCATTAGGGATACACAAAGTGGAGAGTGCAAAAGAAGAAGTAACAAAGATATTTATGATCTGTTTAAGTTCCCGCTAATCACTGGTATCATGAAGGCTAATAGACTACAATGGCTGGGGCATATAGAAAGAATGGAAGATAATAGGGAAACAAAACTCGCTTACACTCAGGAAATAAATGACCGTAGACCCTGAGGTAGACCAAGAAGACGGTGGAGAGATAATACATATACAGACCTACAAGCACTTGGAACCAACGACTGGCAAGAGAAGGTCCACCAGAGAGACGAATGGAGACGGATTGTATTTGCAGCAAAGAACCTCAATGGCTCGGAATGCTGAAGAAGAAGAAGAAGTGGTACACATTAGGATTATAGAACTACCCGTGAAAGTATGTTTTTGAGCATGTATAGTATGTAGTATGAACTTGATGGGGTGTCTTTCTGAACTTGTATAGTACAAAGTGTAAACTTGATGGGAGTGTGTGTCTGAACATGTATAGTATAAAGTGTGAACTTGATGGCAGTAGTGTCTGAACATGAATAGTAAGAAGTGTGAACTTGATGGGAGTGTGTATCTGAACATTGAGAGTAAGAAGTGTGAACTTGATGGGAGTGTGTGTCTGAACATGTATTGTATGAAGTGTCAAAATGATGGGAGTGTGTATCTGAACATGGATAGTATAAAGTGTGAATTTGATGGAATAGTGTGTTTAACACACAAAATAGTCGCTTGTTAAAGTTTGCAGAAGCCATAATCATCAATATATATAGGCCAGTTTTGTGCAAACAGAAAGACATGTTAGTCCATTTAAAATTACCGTGGTAGACAATTGACATTACTGTGCGAACATGTGTATATTTCAGCTTGAAGGATGTATCTAGTCATTTTACTTTATATAGTGTCTAAACTATCTAGTGACGGCAGTAGTCTTCTGTCTTCCTTTTCCCTCTTATTTGGATTGCTGACGATGTGAAAAATAACAGGGTCTTCATATTTTTTTTTTTGATTGTTTTCTTATGTGTTGTTTTCTTGTGTGTTCGTGTCATCCTGTGTGTTGATTTGAATATTGAAAGTTTGTGTCAGTTCTGTTCTTTTCTGTGGGGAAGTTGCTCGCACGAGAGGCGGGAAATCTTCTTGACTTTGTACACCAATTGCTGCTGCTGGTGTGTATGTGTGTATATATGTGTGTGTTCGTGTGTGTATGTGCGTGTATGTGTTTTTATGAGTGTGTATGTGTGTATATGGTGGTGTATGTGTGTGAATGTGTGTATGTTTGTGTGTGCGTGTTTATGTGTGCATGAGTGCATGTGTGTGTGTGTGTGTGTTGGCTTGTATGTGTGCTCATATGTGTGTGTGTAAGTGTGTGCATGTGTGTACTTACTTTCTAAGAAGGGATGCTTGTTGCAATGTTAAATGTATGATTCATTCAGTGATACCGTTAAACTTGATTATATAAAACTATGTGTGAATGAGAATACTTTGATTTTGAAAGAATGTCTGTTGAAAGACTGTAATATGCATGAGAGCAATTGATTACTCCACGATCATCTTCAACAAGTAATGTGCAGGTAATTACACCATGCCATAAATATATTATTATCATATGTGTATATACATGTATATGATATATTCGCAAATGTAAAAACACAACGCACTGTTAAAATACACACTGTTTTGTCCGAAGTAAAACCACATTAACTGGAACAGATTTTACTGAAATATTGGCAAGGTACATAACAACGTAACACTTGTTTCAAGGGACACTACTTATAGTTACATACATCCGCTATGTAATGTAAACATTTATAGCATTTTTCTATGTTGAAGATAAATTATTTATAGGCATTATCAAAACTTTGCATATGGAGTAAAAATCGGATACAATGTTGAGTTATCTTAAAGGTTTTTGTAAAATAAATGGATATATTTAACACGCGTGAAAATTATGTAACAGATCTTTTTATTTTTTCTTCATTTTACATTTATTGGTTTTTTTTTTGTTTTCATTCCTGTGCGTGTCTGAACTTGTTCAAGCAAGTTAATTTTTTTTTATTTTTAAAGGCCACAATCACTGACTGAAACTGAAAACAAACATTTAATATGGTCTCTAGCCGAAACTCAGCCACTGACAATCATCACAGAATACACTCACACATATTCATCATCTCATCTCATCTCATCATGTTCCTTTTGTACCTTGCGGTGTCGAGGTGAAGTATAAACAGCGGGAGAGTGCCCGATTATGGGCTTCATGTATCGATATCCCCATGGACTCTGTTATTCCCTGCGTCCATCCGTTTACGTGGCCGCCCTCTTCCTCTGCTTCCATCTGGTCTGTACATCATTGCTTGTTGTGGTATACTGTTAGCTGGTAACGTCCTTGCATGGCCAAATCATTTGACTTGCTGCCTTCTAATAAAATCTAGCACAACTATAACCCCCATTTTAGTCCAGATTTCTTCATTTCTGATCTCATCTCTTCTTGATACGTTGAGTATTCTTCTCAGGAATTTCATTTCATTTTGTTGTGATTTTTGTTTTCTCTTTTTCTGTCACTGTCCAGGTTTGGCACTGGTAACATAGAGTTGGTAGGAAGATTGTGTTGTAAAGTGCTTTCTTAGTATCTATTGATACATGTTTGTTATTGCTATTTGCTATTGGTGCTATTTCTTGATATTGGTGCTATTTGTCCGATGTGTTGGTTTGCCTTATTGCATCTATTTTCAATCCCGTCTTCTGATTTGCCATTTGATGATATTATACTTCCTAGATTTGTGCTCTCAATCGCAGTGAAGATACTCGCCAGAATTCTTCTCAATCGCCTCACGCCCCATCTCGATCAAGGTATTCTTCCTGTGACTCAATGTGGCTTTAGAAAAGAACAAGGAACTGTTGACATGATTTTCGCTGCAAGCCAGCTGCAAGAGAAATGTCAGGAACATAACTCTGAAATGTTCTCCACTTTCTTTGACCTTACCAAAGCTTTTGATACAGTCAGCAG
The DNA here is from genome assembly GCA_014155875.1 of Cepaea nemoralis. Classification (NCBI taxonomy): domain Eukaryota; kingdom Metazoa; phylum Mollusca; class Gastropoda; order Stylommatophora; family Helicidae; genus Cepaea; species Cepaea nemoralis. The sequence goes on from JACEFZ010009114.1 coordinate 6,067, forward strand.
TGAAGGACTGTGGAAGATTATGGCGAAATATGGCTGTTCACAAATGTTTGTTCAAATAGTGCAGCTATTTCATGATGGCATGCAGGCAAGAGTACTGAAAATTGGTGAACTTGTCTGAGCCCTTTGCTGTCACCAGTGGAGTGCAGAAAGGATGTGTCCTGGCACCAACACTGTTCAGCCTCTTGTATTCAGATATGCTGACGAATGCCTTCAAGAAAAATGACATTGGAATAGACATCAACTACCGCATGGATGGAAAGTTTTTTTCAATCTCAGAAGGCTGAAAGCCAAAACCGAAACTAACAGCGACACCGTCAGAGAACTGATGTTTGCTGATGATAACGCTCTATATGCCACCTCAGAAGCAGACATGCAACACAATGTTTCATCTTTCTCGTATGCCTGTGCCAACTTTGGGCTCAGTATCAACTTGGAGAAGACTGTAGTTATGTACCAGCCAGCTCCAGGGAATAATCACACCACACCGTACCGAATATCAAGGTGAACGGTCATAGACTAAGTGTTGTGAACAAATTCACCTATCTTGGCAGCACTGTGCCACAAGCTGCCACAATTGATGACGAAGTGAATGCAATAATCTCCAAGACCAGCGCGGCCTTTGGCAGACTGTACAGGAATGTATGGGACAGAAATGGAATAAGCCTGCAAACAAAGCTGAAAGTCTATAAAGCAGTTGTATTATCCACATTGCTATATGCTTGCTAAACATGGACTGTTTATCAGCGACATGCTAGGAAATTAAACCACTTCCACACAGTCTGCCTTAGGAAGCTATTGAAGATTAAATAGCAAGACAAGATCCCAGACACTGAAGTTCTAGAAATGAGCGTCCATGCCCAGTATTCACACTTTAGTAATGAAACATCAGATTCGCAGGGCTGGTCACTTAACTCGTATGTCAGATCACAGGCTCCCTAAACATTTTTTTTACGGCGAGTTGCGAACTTATAGCTTTTGGAATTCATCTTGCCGCCTTGGAGACTGCTGCTAAAGACCGTAATTTGTGGCGTACATAATTACATATGGGTGGAGTCACTTGTGAAGCAACCAGGACTGCAAGAGCTGTGAAGATATTCTGGACAGAAAAAACAGAAGAAAACCGCTGCAGGAGATCCACCTCCTGGAACGTCAAGCATTCTTTGCGCACATTGCCAGAGCACGTTTCGAGCCAAAGTAGGCCCTATCAGCCATCTTAGAACTCACGGCTCCATACTTTCAACCCCACTGGATGAAATGAATGGTCAACATCATTCTTGATGGACAACCAACACACTTCCAAGGTACTTGAAACTCTTCACTTGTTTCAAGGTATGTTCGTTTAGGTGAATCGTTGTTGCATTTTCTTCTTTAGTTATAGTCATTACCTCTGTTTTACTTATGCTAATTTTTATGTTATGTTCCATACACATTTCGTTTAGACAATTTATGTGGTCTTGTAATTCAGCTTCTGATTTTGCTACTAGTGCTTGGCCTTCCGCAAACAGGAGTTCTCTAATGGTTAGATTTGCCGATGGTTCTTCTTCTGTGTTCTCGTCATGCGGTGTTCTTGCGGTCTCTGTTTGGCTGGTTTCTTTACATATGTTGTCTATATATGTTATGAACAGGAGAGGGGACAGGACACAACCTTGTCGTACTCCGGATCTTACGGTGAAGGGTTCTGAGTGTCCTCCAGTTGCTCTGACTATGCATTCACTGTTGTTGTATAAGCTTCTACATAGGTTTGTTAGATGTGTACTCACTCCATATTGCTTAAGGATTTCCCACAGCTTGTTTCTATCTACTCTATCAAATGCCTTTTATTTGTTGGTCAACAAAGGCTAAGTAGAGTGTTTCATTTAATTCGATTGAATTTTCTATAAATTGTTTAAGAGCGAAAATGGCATTTGTGCATCCTTTGATTTTTCCTAAATCCAAGTTGTGTTTCGCTTAGCTGGGGTTCTATAGTAGTTCGTAATCTTTTCTCAAGAAATTTACAAAATATTTTTCCAGTATGACTCAAAAGTGAAATGCCTCTGTATTGTGTGCAGTCTCTTTTGCTGCCTTTCTTTTTCCAAATTGGGATAATTATGGCATTTCCCCAGTCTCATTGTGTCTGTTGTTTTGCCCAAACATGGTTGAATAGTCTATGTAGCCATGCTGTTCCTACTTTTCTTGCTGCTTTAATTAGCTCATTTGGTATTTCTTCTTGTCCTGGTGATTTGTTCAATGGGGCTACTCTGGCGGCTTCTATAATTTCTTCTTTCAGTATGTCTGGTTCTAGTACTTCGGTCGCATCTGTGTCGGTTTCTTGAATTCCTGTGTCATCTGATGGGATGTTGAGAAGTTGTTCGAAGTACTGTTTCCATCTTATTAGGATTTGTTTTTGTTCACTTATTGGTTCTCCATTTTCGCTGTTAAAGGGCTCTCCTCTGGTTCTCGTTGCACTTATCTTCTTGTAGAAGTTTCTAGTTGCCTCCTTGAAGTTTTTATTTAGGATTTCTCCATACCCCTCCCAGTCTTTTTGTTTTTATCACATTTGCTATTCTATTCACATGTCTTCTCGCTATTCTATATTCTATGTAATCGCATTCCTGTTTGCTCTTCGACCACTTTTTATATTTTTCCATTTTGTCTTTTACAGCTTTCTTTACTTCTGCGTTCCACCAACTTGTTATTTTCTTTATCCGTGTTTTGCGTTTTTTCGTGATTCCACAAGTTATTTTTGCTGTATTCAAAATGCTTGATTTGAACATCTCCCATTCTTCTCCCACTGCCTTTCTTTCTATAGGCAATTTTACAAAGATTTCAGTTATTTCTTTCTCATAATTTTCCTCTCACTGCCGCATCTTTGAGGTGTCTTTAAGTTTACTAATTCGCATATCATGTCCTAGGTCTTTGCTTTCTTGTACTGATGGTTCTTATTTTGGCAATGACTGCTTTGTGGTCTGTGTTTATACTTAAGTTGGGCACTGCCCTTCCATCTAATAATTTTCTCTTTCTGTTATTTCTTGTTAATATAAAATCAATTTGGCTTTTAGTATCTAGATCGTTCCATTTATACCAGGTGTATATTTGTGAGTCTTTGTGTTTATAGAATGTGTTTGTTATATAGAGGTCGTGTTGGCTGCATAGCTCTATCAGTCTACTTCCGTTAACATTTCTTTCATTATGTTGGTCTCCAAATGCTCCAAGATGTTTTTCTATGCCCGCTCTGTTGTGCCCTAGTCTTGCATTGAAGTCTCCCTTTACTATGATGTTGTCCTGCTTATCTATTTTATTTAGCACGTCATGGATGTCTTCGTAGAATTCCTCGCATTCTTGCTCATTATTGTTTGTATTACATGGTGCGTATATTCGTACATATGTTGTAATTGTTTGATCTTTTATTCTCACTGTTATGATTCTTTCTGATATATATATTTAATTTCTAGCATTCCTCTTGCTAGCCGTGGTTCAATAACTATTCCCACAACGTGTCTTGCCCTTTCCTTGTTGTTCCACTCCAGAGTAGACTAGTACGTTTATACGTCATAGTTTTTCTACGAGCAGTATGAATATCCGCTGCCGGCTTGCTAAGCCAGTCGCAGGTTTAGGACAAAAATCTGACCATAGGGAGTCCATCCCGTCTGGCGAGCCATAGCCCCGTTAGCCCATGATCACGCGGTCATGGTTTTCCCAGTCTACAGCGCGTGGAGGTGGGACTGACTTGTGTAGTCCTCGGGTCACCGGCAGTCTACTAATTTTCACTTTTCACCCCGCCTGGAAGAGGCTGGCAGATCCTAACCCTGCTGGCTGCAGGGCCAGGCGCAGTCCACACCTTGTAGACCTCTGATGGACCGCTGAGTGAACTAAAAATGACAGTTAAATTCATACAAGAGACAACATTGCAGTTATAGACATATTTCAAGCGAACGAAGGAAGAAGAAATAATCCTTATCGGGGAGGAAAGGGGTGGGGGTGAGGGTTAAACGGGTACACCACCTTGCCTAAGGGTGTCCCATAGGCTAGCGGAGGGAAGGAGACACCTTACCTCTCCTTTGATAGGGGATCTATACCCCACCACACAATATAACCATATACATTTTTTCAAGGGACATTACAAAAAATAGCATACATGTATGATGTGATTTAAATAACTGAGTATTTGTCTCATATTTTGATATAATTTGCATATAAATTAATGACAGTCATAGGTGTCAGAAATAATGGAGTAATAATTTTAGGTGATCTTTTAAGTTTGTGTAAAAGTAACGGCTTTATTTTAGAGTTTTAGAAATTTCTAAACATTTTTTTCCTTATTCCCTCGATAATATATAGTTAAGGTTCTATACTTGTAATATTACTTTATAGTTCGATGCTTCAAATGAATTTTGTCAGGCCTGTATAAGTTAAATATTCAGCACCTTGTATTGTTATCTAATGCAGCTAATTTTATGCATTCCTGTGACTTGCTTCTCTCTCTCTCTCTCTCTCTCTCTCTCTCTCTCTCTCTCTCTCTCTCTCTCTCTCTCTCTCTCTCTCTCTCTCTCTCTCTCCCTCTCTCTGGTGTGAACGCTCAAGCAAACGCCATATATGCCTGTTTCGCAGTTTACTCTGTAAATGGGATGCTTGTTGGGATGTTCAGTGTATGGAAAATTGTAGGTACATACCATTTTCAGAAAGCAAGGTTCAATGAGAATACTTGGAGTGTGAACAATTCAGTCATACCGCTAAACTAGTTTAATAAAACTAAGTGTGAATGAGAATGCTTGGAGTATGAAAGAATTTCTATTGAAAGATTTTAGGATGCATTAGAGCAAATGATTACTCTTCCACCATCATCAACACGTAATATGTAGGTAATTACACCATGCCATGAATGTAATATTATCATGTGTATATGAATGTACATGTTGTATTCGAAAATGTAACAACAAAAACACACACAATGCACCTTGTAAATACAAACTGCTTTGTACGAAATAAACGTTTATTTAAAAACAAAATGCAGCACTTTGGATTGTTTCACGGCATGTTGGCTAAGATCAAAGTGTAGTATCTGTTCTTGTATGACGTCAGTGATTAAGGGTAGACTGACTTATCTGCACTTGATCTGGCCATGGCCACCAGCAGAGGCGGTCATCACAATGACATACAGGGACTTGGAACCTCATGGGACGGCTCTTGCTCCTGGGGAACCCTGAGCCCTAAAAATTAAGCAAATGTTTAATATTCAGGACACTCAAATACAAATGTTTACAGCTATGTTCATAAGCAATGTGTAAGTTTTTCCCTCCTTAATTAACATATGATGCATGCAATTATCGCTGTTTTTTAACATTGTTATTATTATTTCATTCAGAAAACAAAAATGTGATGGGCCTGTTTCAGGCCATATACCTTAATAAAAGAATGGATCTCGCTTCTCGGCCTCTTGGCTAAGATCAAAGTGTAGTATCTGCACTTAATCTTACCAGGACTACATGCAAAGGCGGTCATCCGAATGACAAATAGGGACGTGGGACCTCATGGTGCAGGTGTGACCCCATGGTGAATCTCCAGCTCTTATTTAACAACATTAAAACTTATAAAGAATCGATGCACTTTGGAAAAACCCGTATGAAAGCATTATTTCACATAAAACATTCAACATTTTTTACAGATTCACGTCCGTCCATCTGTTGGACTGAAAGAATTTACAGGGATTCAATTGTGTTATTCTAAAGGATACTGTAAGTTTTTCTTTGGAATTTCAATTACCGAAAACAACAATTTATGGATATGAATTCAAACATCGCTACATTTGCCGTTCCAACATAATAAGGGAAGAAATACAAGCTAGAATCAACTCTGGAAATAAGATATATAATGCACTACAACATCTGCTAAAATCAAATGCGCTATCTCGTAACACCAAGATCACAATATACAAAACACTGATCAGACTGTTGTGTTTGCAAACGTAAAAGAAAACGCACAATGTACGTTGTAGATACACACTGTTTTGTGCGAAATAAATAAACATTAAACGGAAGAAATGTAAATAAAATAGTGAAAGGGGACATAACATCATCATCATCATCATCATCATGTGCCATGCCGGTAAGCGTTGGCAGTCATGCCTCGCCATCTCACTCTATCACCAGAGTCGTGGATCACCTCAGTGTTCGTGTCTCGACCTTGCCACGTAGTCAAGCTGTCCAGGTATTTACTTCTCGGCCTTCCTCTTGTTCTTTTCCCCTCAATCTTGGCAGTTGTTTCCAAGTTCTTCAAGTTATATCTTTTTATAACGTGACCAAAATATTTTGTCTCTCTACGTCTAATTTCTCTAATCAGTTTACAGATTTCACTTGTTTCTTGTAGGACTTGGTCATTGATTTATCTGTATGTCCATGGTATTCTTCGCATTTTCCTAAGAAACCACATTTCCACAACCATCGGTTGTTTTTCAGCCTGTGTGCTTATTGTTCACGCTTCACATCCATACAAAAGCACTGGTTCTATATAGCACTTCAACACTCTTTTTCTCGTTGCAAATGACATATTTTTATTGGTCAGTAAGTTTACCATCTTACAGAAGGCTACCTTCGCCATGGTGATTCTTGCTCTAATCTCTTCAACACATTTCCCATCATATGTTATGACTGTTATGACATAATTGTAACAATTCACTTGTTTAAGAATATTCCCATTTACTTGTATATTACCTTGTGATATTTCTTTCCTCCTAGTGACAACCACAATCTGCGTCTTCTTACAATTTAATTATAACCCTAGTGGCTCACTGTGTGCAACAATCGCATCTACTAAATGTTGCAGATCCTGCTCATTGTTTTGAGTCAATACTGTATCATCTGCATATCTAATGTTATTGATGTTTCTTCCCCCCAGTGGTGATCCCTTTCATATCTACTACATTTATGAAAATATTTTCACTGTACAGGGAAAAGAGATCAGGGAAATGTCTATGAGATTGCTATACATGCTATTCTTTCCATCGTTAAAGATGGTAGTTTGTCCATTGCTATCCTTCTCGGCAATGACAATACTCGTCGATGACGGTAGCCATTGTCCCCCCCCCCCCCCCCAAAAAAAAAAGGGTTCCTCTGCCTACCGTCGTGAAGTTGGAGACCATAACCTACAACTATCTGTTGGCTGCTCTTCAACTTCATCCACCACCTGCACGCATGGCTTCACGTAATCCTGAACGTGGGGCTAAACGGGTACTCCACCTTGCCCAAGGGTTTCCTGTAGGCTAGCAGAGCGTAGGAGGTACCTTAGCTCTCCTTTGATAGGGGATACCTATACCCCGCCACCCAGTATAACAACATAACAGTTATTTCAGGAGACATTACTAATAATAGTACACATGTGTCACCGCCTCACCTTCATATAGATTATTAGAGGGCTGCAACTCCAGCCCAAGGGAGAGCATTGAGTCGCGCAGGACCCGAGTAATCTAGAACCTTCTCGAAAGAGCTGGTCACCGAGCCCATGATTCCGTGGACACTGATGTGGCCCGCCTAATGCGGGGTCCACGAGGAACTCGGACAGAGTTACCGCCCGTGTCGAGTTAGGACACGAGGAGACCGGCAGAGGACAGACGGACTTGAGAGAGACAACAAGGCCTGCCTGAGAGGGACTCATAGATATTCATAGATATTCATAGATATACCTAGGCTAGATAGTGTGCTAGATTGTTGTATGACAACTATATGCTTGATGTTTAACTATCTGTGATATGTAATATAATAGAGCGCGGGCTGTTAACCCATTGCGCCAACTGTACACTTCATACAATAAATGTTCTATATCCTAGCGAACAAAGTATTGTTGCCTGTATGAACCCGAACCGTTATTTAGATCAGAGTAAGATGATGACAGGCTTTTTGGGGGCTAGTTTTCCGGTTTTGGCATAGAATGTTTTCTGAAAGAGCAATTAAGTGCCATGTAAAATTACATATTTAATCATATCACATTGATTTTTGGTAAAACATTGATTTTTGGTAACATATTGATTTGTTTAAATCAAAGAAATTGTTAACTTTACAAGTTTGCATAAAATTAGTAGCTATCTAGCGATAAAATAGAAGTAATCTGAGTCCCTCGGCAACGTCACATCATTGCCATGGCAGTGCCTCATTATTTTGATTCTGTAAACAATTTTTTTTTGACATGTTACTATATTGACATTTTTTGTGTGTGACGGTGACTAATGTTTTCTCGCTCCACGAGCAGATTGTTCCGCAACGAGTGCCGCGTCCAACCTATGAAACCTTTCCAACAGTGACGAGAGTACAAGACAACATCGAGGAGTTCTTGAATTAAAAGCTAAGTTTCACCTCATACCCATTGTAATTCTAAGCTGTACTTCTCATGTTTCATCAATGTATTATTTTGTATCATATTGATTTCTTTGCATATTCATGACCTTGTCACCAACATAACCTTGCATTTTGATTTACACATTAATAATTAAGGGAGTTAACCAAATTTTCGACTACACAACATATTTTTCTAAGGGATTTAACTCTATAAACTTAACAAACAAGTAAAACACAAAATGTCTAGCTTAGATAAGTGCATTGAACAAGGAATAAAGTTAGGTTATAAAGAAGACAAACTGTCAGAATGGGCACAGAAAACGCACGCAGAAAACATTGCCCGTGAAGAAAGAGCGATAGAACGAGAGGAAAGGAAACTGCAGATGGAGGCAGAAGAAAAGAAATTGCAAATGCAAGCAGATGAAAAGAAATTGCAAATGGAGGCAGAAGAAAAGAAATTGCAAATGCAAGCAGATGAAAAGAAATTGCAAATGGAGGCCGAAGAAAAGAAATTGCAAATGCAAGCAGATGAAAAGAAATTGCAAATGGAGGCCGAAGAAAGGAAATTGCAGATGGAGGCCAATGAAAAGAAAATGCTAATTGAAGCAGAAGAAAAAAGAATGCAATTGCAAATTGAAGAGAAGAAAATACAATTGCAGGCTCAGGAGAAACAGATGGAGATTGAGGCCGCCGCCAAACAGGCCCAATTGAATGCCGAGACACAGATTAAACTAAAACAAATGGAAATGGAGTCCAACACAGAAATATCGATAAATAAGTTAAGAAGCAAAGAAGAAGAACAAAAATATAACAAGTACAAAGGACTCGTTAAGGCGTTCTGTTCGGGAGATTCCATCTCCGCCTACTTAGAAAATTTTGAGTGTCTCATGTCTCATCATAAAATCATTAAATCAGATTGGGCATTTATCCTAATGAGAAACTTAGCTCTTGAACCACTAAAAGTAATAGAGACAATACCACAGGAAATGCGAAAAGACTATGAGTATCTAAAACAACGCATTCTCCAACATTTTTCTTTAGACACTGCAGGTTACCAACAACAATTTGCCAAATTATCTCCACAACCAAACCAAAACCTTTATAGATTATGTCAGTACAGTCCAAGACATATGCACAAAATGGATTAACTCGGCTAAAACCAACAATAGCCATGATAAACTTAAAGAGCTTATTATTATAGATAAAATAGTTAGCACCATCCCCACACCTTTTGCCAAGTTCTTAAAACAAATGGACTGTAAGAGTATTCAGGAAATAGAGGCAAAGGGGAATGCATTTTTCACAGCAAATAGGGATATTTTTCAGCTCAACATAAGTCACAATGATACAGCAGCTGCAGTAGTGAACACCAATATACTCCAGACAAACAGAGAGTAGATTTAAACCACGCTCCAATGTCGGTAAAGTAGTAAAATGCCAATATTGCAATTTTCATCACGACAGTTACGGGATGTGCGACAAAGCATCCACCTACCCTCACCACCTCAAAAAGATGGTGGAGAAGCAAACGGCTAAACGCATGGCTTACCACAGAGCAATTAAATGTTATTTCTGCAATAGCTGGGGCCATTATAGTAGGAATTGTGAGGGCCGAAAGTTATTGAAACAGGCCAATGCTGCATTAGTAGAAGACGTCGTCTGACGAAGAGCTTGAATCACTGAATGAATGTGATAATCAACACGACAATGAAAGCGAGCTTGGGAATGCTGTAGCACATCATAACACCATAACAGATAGTAAGTGCAACACCTGTACGAAGTTCCAACTTGACACAACACTACATTGTGGACACACGATCCCTATTTCAAATGAAACAGCTAATGCTGCTTTGTCATCTACAGGCAAGCTAGTTTTTTTTACAGGGTTTGTTAACAACAAAAAGTGCACATTAATTCGTGATTCCGGCGCAACGCTCTGTGGGGTTAAGAAAACATTAATAGGCACTAAAGACTACACAGACAAACATGTGACGTGTCGCACATTCTCAGGTACGATAGAGAAATACCCCCTTGCTTTGGTCGAAATTCAAACACCGTTCATATCTGGACAGTATTGTGTGCTGTTCTTGAAAATCCAGTCGCGGATATTATACTTGGTAATTTACCCAACATACATCCATGCTCTGAAAAGAAGAAATCAAAAAGTGGGAGCAAAAACACGGTATCCACCACAGAAACAGCGACGCAAAAGAGAAACACCATTCTTGCTTGTCTCAAGCTGCCAAAATACCAAGGGAGACAACCACTGAGGTAATTCAGAAAGAATTCACCAAGGTGTACAATGCAGGGGCGGTCGAATCTAGGGACGATACGACCGAATTAAAACCTCGAATTGAGGATGCTACCAAACTACCAAGTACCAAACCTGTAAATGTGCAACAAAACACACAACACACAAACGCAATAAACACGACAGACAACCCACAAAACCAACACCGACCAACTGCAGGAATCATTAGAAATAGTAGCGCCAAACTCAACTAACATCAGTTTTGGTAATGAACAGAAAGCAGATACAACACTTGCACCATACTTTAAATTAGTAGGACTTAAACCAAAAGTCACTAAGAACGCATCGTGGACATTTAGGCTACAGAACAACATCTTAACTAGATTTTACACAACAAACCAGACCACGACACAGCAAGTAGTGTTACCACAAGCACATCGAGACAAAGTTCTAAAAATAGCCCATGACTCCCCTTTTGGAGGTCATATGGGGTATGAAAAGACCAGGGCTAGAGTGCTCACCCAATTTTATTGGCCAAAGTTTGCCAAGATATAAAATCCTTCTGTAGATCTTGTGATATATGTCAGAAACTGGTGAAAAAGGGAAAAAACCCTACAGCAGAAGTCCAATCACGACGAACTGCCTCGAGGCCTTTCCAAATCGTGGCAGTTGACCTAGTAGGTCCGTTGAATCACATATCAAATAAGGGGAATAGGTATATTTTTACTCTTGTGGATTTATGTACAAGATGGCCCGAAATGCGGCCATTAAGATCTATCTCCTCTAAGGATGTGACGGACATATTACTAAATATTTTCTCCCGTTTTGGCTTCCCGGAGAAAATCATTTCTGATAGAGGTACCCAGTTCATATCGAATGCCACCCAATCAGTAACTAAGTTACTAGGCATTAAGCGGTGTTTCACCAGTCCCTATCGACCGGCCGCAAATGGGATCTGCGAAAAGCTTAATGGGGACCTGAAACATATGCTATCTAAAGTGGACAGCTGAAAATCCAGCCGATTGGGGACATACTTCTCCCAACGGTGCTGTTCGCATACAGAGAAGTCACCTCAATCAAGTACAGGGTTCTCTCCCTTCGAATTGATGTATGCAGCGAACCCAAGAGGACCTCTCACCATTTATAAAGAGATCATATCACAACCTGTAGATAGCCAACTTCCCATTTCCACCCTATGATTTGGTCACTGATAAACAGAGACAAAATCATACGTTCTTGTATATTGGCCAGAACATCACTACAGGAGAAAGGTTTTAAATACAGGCAGTACGCCAATAGAGGTGCAAAAACAATTGTGCTACATCCAGGTCAGGATATTTTACTCCTACTACCTGACAAAAGAGATTTACTGTCAACCTCTTGGCAGGGACCTTTTAAGGTCATTAGAAAAGAATTTCAGAAGTAGATTACGAATCTCTTTAAATGGAAAGTTGAAAATATTCCATGTAAATATGTTGAAACCATACTATGCTAGACAGGACAATGAGACAAATGAACAGACGCAACGAACTGATGACGGAGACGAAACGACAATTTCCCAACGGAATGACACCTCGACAAACGAAGTATCGTTAACGACACACGCTTACGACGACGAAAACAACGAAGACATATGGACATTACCGACAATCTGTGATATCGACAATGACGACAAATTTGACGACATATTGACGATTGATCTCGACGACGACGACAATGACATTGAAGACAATTTACAAACTGTAGCATCTGTGATAAATCAGACAGACATGGACAATACTGAAATCCCTGTGCCAATCATGACAGACGAACGGAAGTATAAATGACATACATATCTCTGACACTTTGACACAACAACAGCGACAGGACATTTTGACGCTCCTGGACGACTATAAGACGATCTTTTCCAACTAACCTGGACGCACTGATAGAATAACACATTCAATTGTACTGACAGATCTGAGACCGGTCAAATGTAGACCATATTCTATTCCTCTCCATTACAGATCTAATTTAGATAAGGAAATTTAGATTTAGAGAAGAATGGCGATTATTCAAAAATCTATGTCTCAATATTCTTCACCGATTGTCCTGGTGAAAAAGAAAGACCAGACAATCCGCTTGTGCATCGACTATAGAGTATTAAATACCAGAACAACAACGGATGCAGAGCCTATGAACAGTTGTGAAGATCTTATTTTAGATATGGCTCAATCATCCTTATTTTCTAAGACAGATTTAGCGAAAGGATATTGGCAAGTTCCACTACACCCTTCTTGTAGACATATAACAGCATTCGCAACACCTCTCGGTTTATACGAATGGCTATATCGTCCTTTCGGCCTGAAGAACGCACCGGCCACATTTGTGAGACTAACAAGATTGTTATTACACGGAATTAATGATGTAGTTGCTTATATTGATGATATATGCGTCCATTCTTCTGATATGACTTCTCACTTACTCACCCTAAAACAAGTCTTCAACCAAATCTCTCTTTTTGGACTTACTATCAAACCTTCCAAGGTTGAAATAGGCTATACACAAATAGACTTCCTTGGTCATAGAATTTCTGAAGGAAAATTGTTGACTGATGATAAAATTGTTTCCAAGATCCTTAATCTAGAAGTGCCTACCACAAAGAAGCAGATTAGAAGTTTACTAGGGTTGATTAACTATTATTCTAAATTCATTCCACATTGGGCAGAACTCACCTCAGTCTTTTCTGATATGTTAACTAAAGATCATCCATCAAAAATTTGTAAAAGTACCAGCTTAGATGATGCAATGTGTAGATTGAAACATATTTTTTTCTAATCCACCAGTCTTACGATTACCCAACATAAATTTACCCTTTATTTTGACCACAGATGCGAGCGCTATCGCAATAGGAGGATGTTTAATGCAGGAAGTGGATGGCGTACGACACCAGATTCTCTACGTGACCCGCAAACTAAAGAAAGCTGAGACTCGTTATGCCATGGTGGAATTGGAGTGTTTGAGCCTATTGTTCTGTATATTGAGATTATCTAAGTTCCTCTTGGGAAGTCACTTTGTGGTCCTCACAGACAGTTCGCCATTATTAGTCCTTAACCATGGGTCGCCCAAAAACCACCGGTTACAAAGATGGTGTCTTCTACTTCAGGACTTCGACTTCGACATCCGCCATATCAAGGGCACCGATAACATAGTGGCTGACCTTTTATCACGGCAGACAAATGCGCCAGTAGAATGACTCTTATCACATTGGCCAGTAGCCACACTATAAACTGTGATACGTTTAGTCCGTTACATATAGCAGTGACACTCTACACCTGCTAGAGTACTCTCAGTGATTAGGTTAATTACGACACCCATAAACATACGTGAAGAGCTATATTGTAAGAACTATACCATCAAATGCCTAAGCTCTAGAACGATTCCAGCAAGAAACAGTAACTGTGTTTGTTTAACCAATAATATAAACCAGTGAACTATCTCTGAACACTATAATATTTCATACGGGACAGTGAGAGCAATCCATACTTGCTGTTGCTACGAAACTTTGCAAACAGCCGAAACAGAACAACATCGACGACAACACTCAAGAGACAGCCATACTAACTTTAACATTCATGGCATAACACGCTAACGAAAGGACGGCAACGCGCACATCATCGTTGGAGTTATTTAATTAATTAGTTTACTATTAAATATGTATTATATTTCCATTAATGATGTATATAAATTGTGTTAACCTGTAATGTGTACATATTCTACTTTAATATTACAGACGGTGCCATTCATAGGCTAAATAACCGTCCTATACAAGGGTCTCTAGTTAAATTATAACGTATTTTTCATTCATCGTACTAAAAGTACGTATTTTCTTAAAGGGCAAATATCGCCTAGCCCATTTTTTCTAAGGGCAATAACGCTTACCTCAACTTTAAATATATATTTTAACCAATTACTATTTTGAACGACAGATGAGTGAATGACTGCGTGAAAGGATTAAATGAGAGAACGATACACCTGGCGGACAAATTGTACGCAAAACGTATTCATTGTAATTTGTCTGCGTCTTCCATGTAAAAGTGCATGACTTGTCTAATTTGTCAATACATGTGTAGAACTTAGTTTAGTGGTGAGTTTAATTTAGTAGTTAGTTTAATATACTTAGTTTAGCAGTTAGGATACATCTAAGCACCACTACTTGGAATGCCTGATCATGTATTGCACATAGTGCAGTATTTCATGATTGAGGTTATCCCAACTCGTGACGCTTGGAAATACACCACACATTCAGCACGCACGTTACACAAACCTCAAAACTCAACACTATCAATTTAAAATACAGTCACTTTATTAGAAACATCAACTTATTAGTTAACACACTAACAAGCCAACAGGGACACATGTAGTCTGAGGGGGATAAAAGAACAAGGTAACTACATATTTAGCATTATATAACATACGGGAGTAAAAGTGTATAGAAATACACACACAGATCAAGATTTGAAGGTGTACTTATTTAGCCAAGACTTCGGTCTTGTTAACCCTCTTTTATATAGGGGTTAATTGTCTTGGTGCCATTTCGGGTACTATGAGAAGGGCGAGTTGGAAATACAACTACTAAAACGCCACGTAACTTCGGTCGGATAAGCATATTTAAGCACACGAGAGACAGAGGGATCTCTTCACCAAATCAGAGAAGTGTTGTATGGTAGAATACATGAGTTTTAGTGCTAGTAGGTAGATTACCAGGTTACTATCCACCAAACTACACACACCAACTTTATGTGATTCGGTGACAGAATTAGAACAGGTCTAATTACCCAAGAACGAATCATATCAGGGGGGAGGGGGGATCCTGTCACCGCCTCACCTTCATATAGATTATTAGAGGGCTGCAACTCCAGCCCAAGGGAGAGCATTGAGTCGCGCAGGACCCGAGTAATCTAGAACCTTCTCGAAAGAGCTGGTCACCGAGCCCATGATTCCGTGGACACTGATGTGGCCCGCCTAATGCGGGGTCCACGAGGAACTCGGACAGAGTTACCGCCCGTGTCGAGTTAGGACACGAGGAGACCGGCAGAGGACAGACGGACTTGAGAGAGACAACAAGGCCTGCCTGAGAGGGACTCATAGATATTCATAGATATTCATAGATATACCTAGGCTAGATAGTGTGCTAGATTGTTGTATGACAACTATATGCTTGATGTTTAACTATCTGTGATATGTAATATAATAGAGCGCGGGCTGTTAACCCATTGCGCCAACTGTACACTTCATACAATAAATTTTCTATATCCTAGCGAACAAAGTATTGTTGCCTGTATGAACCCGAACCGTTATTTAGATCAGAGTAAGATGATGACAACATGTATTATGTGATAAAAATAACAAAGTACTTGTCTATATTTTGATATGATTTACATAGAAATTAACGACAGCTATACTGTCCAGAAGCAATGGAGTAAAATTTTAGCTTACCTTTAAAGTGTGTATTAAAATAAAGGCGTTATTTTAGACATTTGAGAATTTTATAAAGCATTTTCCTATTTTTCCTCGATATTATATTTAATATCTTTTATTTTTTTTTTAAATTACGTTATGTACGCTTGCGAGAAAGTATTTTTGTCAAGTCTGTGAAAGGGCAACTATCCTAAATATTCAGCACCTTGAATTGTTATACATCGCAGTTAATTTCAAGCATTCTTTTGACTTGCTGTCTCTCTCTCTCTCTCTCTCTCTCTCTCTCTCTCTCTCTCTCTCTCTCTCTCTCTCTCTCTCTCTCTCTCTCTCTCTCTCTCTCTCTCTCTCTCTCACACACACACACACATACACATAACGTGACCAAACATGTTGACTGTCTACGACTAATTTCTCATATCAGTTTGCAATTTTCATTTGTTTCTTGTAGGACTTGGTCATTGGTTCTTCTGTCTGTCCATAATATTCTTCTCTCTAATATTGTTCTCTCTAAGAGAACTCATTACTACAGCCATCAGATGTATTTCAGCCTGTTTGCACATTGTTCACGCTTCACACCCATACAAAAGTACAATTTCTATGTAGCACCTCAACACTCTTTTTCTCGTTCCAACTGACATCTTTTTATTGGTCATTATGTTTTCCATCTTACAAAAGGCTACCTTTGCCATGGCAATTCTTGTTCTAATCTCTTCAAGACATTTCCCATCAGATGTTATGACTACTCAGAAATAATTGTATCAATTCACTTGTTTAAGAATATTCCCATTTACTTGCATATTACATTGTGGTATTTCGTTCTTCCTAGTGACAACCACGATCTGCGTCTTCTTACAATTTAATTATAACCCTAGTTGTCCACTGTGTGCAACAACCTTAAAGTCGCTTAAAAGTAGACAGTGTCGACTTCATTGCACCGGGTTTTATCCCATATGTCTCGGTCTCTTTCGGCAGCGCGGAAAGCGTCGCACAAAGCGCGAACTCCGTAGCTCTAGCGACGACCCACAGGAGTCTCCGAAAAATTTCACTCGTGAACCGAAGGACGCGGCCCGAATCGAACCCACAACCTTCGGAGCCCGAGTCAGACGGCTTGACTACTTCGCCACGGAGACTTCCTGGTTCCCAAACGGGGAATTGAACCCCAGCCGCCGCGGTGAAAGCGCGGAATCCTAGTCACTAGACAACAACCGCATATTCTAAATGTTGCAGATCCTGCTCATTGTCTTCAGTCAATACTGTCTCATCTCATCTCATCTCATCATGTTCCTCTTGTACCTTGCGGTGTCGAGGTGAAGTATAAACATCGTGAGAGTGCCCCATTATGGGCTACATGTATCGATATTCCCATGGACTCTGCTATTCCCTCCGTCCATCGTTTAGTGGTCGGCCTCTTCCTCTGTTTCCATCTGGTCTGTACATCATGCTTGTTGTGGTATGCTGTTGACTGGTAACCTACTTGCATGGCCAAACCATTTGACTTGCTGCTTTCTAATAAAATCTAGTGCTGCTATAACCACCACTTTAGTCCTGATTTCTTCATTTCTGATCTTATATCTTCTTGATACGTTGAGTATTCTTCTCAGGAATCTCATTTCTGTTGTTGTGATTTTTCTTTTCTCTTTTTCTGTCATTGTCCAGGTTTGGCATTGGTAGCATAGAGTTGGTAGGAAGATTGTATTGTAAAGTGCATTCTTAGTAGTTATTGATACATGTTTGTTCTTTAGTATTGGTGCCATTTGTCCAATGAGTTGGTTTGCCTTATTGCATCTATTTTCGATCTCATCTTCTGATCTGCCATTTGATGATATTATACTTCCTATGTACTTGAAACTCTTTACTTGTTTCAAGGGATGTTCATTTAGGTGAATTGTTGTTGTTTTTTCTTCTTTAGTTATAGTCATTACCTCTGTTTTGCTTGTGCTAATTTTCATGTTATGTTCCCTACACATTTCGTTTAGACTATTCATGTGGTCTTGTAATTCAGCTTCTGATTTTGCTATTAGTGCTTGGTCGTCCGCAAACAGGAGTTCTCTAATGGTTAGATTTGCAGATGGTTCTTCTTCTGTGTTCTCGTCATGCGGTATTCTTGCTGTCTCTGTTTGGCTGGTTGTCTATATATGTTATGAACAAGAGAGGGGGCTCTCCAGATCTTATGGTGAAGGGTTCTGAGTGTCCTCCAGTTGCTCTCACTATGCATTCACTGTTGTTATATAAGCGTCTACATAGGTTTGTTAGATGTGTACTCACATCATATTGTTTAAGGATTTCCCACAGCTTGTTTCTATCTACTCTGTCAAATGCGTTTTCTTGGTCGACAAAGGCTAAGTAGAGTGTTTCATTGAATCCATTGATTTTTCTATAAGTTGTCTAAGAGCAAAAATGGCATCTGTGCATCATTTGTGTTTTCCCAAATCCAAGTTGTCCTACGCTCAGCTGGGGTTCTATAGTACTCCGTAATCTTTTCTCAAGAATTTTACAAAATATTTTCCCAGTATGACTCAACAGTGAAATGCCTCTGTATTGTGTGCAATCTCTTTTGCTGCCTTTGTTTTTCCAACTGGGATAATTATGGCGTTTCTCCAGTCTCGTGGTGTCTGTTGTTCTACCCAAACATGGCCGAATAGTCTATGTAGCCATGCTATTCCTACTTCTCTTGCTGCTTTAATTAGTTCATTTGGTATTTCATCTTGTCCCGGTGATTTGTTCAATGGGGCTAATCAGAACAAAAATAATCCTGCCAAATATGAAGGAATTCACAGAAAAGTCAGAACCTTATGTAAGGAGGCAAAAGAAACATGGCTTGAGAAAAATTGCAGAGAAATTGAAAACAACACAACAGTAAAAATGCGAAACTAATGCATAAAAGAATTCAGGAGCTTACTAATAAAAGAACACGTACATT
>JACEFZ010009114.1:30000-108313 GCA_014155875.1 Cepaea nemoralis
CTTAATTTAGTTGAGTTTAGTCAACAGATCAACATCACGGCACACGGGTGTAACCCATAAGTGCTCCGTTCTACCCCTAACTCAAACCTGAGTCCAGAGAATCTCAGCTCAGTGTACGAACTCCGTAGCACCGGCGAGGATACTGAAATACTTTGGGTAAATCTTTAACTCGAAATTTTGCCCTGGCAGCGCCGTTAGGCTACTCTTTTTCGATTTCTAACAGCAAAGGGATATTTTACCTGGGCAACAATACACACGGTGTCCGATCTCACTACCCAGAGACCAGGTGAAATTTTGTAACTAAACGTCCACGTGAACAAATCCCGGCCCTCACCGGGACTTAAACCCGGGACTTCCAGCACTCGACGCGGACACCATACACCGAGAACACTCAGCCCCTTTTAATCTTGCAAAAGGCTACTTTCGCCATGGTATTTCTTGTTCTAATCTCGTCAAGGCATTTCCCATCAGATGTTATGACTGTTCCGAGATAATTGTAACAATGTACTTGTTTAATAATATTCCCATGTACTTGTATATTTTTTTTTCGAATATCAATTACAGGACATTGCAGTCGACACCAGCATTTTTAAGCTGCTGTTTATGTCTTGGCAAGATTACGCTCAGTAGTTTGCCATTGATTTCTGAGCGACCGGCTAACATACCCCCGTAAGTAACCAACACGACGCGATCCGCTACCTAATCTCGCGCAGCTGCGTTTCCCACGTGAATATACGGAATTACGAAGAAAGTCGTTAACCTCTTCACCAGAGAGACCGGCATTTGTGTATTACATTGTGCTATTTCGTTCTTCCTAAAGGAAAACCAAAGAACAAATATTTCAAGAAACAAATAAAGATCGTAAACTGATTAGTCATTGACGTAGACGGTCAAAATGTTTTGGATATGTTGTGAGAAGAAATGAATCAGAGAACTGGTGACAACTGGCAAGATCGAAGGGAAGAGACCAAGGGGAAGACCTAGAAGTAAATACCTGGATGGCTTGGCCACGTGGCATGGTCGAGACACTAACACAGAGCTGATCCACGACTCTGGTGATAGAGTGAGATGGCAGAACATGACCGCCGACGCTTATCGGCATGGCACATGATGGATGGATGGAATGACAACCACAATCTGCGTCTTCTTACAATTTAATTATAAACCCAGTTGTTCACTGTGTGCAACAACCGCATATACTAAATGTTGCAGATCCTGCTCATTGTCTTCAGTCAATACTTTATCATCTGCAAATCTAATGTTATAACCCAATATTACAACATAACACTATTTCAAGGGACATTACTAAAAGAGCATACATGTATTATGTGATTTAAATAATTGAGTATGTATCTTAATTTTTGATATAATTTACAAAGAAATTAACGACAGTTACATGCAACATAAATAATGGAGTAATAATATTAGGTTATTTTCACAGTTTGTATAAAAATAAAGGCTGTGTTTTAGATATTTGTGAATTTTAAAAATGAATTTTTATATTTCTAAAAGATATTATATTAAAAGTCTTAATCTTTTAATATCACTCTGTCTGATATGTTTAAAGGAATTTTTGTCAGGCATGTAAAATGCCAAATATCCTAAAATATTCAGCACATTGTAGTATTATCCAATGCAGGTAACTTTATGCATTTCTTAGACTTGATCTCTCTCTCTCTCTCTCTCTCTCTCTCTCTCTCTCTCTCTCTCTCTCTCTCTCTCTCTCTCTCTCTCTCTCTCTCTCTCTCTCTCTCTCTCTCTCTCTCGTGTGTGAACACTCAAGCAAAGGCCGTATACGCTTGTTTTGCAGTTTGCATTGTAAAATGGAATGCTTGTTGGAATGTTCAATTTACGGAAAATTGTGTATTTACATACCATTTTCAGAAAGCATAGGTGAATGAGAATAATTGGAATATGAAAGATTCTGTCATACCGTTAAACTTGTTTAAATAAAACTTAATGTGACTGACAAAACTTGGACTATGAAAGAATTTCTATTGAAAGATGTTAAGGTGCATTAGAGCAAATGATTACTCCACCACCATCATCAACACGTAATATACAGGTAATGACACCATGCCATGAATGTAATATTATCATGTGTATATGAATGTATATGTTGTACTCGAAAATGTAAGACACACACACACACACACACACACACACACACACACACACACAGTGCAACGTGCAAACTGCTGTACGAAAAAAAAGCACGTTTATTGATTAAAAAAAAAAAAACAATCCTTAAAAAAAAAAAAAACATCAGCGCTTTTAATTGTTTCACTGCATTTTGGCTAAAATCAAAGTGTAGTATCTGTTCTTGTATGACGACAGTGATTAAGGGTGGGCTGGCTTATCTGTACGTGATCTAGAAATGGCCACCAGCAGAGGCGGTCATCACAATGACACAGGGACTTGGAACCTCATGGAACGGCTCTTGCTCCTGGGGAACCCTCTGCACTAGAAATTAACAAATTTTTAATATTCAGGACACTCAAACACAAAATTTTACAGCTATATTCATAAGCAATATGTAAGTTTTTTCCTCCTTAATTAACATATGATGCTTTAAATTTTCTTTGTTTTTTTTTTTTGCATTGTTATTCTTATTTCATTCACAAATGTGATGGGCCTGTTTCAGACCATATACCTTAATAAAAGAATGGATCTTACTTCTCCGCATCTTGGCTAAGACGAAAGTGTAGTATCTGCACTTAATCTTACCAGGACTACGTGCAAACGCGGTCATCCGAATGACAAAACGGGACGTGGGACCTCATGTGGCGAGTCTGACCCCCTGGATAACCGCGAGCCCTTATTTACCAACATTACAATTTTAAAAGCATCGATGCACTTTTGAAACACCCATATGAAAACCTTATTTCATATAAAACATTCAACATTTTTTTAACAGATTCACGTCCATCCATCAGTTGAACTGAAAAATTTACATGGATTCAATTGGTTTATTCTGAATGATACTGTAAGTTTTTCTTTGGAATTTCACTTACCGAAAACAACAATTTATGGATTTTAATTCATACATCGCTACATTTGCCGTTCCAGAATAATAAATAGTATGCAGTTATTACACAAACATTTAGAGGATCTTGCTGCATTTGACGTGTGGTGTCTTGTTGTGTTTGCAAATGTAAAAGAAAATACACAAACTATCTTGTAAATACACACTGATTGAGAGTCAAATTCTTTCTATTGAAAGAATTTAGTATGCATTAGAGTAAATGATTACTCCACCACCATCATCATAACGTAATATGTAGATAATTACACCATGCGATGAATGTAATATTATCATGTGTATTTGAATGTATATGTTGTATTCGAAAATGTAAAAACAAAAGCACCCACATTGCACATTGTAAATACAAACTGCTTTGTACGAAATAAACGTTTATTAAAAAAAAATAACAGCGAGCCCATATTTAACAATATTAAAACTTAAAAAGAATGGATGCACTTTGGAAAAACCCATTTGAACACCTTATTTCAAATAAAACATTCAACATTTATTTCAGATTTACGTCCGTTCATCAGTTGAACTGAAGTATTTACAAGGATTCAATTGTGTTATTCTAAAGGGAACTGTAAGTTTTTCTTTGGAATTTCAATTACTGAAAACAAAAATTTATAGATATGAATTCAAAAATGTAAATTAAAAAGTCAAAAGGGGCATCATCATCATCATCATCATCATCATCATCATCATCATCATCATCATCATCATCATCATCATCATCATCATCATCATCATCATCATCATCATCATCATCATCATCATCATCATCATCATTTGCCATGCCGGTAGGCGTGATCGGTCATGTCTCGCCATTCCATTCGATCATCAGTGTCATCGATGACATCAGTGTTCTATTCTTGTCCATGCCAAGTGTTCAACCCATCCAGGTATTTACTTCTCTGCCTTCCTACTGTTCTTTTATCCTCAATCTTGCCAGTTTTCACCAAGTTCTTCAATTTATTTCTTCTCATAACGTGATCAGAAATGTTGACTGTCTACGTCTAATTTCTCTGATCAGTTTACAATTTTCATTTGTTTTTTGTAGGACTTGGTAATTGGTGATTCTGTCTGTCCATGGTATTCTTTGCATGTTCCTAAGAAACAACATTTCTACAGCCATCAGATGTTTTTCAGCCTGTTAGCTCATTGTTCACGCATCACATCCATGCAAAAGCACAGGTTCCATGTAGCACCTCAATACCTTTTTTCTCTTTGCAAATGACATCTTTATATTGGTCAATTTGTTTTCTATCTTACAAAAGACTACCTTCGCCATGGTGATTCTTGTTCTAATCTCTCCAAGACATGTCCCATCAGATGTTATGACTGTTCCAACATAATAGTAACAATTCACTTGTTTAAGAATATTTCCATTTTCTTGTATATCATCGTGATATTTCGTTCTTCCTAGTGACAACCACAATCTGCGTCTTCTTACAATTTAATTATTACTCTTGTTGTTCACTTGTGCAACAGTCGCATATACTAAATGTTGCAGATCCTGCTCGTTGTCTACAGTCAATACTGTATAATCTGCATATCTAATGTTATTGATGAATTCTCCCTCCATTGTTGATTCCTTTCATACCTGCTACATTTATGAAAATATTATCACTGTCATTCATTAATTCAGTACCATGTCCTTTGCAGACCCTCGCTCCCATAACAACCTTCCGGAAAACCTCTCGATCATAAGCAAGATGTCTTACGTCCGATACACCCATCTGGAGATCATCCGCCACATCCTGCACCCATCTTCCCTTTGGCCTTACTCTTCCTCTCTTCCCAGGCATATACCCCACCATTATTGTTCTCCAAAAATTTCGTGACGTTTCAGGAGACCAAAATATTTCAATTGTCTTTAATAGTCAAAATTCTTCAATTTTCAGCTATTGAAGTATGGATGCATGTGTTCTTTTCTTTACACAAGATATTCTTAGAAATCGTCTATAATATTTATATTCAAAGGCATTTATGCGCTAAAAATATAACGATGATTAATGTACATGCACCTACTGAAGAGAAAGAAGATGACGTTAAAGAAGACTTTTATAATGATTTGGAAGATGTCATAGAAGAAACCCCCAAACAGGACATCCTGGTTGTGCTGGGAGACTTCAATGCAAAAATAGGTAGAGAGCAAACTAATAAAAAAGTGGCCGATATGGAAAGCCTACATACAACTTCAAATGATAATGGATGGAGAGTCATCAACCTGGCAGAAGCCAAAGGACTGCAGATTAGCAGTACCAGACTACAAAGAAAGGATATACACAAACAAACTTGGAAATCGTCTGACAAGAGAACCTATAATCAAATAGATCACATTTAATTAACAACAGAAATGCATCAAACATACAGCAAGTTAGAAGTTATAGAGGAAATGAGTGCCACAGTGACCACCTTCTCTTTGGAGCAAAATTTAAAATAAAACTTAAGAGAGCTTTCTATACTAAATTACAAAGATTACACCCAACATATAACAGAGAAAAACTACAAGAAATTACAGTCAAAGAGAAATTTACAGATGAAATAAAATGTAAAACTTGAAACTCTGCAAAACCCTTTGGAGGAAAGCGTTGACCAAACTTGGTTGAACATCAAGAATACAATTCAATCTACCGCAGAAGAATGTCTCGGTTGTTAACCACGCATAGAAAGGACAGATGGTTCAATCACAAATGTGAAGAAGCAGTCATTAGGAAAAAGAATGCCAGACAATTATGGTTAAATGACATCAACAACATCCAAAAGGAAGAGCATTATAGAAATGAATGTCGTTAACCTCTTCACCAGGGAGATCCGGCATTTGTGTATTACATTGTGGTATTTCGTTCTTCCTAAAGGAAAACCAAAGAACAAATATTTCAAGAAACAAATAAAGATCGTAAACTGATTAGTCATTGACGTAGACGGTCAAAATGTTTTGGATATGTTGTGAGAAGAAATGAATCAGAGAACTGGTGACAACTGGCAAGATCGAAGGGAAGAGACCAAGGGGAAGACCTAGAAGTAAATACCTGGATGGCTTGGCCACGTGGCATGGTCGAGACAGGAACACAGAGCTGATCCACGACTCTGGTGATAGAGTGAGATGGCAGAACATGACCGCCGACGCTTATCGGCATGGCACATGATGGATGGATGGAATGACAACCACAATCTGCGTCTTCTTACAATTTAATTATAAACCCAGTTGTTCACTGTGTGCAACAACCGCATATACTAAATGTTGCAGATCCTGCTCATTGTCTTCAGTCAATACTTTATCATCTGCAAATCTAATGTTATTGATGTTTCGTACTCCAATGGTGATTCCTTTCATATCTTCTGCATTTCTCAAAATATTGTCACGGTACAGGGAAAAAAGATCTGGGGACTTTCTATGAGACTGCAATACATGCTATTCTTGGCATTTTTGAAGAAGGTAGTTTGCCATTGCTTTCCTTCTTAGCAGTGACCATACTGGTCTATGACCGTAGCCATTGTCTCACAGAAAAAGGATATCCTCTAGCTACCGTCGTGAAGTTTGAGACCATAACCTACAACTATCTGTTGGGTGCTCTTCAACTTCATCCACCACCTGCTACATGGCTTCACGTAACCCTGATCGGGGGTCTAAACGGGTACTCCACCTTGCCTAAAGGGTGTGCAGTAGGATAGCGGAGGGAAGGAGGCACCTTTCCTTTCCTTTGATAGGGAACACCCCTAGCCCGACCACCCAGTATAACATAAAAGTTATTTCAAGGGACATTACTAAAAATAGCATACATGTATTATGTGATTTAAATAACTGAGTATTTGTCTTACATTTTGATTTTAGTTTACATAGAAATTAACGACAGTTATAGGCGGCGGAACAATAGTGTAATAATTTTAAGCGATCTTTTAAGTTTATGTAAAGTAACGGCTCTATTTTAGGTATTTGATAATTTTATAAAGCATTTTTTCTATTTGCCCTCGATAATATATATTAAAGGTCCTATTATACTTTTGTTAAATCAGCTCTCAAATACATTTGCAAGAATTTTTGTCCGGCCTGTAAAAGGCTAAAATCCTAAATATCAGCACCTTGTATTGTTATCTAATGTAGCTAACTTCATACATTCCTTAGACTCTTCTCTCTCTCTCTCTCTCTCTCTCTCTCTCTCTCTCTCTCTCTCTCTCTCTCTCTCTCTCTCTCTCTCTCTCTCTCCCCCCATGTGAACGCTCAAGCAAACGCCATATATTCCTGTTTCGTAGTTTACTTTGTAAAATGGGATGCTTGTTGGGATATTCAATGTATGGAACATTTTATAGGTACATACCATTTTCAGAAAGAATGGTGAATGAGAATAATTAGTGTATGAAAGATTCAGTCATACAGCTAAACTTGTTTAAATAAAACTAAGTGTGAATGAGAATACTTGGAGTATGAAAGAATTTCTATTAAAAGATTTTAGTACACATTAATGCAAATGATTACTCCAACACCATCATCATCATCATCATCATCATCATCATCATCATCCTCATCATCATCATCATCATCATCATCATCATCATCATCATCATCATCATCATCATCATCATCTTCCACTTCTGCCGTTAAGCTTCGTGGGGAGGAATAATTTTCGTTCCAGAGCCCACATCAACACGTAATATATAGGTAATTACATCATGCCATGAATGTAATATTATCATGCTGTAATGTAATGTATATGTTGTATTCGAAAATGTAAAAACAGAAAACACACACAACTGCACCTTGTAAATACAAACTGCTTTGTACGAAATAAACGTTTATTTTTTAAATAAAAAAAAAAGATCAGCACTTTGGATTGTTTCATGGCATTTTGGCTAAGATCAAAGTGTAGTATCTGTTCTTGTATGACGTCAGTGATTAAGGGTAGACTGACTTATCTGCACTTGATCTGGCCATGGCCACCAGCAGAGGTGGTCATCACAATGACATACAGGGACTTGGAACCTTATGAGACGGCTCTAGGCCCTGGAGAACCCTGCAGCCCTAAAAGTTAAGCAGACATTTAATATTCAGGACACTCAAACACAAATGTTTACAGCTATGTTCATAAGCAATGTGTAAGTGTTTCCCTCCTTAATTAACATTTGACACATGCAATTATCGCTGTTTTTTAACATTGTTATTATTATTTCATTCAGAAAACAAAAATGTGATGGGCCTGTTTCAGGCCATAGACCGTAATAAAAGAATGGATCTCACTTCTCGGCCTCGTGGCTAAGATCAAAGTGTAGTATCTGCACTTAATCTTACGAGGACTACATGCAAAGGCGGTCATCCGAATGACAAATAGGGACGTGGGACCTGATGGGGCGGGTCTGAACCCCTTGTGAACCGCGAGCCCTTATTTAACAACATTAAAACTTAAAAAGATTCGATGCACTTTGGGTAAACCCTTATGAAAACCTTATTTCATATAAAACATTCAACATATTTTACAGACTCACGTCCGTCCATCTGTTGAACTGAAGAATTTACAAGGATTCAATTGTGTTATTCTAAAGGATACTGTAAGATTTTCTTTGGAATTTCAATTACCGAAAACAACAATTTATGGATATGAATTCAAACATCACTACATTTGCAGTTCCAGAATAATAAATAGTATGCAGTTATTACACAGACATTTAGTGAATCTTGCTGCATTTGACGTCTGGGGTATTTGTTGTGTTTGCAAATACACAATGCACCTAATAAAAACACAGTTTTGTGCGACATAAAACCATATTAAACGGAAGACAAATAAATAAAATAGTGAAAAGGAACATAACATCATCATCATCATCATGTTACATGTTGCCAAGCGTTGGCGGTAATGTCTCGCCATCTCACTCGATCACCAGAGTCGTAGATCTCCTCAGTATTCTTGTCTCGACTTATACCATGTGGTCAAATCATACAGGTATTTACTTCACTGTCTTCCTCTTGTTATTTTCCCCTCAATCTTGCCAGTTGTCACCATGTTCTCCAATTTATTTCTTCTCTTAACGTGACCAAACATGTTGACTGTCTACGCCTAATTTCTCAAATCGGTTTACAATTTTCATTTTTTTTCATTCTAGGAATTGGTCATTTTTCTTTTCCTGTCTGCCCATGGTATTCTTTGCATTTTCCTAAGAAACCACATTTCCACAATCATCAGATGGTTTTCAACCTGTTTACTCATTGTCCACGACTGCAATCTATTCAAAAGCACAGGTTCTATGTAGCACCTCAACACTATTTTTCTCATTGCAAATGACATATTTATTTTACTGGACAGTATGTTTTCTATCTTACAAAAAGGCCACCGTAGCCATGGCGATTCTTGTTCTAATCTCTTCAAGACATTTCACATAATATGTTATAACTGTTCCGAGATAATTGTAACAATTCACTTGTTTTAGAACATTCCCATTTACTTGTAAATTACGCTGTGGTATTTCGTTCTTCCTAGTGACAACCACCATTTGTGTCTTCTTAAAGTTAATTATAATCCTAGATATTCACTGTGTGCAACAACCGAATATACTACATGTTGCAGACCCTGCATTGTGTCTTCACTCAAACTGTATCATCTGCATATCTAATGTTATTGATGCTTATTCCTCCAATTGTGTTTCCTTTCGTATCTTCTACATTTGTTAAAATATTTTCATGGTACAGGGAAAAAAGGTATTGGGACTTTCTATGAGACTGCAATAAATGCTATTCTTGGCATCTTTAAAGAAGGTAGTTTGCCATTGATTTCCGTCTTAGCAATGACCATACTGGTCGATGAATGCAGCGATTCTCTCTCCCCTCCCCACCCCCCCACCCCCCCAAAAAAAAAATAAAAAAGATCCTCTGCCTACCGCCGTGAAGCTAGAGACCATAACCTACAACTATCCTCTTAAACATCATCCACCACAGCACACA
Organism: Cepaea nemoralis; assembly: GCA_014155875.1. NCBI lineage: Eukaryota > Metazoa > Mollusca > Gastropoda > Stylommatophora > Helicidae > Cepaea > Cepaea nemoralis. The sequence goes on from JACEFZ010009114.1 coordinate 39,960, forward strand.
TGGTTTCAAGTAACCATGATAGGGGGGCTAAACGGGTACTCCACCTTGCTGAAGGGTGTCCCGCAGGCTAGGAGAGGGAAGAAGGCACCTTGACTCTCCTTTGATAGGGAAAACCCTTACCCAGCCACCCAATATAACAACACAACAGTTATTTCAAGGGACATTACTAACGATAGCATACATGTATTATGTGATATTAATAACTGAATATTTATCTTACTTTTTGATATAATTTAGATATAATTCATTAACAACAGTTATATGCAGCATAAATAATTCAGTAACATTTTAGATACTTCCGGCGATGCGAGTGGTCCACGGGAGGCTTGCGACGTCAGCGGGGTGGTCGACGCAAGGCGGACGGGACCGAATCTCCCAGCACAAAGGTCAATGATCGATAGTAGTGGTCCATCTTTCGATTTCACCATTACCCCTATCCCATTGAACTTCAAGGAGAAGTCGTCACAGTCTCAGAATGATAGTTCTGTATACAGGTATGTTAAAACCGACGGTGAATGTTGTCTATGTAGGGTAACAGTATGGCAGTGTACAACCTTATTCAATAAAGTACGAGCCCAGCATGTTTTAAAATATTATCAAATGAATCGAATACCATAGATAAATAAGCTAATTAACATATAAAAGTGTCTTATTCCTAGTTGGTTTAACATAAATATTTATTGCAATTTAAAAAAAAAATTCAGTTGAAATATAATACTTAGTCACTTTCGTAAAATAATTGTTTTCTAAGACAAGAAATTAAAAAAAAAATACCGGGATGATCATATGTAAACATGAAATGTGTGTGTGTGTGTGTGTGTGTGTGTGTGTGTGTGTGTGTGTGTGTGTGTGTGTGTGTGTGTGTGTGTGTGTGTGTGTGTGACTGATCGCTTATCAGACCTACAATCTTATCACAACAATGGGTCAACTTGTAAATGTAAGCGAAACCCGAACCATTCGTAATTATGTGCGTGTGATTCCATTCCGGGAGTTTCACATAAATATCTTATGTGTGTTAAAGTTAGTAGTATGGGAGGTGGTTATCCAACCATATTTCTGGAGGACCTCTGAATCCAAAAAACCGATTCCGATTTTGTGTATGTAATAAGATAAACTTTAATTAATAAACGTAATATTAAAAATAGTACTTTTTATGTGTAAAATGAATAGTAAAGATGGCGGCATGGGTTAGTAGGTCTACCATTAACAATTTCGTTGCGTATTTACGGAACCGATCGTCAGATGAACTTGGGTTTTTTCCAGTATATATCTAATGAAATTTGAAGGATTGTACATCATAATGGTGGTTATTACTGTCTGTAGCGGATGGGACTTAAACACTATAACCGTACCAATAACGATGTGGTAGAGACACAAGATTCGTCATTGGGCTGTGTGATCGTATACAGTCAGTCACACGGTCTAAGTAATACATCCGGATAGGTGGTTAATGACTAAAACAGGACCACATGGCAGGGGTTACATAAACCAGATCACATGCATAAGGGTACAACCGGTACATTGGGTAATGGATTACATTCGGTCAAAGATGGCGATGTTTACGGTCACGTGTATAGAGTAATTCGAGACACTTGGATAATTGTTACCTTCAGTCAAAGATGGTGTTGTATCCCGTCACATGTGTAATGGTACATTCGTGACACGATTGTAATGGCTACAACCGGACCAAGTGGTTGCGCAGCTTCCTGTCACATGCATAAGGATACATCTAAGACTTTAGGGTAATGGCTTCTACCGGACCACGTGTTGACGCTGCTTCATGGAACATGAATAAAGATAAAGCCGTGACACTAGGTTAAATCTTGTCAAAGATGGCGTCGCACCCGGTCACATGCGTAATGGTACATCCGGAACACGTGGTTAAGAGGGGTACTACAATACGGTTGTGCTTTCGGTTGTCGAACCAGGGGAGCTAACTTATGATTATCACCACGTATATGAGTGATTCCACTACCTCGTCAATAGAGCATTTGTAGCACTTTGAAAATAAAGTTTAATTGAATTGAATTGAATAGCATCCTACGTCTAAAATGGTCTCCCTTCTCTCTCTCTTTTCGCGGCAGTGTCGGCCTAGTGTCACCGAGTAACACCAAATATCATCCAGGCAGCAATACAACATAAGGTAATTTCGACTGTAGTATACACGAGTGTAAACAATCCATCCCAGTGTCCGACTAAACCTTTCTCGTAGACATAGAAGAGAGATTTTATCACCGATGCCAATCGAGGAAGGCGTATCTGTACTAACAGCGACGAGTGGATAGCGCATGTAATAAGTTGTATAATATTACACACGAACACGACAAACTGCTCGACTTATGTGTCTCATGTACCATGCCAAGTCACGTGCCCGCTGAATTGACCAGTGATGTTAGCACGGCTCAAAATATTTTACACGTTCACTACCGCTCTGTGTGTCTAAACGGGACTTTACAGCTTTCACCAGAAATCCATTTCAAATCCCAATATATGTTTTACAACTTGTCTGCTCATTGTTCTATGTTTCACAGTCAGACAAAGTACAAATTATATCACTTCAACATTTAGGTAAGAAAATATGTTAGACAAATTATTAAGTTTTTTTGCCAAATACAGAAATATGTCATTCAAACTTATAAATATCTCCGCCAAACTTATGAAAAGTAGGAAACTTTGTTAACCAATTGTGAAAAAAAAAATATCGGTCAAAGAGAGAAATATTTCAACTAAATTTATAAATAGGTCAGCTATACATATAAAAGTAGAAGTATTTTTGTTTTAGCCAAATGGGGAAAGATATTGACCAAATACAGAAATATCTCGTCCGTATGAAAAGTAAGAAAGTTTGTTAATTAAATGGGAAAAATTTTGGCCCAGTAAAACATATTTCAACTAACTTATAAATATGTCCGCCAAACTTATGAAAAAGTAGGAACCTTTGCTATCCAAAGGGGAAAATATTTCAACCTACTTACAAATATCTCAGCCACACTTATGAAAAGTAGGAAACTTTGATACTCCAAGGGGAAAAATATTGGACAATTAAAAGAAATACTTCATCCAACTTATAAATATCTCCACCAAACTTATGAAAAGTAGGAACCTTTGTTACCCAAAAGTGGAAAAATAGCGACTCCAAGGGGAAAAATATTGGACAATTAAAAGAAATACTTCATCCAACTTATAAATATCTCCACCAAACTTATGAAAAGTAGGAACCTTTGTTACCCAAAAGTGGAAGAATAGCGGTCAAAGAGACAAAGAGCCAAAGAGGAAAATATATGGTCAAGTATAGAATCATCTCATCCAAACTTATAAAAAGTAGTAACAGTTACTAGTCCATGAGTAAAAAAAAAACATCGGTCACTTAAAGAAACGTCTGATCCAACCTTATAAAAAGTAGAAACATTTGTTACTCAAAGGGGAAACCATATTGGTCAAGTAAAGAAATATTTCAACCAAACTTATAAATATCTCGATGTAACGCTGCGACCTCTACACTTTCTATTTCATCATGCTGAAAGATCATGGGCGAGAATGACCCGCATTCTCCAGTCTCAAACATACAGTGGGTCAACGAACGGGTAGTAGGTCGCGTTAGTCAAGCCATGCGGACAGCATCGTCAGCGTAATCTGAGACACTTGGCAAAAGAGACTGGCTGAAACCGGTTTTATGCATGGCTCAAAAACAAGTATACAACTCCGAGGCTGTTAACAGTCGTTCATTGTGATCCGAAGATGACTACAGACCTTAAGACTGTGCCTGCTAACTGGGTCTACATGACTCGTAATAGTGATACTGTTAGATCAGTAGACGCTGGTGGTAAGGACGTGTTTGTCTCATCCTACATAGGAACGACCACATTACTCATCCGTCGATTCTTGTCGAGTCAGAAACAAGTTTCCTACGATGATGGGAATAACACTGTCTCGTCATGAATATGACAAGATGATAGCTATGAAGCGCTAGATGCTAGCTGACTGTGATCGACTCAGTCACGTTAACCAAGCCAGTAACCAAGTCAAACAAGGCACTAACTGAAGCAATCAAGTCAGTAATCAAAACACTCAAATAAGTGCTCATGCCAACAGGGTATTAAACGGAGCCATCAAGTAGACGCATACCATACCTCCAGATTTCAAGCCAGCTACAGTCAGATGTGTGATGACCCCAGCAACCAGATGTTTGATGTACCTGACAGCCACATGTTTGACGAGCCCGACACTAAGATGTTTGATGCTCCCTTTGTCTACAATATTCAGATGTCAATCAACCAAGCAGGAGACTAGTCGTATGACTACACGCCAAGTGACATAAACGTATCAGGCTACCAGCCAGAAGAATCAACCTACTCAGACAATGGTGTTAAGAAACACAGAAACACAATTATATGTGAAAATAAAATGTTAGAAAACTTATCCGATGGGTTCCAAATGTTGCTGTTATGTAGCCAGAGGCGGGGTTGGGGTAAGCGCCCAACCTTGCATAAATACCCCAATGTCTCGGTGCAATAATCACTTCTGCAGCAAAAGTCTAACTCCTGGCTTTCGCGTGGCGGACCTGTTATAACTAACAGGAGAAGGGGCGGCGGCGAGTCACTGGTGCCGAGAAATAACCAGAAATCTCTAGATGTGTACGCACGTACATAGATGCGCAGACATTTGTGTGCGTGCCTATACACTTAAACTCGAGTAAGACCAGAGTCTGCTCTAGTAAAGGAAGGTGCTGAAGGCGGAGGCAACCAGCCAGGAGGCGCACAACAGAAATCAGGATGCCACGAAATTACTCGTAATGAAATGTGTCGACTACTGCTAAATGTTATTGTGATCACCCAGCTTTGGACGCCCAGGAAGGTGCAGTGCCGGGAGCTATGTTTCGAAAGTGTCCAACCACAACTACTGGAGGTCCTTCTCAGATGTCCTGTGGAGCCAGGGGACCTGAGAATATAGCGTCTGGCCATACCAAACAAATACTACAAATAATAGAAATAGTACCTGAATACATCTTGGACCAAGAAAAGGTAAGCGTATGTTGCTTGCAAGAAACCCACCTCAACGAAAATATAGCCTTCAAAATCAGAGGCTACCAATGTTACCGATCTGACTGAAAGGACAGGAGAAATGTTGGGATACTGACCCTTGTAGAAAAATAACATCACTGCTTCCCAAATTGAAGCACACATAGAAAGGGCTGAGTATCAGACTCTTAAACTTAAGACAGGCAATACAGAGATACATCTGATCAATTACTACTGTATAAGTGACCGCAACAGGCACTGGACACACTACCATTACAAGAAAAAAAAATGATTGTGTATGACAATTTCAACAGCCACTCGCAGAACTGGGGCTATTATCATATAACCCAGAAAGGAGTAAGACTGGAAGACTGACAGGGTGAGGATATAGATTCATCTTGATTAACAAATCGCCTAACCCAATACTTTCTACTTGAGATCATGACACACTACAACTATACCTGACCTGGCTTTTCAGTCACCAGACCTAGAATGGAATATTTCACGAATTGTTCCGAAAGAACTTGGTGGTATTGACCATCGGTCAGTCTTTCTAACTGTAGAAAAAATGAGCTTGTAAGTGAAAGCAGCACGCTCTAGAGGTGGAACTACAAGAAAGCAGACTGGGTTAACGCATACTGGTTAGAAAGCTGAACACTGAGAGGGACGTAAATAAAGAGTTGAAGAGTTTGGGAAATGCATACTACAGGCAGCACGAAAAGCAGTACCAAGAGGAGCCCGTAAGCACTATATACCCTACTAGAGTATTGAACTGGAACAGTTGCATAACGATGTGGAAGTGTATAGAAAGCAAGCCTAGGCCAAACCCATCTAAGAGCAACACAATAAATACCAACACGCAAAAGTCAAATTTCAAAGGTCCAAGCAGCAGGCAAGAAAGACATGTTGGCAGGAGACAACAGTCACTAATTTTTGAAAGAGACACACGAAAGTTGTGGAAGCTAATAAAACAACTTAACGATGAGGGCACAAGGAGAAACTCAAAAATTGCACTACATAAAGACGGAAACATCTTAACAGGAAATCAAGCAGGTGACCATTTTGCGGACTCATTCGCACAAGATAATAATATCGAAATTAGTCTAGATAAATAACATGAGATTGATTGATTGAATTTATTTAGGAACCGACATCACAGCATTCGAGGTAATGGTATCGCCAAAGAAATGATCAGGAACCTAGTAACAGAGGCCTAAGCAAATATGTTGCAGATATTCATTAACAGCTGGACCTTCGGCAGTGTTCCACAAGCCTGGAGAGAAGCAATCATGATACCCCTCCTAAATCAGGGAAAGATAGCTCCACTGCCTCCAGCTACAGACCATTAGCCTCACCAGCTGTCTCTGCAAAACAATGGAGCGCATCATCAATCACAGACTGCAGTGGTACATTGAAAGTGAAAACATCCTTGTGCCACAGCAGGCTGGCTTTAGGCAGTACTACTCTACGGAAGATCAGATATCCTATCTCTTTCAAGAAATTGAGGATGCATTCCAAGAGAAGTAGCTAGTGCTTGCGACAAAGTCTGGAAAGAAGGTCTGATGAAGAAACTGAGAAACTGTAAAGTCAATGGAAGAATGTACAAATGGGTGAAAGCATACTTGCACAACAGAAGAGCCCGAGTACAGATAAACGGACTCAAGAGCAAGAAAGTACTACTGCGTCACGATGTTCCCCAGGGCGGAGTCTTGTCCCCCACACGTTTTCTAATCTGCATCAATGATCTTGTTGTTAATCTACCGCATGGAATTAAAGCGGCAATGTACGCTGATGACCTGGTTTTGTGGAGCACAAATGAACATGCATCAGTGGCCACCAGATCGCTACAAAGGCTGTAGATGCATTTGCTGCATGGGCAAATAGATGGTGTGTCTGCATAAACATTGATATGTGCAGCCCACTCTATTTACCCTGTCCCCAAAACAAAAGGCAGGGATCATGCAGATAAACGGAACACCCCTAAGAGAAGATATAGAATCAGCATACCTTGGAGTAACATTTGAAGACATGCTGACATGGAGTAAGTACATCAACAAAGCAGTAGCAAAAGCCAGAAGGAAAATAGCCATCCTGACAAAACTAAGTGGAACCACATGGGGAACTAGTGGGGAAATACTAAGCTAAGTTTATCAACAGAAAATACAACCACACCTGGAATACGCATCAACTGCGTGGTGTTCAGCATAAAACGCCCCATTACAAGAGCTGGACAAGGTGCAAGATCAAGCACTTAGAGTCACCACAGGAGGGATGAGATCAACCCATATAGCGAGGTGGAGAAGTTGGGGAGGACACAAGCACTGAGAGAGCGCAGAGATACGAAAACACTAAGACATGTAGAAAAGTGCCCCAGCTTGCCAGGCCACCCTATGAAGAACAGATTTGAAAACCTGGCTATGGGCGGTTGCAAAGAAGCAGTTTTATCCACCAGCCAAATGACTATGCAGAGAAACCACCGATATGCCCACAGTTGGTATCCCCCTAACAACTATTTCAGAGCGAACTCCATGGACAGGTGAGCATAGACTATCACTACAAATCCAGACAAAAGTGAGAGGAATATTTGACAAGGAAGAACAGAACAGTGTACAGCGCAGAACAGCCACTCTCAGCTTCCTTGATGAAGAATACTCACAGAACCTCTGGATTCGAGTCTACACAGATGGGTCAGAACAAAATGCTGTTCGACATGGAGGAGCTGGAGTGTACATAGAATACCCAAATAATACTAGGGACACGGCCAGAGTACCAACAGTAATGTACTGCCATAACTATGATGCTGAAATTGAGGCAATCAAGATAGCAACAGAGAAATTACTAAATACCAGCCATGGTACACAACCTGTGGTGCTATTGACAGATGCAAAATCAGTACTCGAGGCGCTCCTGTCTGGGAAATTGCCAGTACTAAGGACACTACTTTCTGAACTTAGCAGACAGCATAAGGTCACCATACAGTGGATACCATCTGCCATGGACCAAAGTCAGGTCATGGGCCACTAGATACAGACAACCTACAGCTTCACGCAGCCCAGCCGTGAAGATGAGAATATTGAGAATCATGCCTTGCATAAAAATAGCGAGGTGAGTTTGCTGAGCAGGGGGCAACGTCTTCTGCAGGCAGTCAGTTGGGCTTAACCACCGTCGAGTTGAGACGTGGTTCTTAGCTCCGTAGCACGGCCACAAAATGTGCCGCTACATCTGTGGTTAGGTTGTGTAGTTATTGTTGTGTAGTTATTGTTGTGAAGTTATTGTAGACTCTAGGTAAACGTAACCGATATGTGGCGTAAATAATAGTATGAGTTGTTAAATACCTGGAGTCAAAAAGAAGGTGTAAATTTGAACTGTGTCCTGTTGTTTGATCGAGTTGCGTTGAGTTGGCTTAAAGAATTAGATGTTGTGAATTCTGCAGTACAGGCTGCTCAGAGAACATTCATGATGCACCAAATAAATATATATGTGTACGATCGCAGCAATTAGAACCTCAAGCCACAAGCCTGTATAACAGATTGCCAGCACCTAGGGCGATTGATCCAACGAGCCGTAAATCCCAAGGTTGCGAGCGACATCAATATTATAGCTCGACACGAACAAGTAAACATTATGTCGCTGGCACAATCCCAGTGTGGAGTACCAGGAAACGACAGAGCTGATCGATTGGCTAAGGAATGAGCAAAAGAAGAACAGCCTGATGTGCCCGTTACATACCACGAAAAGAAAAGACTGGGGGATGCGTGGTCTCGAGGTTGGTGTCCATCCTCGAGTGTTGGAGGTCTCAGGGTTCAAGCCCCGGTGATGACCGGGATTTTTTCACGTGGACGTCTAGTAATAAAATTTCCCCTGGTCTCTGGGTAGTGAGATCGGACGCCCGTAGGTACTGTTGCGCACGTAAAAAATCCCTGGGCAGTTGTAAATCGAAAAAGAGTAGCCTAACTTCGCTGCCCGGGCAAAATGTCGAGTTAAAAATCTACCCAAGTATTTTCAGGGTCCTCGCTGGTGCTACGGAGTTCGTGCACTGAGCTGAGTTTCTCCAGACTCAGATTTGAGTTAGGAGGATAACGGAGCACTTATGGGTTACACCCGTGTGATATGATGTTGATCCATCGACTAAACTAAACTAAACTAAAGGAAAAGACTGATCAAATCATTTAGAAAGCCACCAAAACCTGCTCAAGATGAATACCACGTTATGGACAGACCAGAACAAGGCATTGTGCGCCTCAGAACAGGACACAATATATTACGCAACAACATGTATACAAAATTCAAGATTGGTGAATGAGGCATGTGCACGTTTGTATTGGCGTCACGGACAGTAGAGCACATACTCCAAGACTGCACAAAATATATCATATCTAGGCAAACCTTTTGGCCTAAGAAAACGACAATGTAAGATAAGCTCTATGGATCGCTGAGTGAACTAAAAAAGACAGTTAAATTCATACAGAGAGACAATCATTGCAGTTATAGACATATTTCAAGTGAACGAAAGAAGAAGAAGTAATCTTGATCGGGGGGGGGGGGTGGGGGGGGGCTAAACGGGTACTCCTACCTTACCTACAGGTGTCCAGTAGGCTAGCGGAGGGAAGGAGGCATCTTACCTCTCCTTTGATAGGGGATACCTATCCCCACCACACAATATAGAAATATAACAGTTGTTTCAAGGGACATTACTACAAATAGCATACATGTATTATGTGATTTAAATAATTGAGTATTTGTCTTAAATTTTGATTCAATTTACATAGAAATTAACGACAGTTATAGGCGGAAGAAATAATGGAGTAATGATTTTAGGCGATCTTTTAAGTTTGTGTAGAAGTAACGGCTTTATTTTAGGTATTTGATAATTTTATAAGGAACGTTTTCTATTTCCCCACGATAATACATATTAAAGGTCCTATTATTTTAATATCAGTTCACATTGTATGCTTTTATGAATTTTTGTTAGGCCTGTAAAAGGCTAAAAATCCTAAATATTCAGCACCTTGTTTTGTTATCTAATGCAGCTAACTTCATATATTCCTTTGTCTTGCTCTCTCTCTCTCTCTCTCTCTCTCTCTCTCTCTCTCTCAATCGCTCTCTCTCTCTCTCTCTCTCTCTCTCTCTCTCTCTCTCTCTCTCTCTCTCTCTCGTGTGAACGCTCAAGCAAACGCCATATATCCTGTTTTTGCAGTTTCTTTGTAAAATGGGATGCTTGTTGGGATGGTCAGTGTAAGGAAAATTGTGTAGGTACATACCATTTTCAGAAAGCAAAGGTGGATGAGAATAATTGGAGTATGAATTCCACCTGAAATTTAAAAATGTAGCAAAGAAACAATCATCCCAGAACTGTATGAAACATTACAGCTCTGCTGGAGAGAAAAATCAATACCACAAGATATGAAAGACGCAAACATCGTTACCCTTTATAAAAACAAAGGCGACAGAAGCGACTGCAACAACTATCGCGGCATTTCCCTTCTCAGCATTACAGGCAAGATTTTTGCCAGAGTAATCCTTAAAAGATTACACATTCTTGCTGAAAGAATCTACCCCGAACCGATTTAGACCCAACAGGTCCACCATCGATATGATTTTCTCACTCCGGCAGCTCCAAGAGAAGTGCAGAGAACAGAGGAAGCCATTATATATTGCCATCATCGACCTCACAAAGGCATTTGACCTCGTGAGAAGAAGCGGCCTTTTTAAGGTCCTTGAAAAGGTTGGATGTCCACCCACCCTTCTTAGTCTTGTGAAATCATTCCACGAAAACATGCAGGGGACCATTTTATTTGACGGCTCAACATCCCAGTCATTCAGCATCAGCAGCGGAGTAAAGCAGGGCTGCGTGCTTGCTCCTACACTCTTTGGTATCTTCTTCGCCGTTCTCTTAAGGCAAGCATTTGGGACTGCCACTGAAGGCATATACCTCCACACAAGATCTGATGGCAAACTTTTTAACCCATCAAGACTCAAGGCAAAGACCAAAATAAGATCAAGATGCGTAAGAGAACTACTTTTTGCAAATGATGCAGCACTGACTACTCATACAGCAGAAGATCTCCAAAGGCTCATAGATCGTTATGCAGCTGCCTGCAAAGACTTTGGGCTCACCATTAGCCTAAATAAAACACAGGTGATGGAACAAGACGCTGGTGCGCCCCCGTCAATCAAAATCTCTAATTACGAATTGAAGGTCGTCCACGATTTTGTGTATTTGGGATCGACAATATCAGATAATCTTTCATTAGAGACAGAAATCGACAGACGCATTGGAAAGGCAGCCACAACATTTTCCAGGCTAGCTAATAGAGTTTGGGAGAATAATAGACTAACAGAGCGTACAAAAGCTCAAGTATATACAGCTTGTGTTGTTAGCACACTACTCTACGGGTCTGAATCCTGGACCCTGTACTCAAGACAGGAAAGGAAGTTGAATTCCTTTCACATGAGATGTCTGAGACGTATCCTGGGAATAACATGGAAAGACCACATAACCAACAAACAGGTGCTTGAAAGAGCAGATATTACCACAGTGCACACCCTCCTCAAGCAGAGACGCCTCCGGTGGTTGGGCCACGTATCTCGAATGGAGGATGAACGTATTCCCAAAGATCTCCTTTACGGAGAACTAGCCACAGGAAAGAGGCCAACCGGAAGACCCCAAATGCGCTACAGGGATGTGTGTAAACAAGATATGAAAACCATTGGAATAGATCCAGACACGTGGGAGAGAGTTGCAACAGACAGATGCTCCTGGAGAAGAGATGTACGAAACGGACTTGTGCTCTTTGAGTACAATCAGATCCAAAAAGCTGAGGAGAGACGGCACAGGCTCAAAGAGCAGTCACTTACTGCGGGATCTGCCTCATCTTACAGATGCGGAAACTGTGACAGGGATTGTCATTCTCGAATTGGATTATACAGTCACCAGCGGTGCTGCCAGGAACCTCATAAGCGGCACAACTCTATAGTCCTTCAGGACTGAAAGAGGCCTACTACTACTACTACTACTACTATTGTGTTATTTAAATAACTGAGTAATTATCTTAAATTTTGATATAATTGTAATACATATTAACGAGCATTATATGCATCAGAAACAATTAAGTATAATTTTAGGTTACCTTTAATGTTTGTGTAAAAGTAAATGCTTTATTTGAGATATTTTAGAAGTTTATAAAGCATTTTTATAATTCGGTTTGTTATTAGATTAAAGGTCCTATACTTTTGATATTACGGTATATTGTACGTTTAAGCGAGTTTTTGTCAGGCCTGTAAAAGGCCAACAATCCTAAATATTCTGCACTTTGTATTGTTATCCAATGTAGCTAACTTCATTCCTAAGACTTGCTCTCTCTCTCTCTCTCTCTCTCTCTCTCTCTCTCTCTCTCTCTCTCTCTCTCTCTCTCTACACCCTCCCCTACCCCTGTAAATATTCAAGCAAACGCCATATGTGTCTTTTTTGCAGTTTACCTTGTAAAATGAGATGCTTCTTGCTATGTATGGACAATTTTGAAGGTACATTACATATTCAGACAGCAAGGGTGGAAGTGCAGAGAATTTAATGTAAACCTATTCTCATGGTTTGTTTAATATACAAAGGCATTTGACTGTGTACAACATCAGAAACTTTAAGGAAATCATGAGGAATATGGGCTTTCCACCACATGTAATACAACTCATAAGAATGCTCTATCTAGACCAGTGTTTCCCAACCTTTTTTGAGCCATGCCCCACTTAAGTCTTTCTAAAATTCATATTGCCCCCCTCCCCCGCCCCTCAACATATACATTATTTTTAATATTCAATAATTGAAATGTTCACTAAAGAAACTTGAATGATAGGTTTTAGGAAGAAATCACTAGGTAATTATTGAGCAAACACAGTAAGTAAATTTTCAAAACATATAATGTAGAACTGAAATTCAAGTACATAATAATTTTAATGAAAGATTTTTCTATATTATTTTAATTATTAGTAATTATTTATTATTTAAATTTAGTGAGATCCTTGCGCTTGATGCTTGCTGCAAAGAGATGTTATGTCAGGTTCCAATTTAGTTAACTTCAGTCTCAAGTCTCCCCGTTTTGTTATATTCAGCCGATTTCTTCCATTTTCGAATTGCCCCCCTTAACAGTCGAATTGCCCCCCCCCCCCCGGTGGGGCGTGGGCCCCACGTTGGGAAACACTGATCTAGACCAACAAGGAGCTGTTAGAATAGATGGCGAGACATCAGATCGGTTTGACATCAGTCAAGGAGTCCATCATGGCTGCGTGCTATCACCCTATTTGTTTAACCTGTACGCCTAAAATATAATGAGAAATATAAGAGATGATATAAACAGGGAGCTATATGATGCCCTAAATATCTGTGGTATGTCATGCCAGAGATTCCGTATGCTGATGATAAAGTATTGCTAACCACAATACAGAATGATATAGAAAACCTAATAGCCTCAATCTAATTGAATAGTAAAAATCACAACTTATATCTTAACATTGCAAAAACAAAGATAATACATACAGGTAAAACTACTATGGAGAAAAGAATATATGTTAATGAGGAACAAATGGAGGTTGGGGAACATTTTGAATATCCTGGGTCATTGATTACCAACAACGGTGACAACAATGAAAGAAATTAAACTACGACTATCAATTGCTCTTCAAAGACTAAAACAACTGAATAAATTATGGAGTGGGACAGTCCGAATTACAAATATTAGATTTTTACGAGCATGCATCTTTTCTAATGCAACATACGCCTGTGAGACCTGGACACTTACTAAACAAGCTGAACAGCGCATAAACGCCTTTGAATATACGTGTTATAGACGAGTTCTAAGAATATCTTGGGTACAGAAAAGAATAAATGATTCCACACTTTAAGAGCTGAATATTGAAGAAGGTTGGCTATATATGAAGATGAAACAAAGAAAATTGAAATATTTGGTCACTGGAAACGTCACGAAAGTATGGAGAGAACATTAATGAAGGGGTATATGCCTGGGAAGAGAGGAAGAGGAAGGCCAAAGAGAAGATGGGTGCAGGGTGTTGCGGATGATCTCCAGATGGATGTGTCGGATGCGGGACATCTTGCTTATGATAGGGAGGTTTTCCGGAAGGTTGTTATGGGAGCGAGGCTCTGCAAAGGACATGCTACTTAATGAATGAATGAATGAAATGGTGATTGAGAATAATTGGCGTATGAAAGATTCCATCATACTGTTAAACCTGTTTTAAAAAACAAAAAACTAAGTGAGTGAGAATACTTGGAGAATGAAAGAATTTCTATTGAAAGATTTTAGGATGCATTTGAGCAAATGATTACTACACCACCATCATCAACACGTAATATGTAGGTAATTACACCATGCCATGAATGTAATATTATCTTGTGTATATGAATGTATTTGTTGTATTCGAAAATGTAAAATCAAAATCACGCACAACGCACCTTATAAATACAATCTGTTCTGTACGAAATTAACGTTTATTTAAAAAAAAAAAAAAATTCAGCACTTTGGATTATTTCACAGCATGTTGGCTCAGATTAAAGTGTAGTATCTGTTCTTGTATGACGTCAGTGATGAAGTGTAGACTGACTTATCTGCATTTGATCTGGCCATGGCGACTAGTAGAGGTGGTCATCATAATGACACACAGGGACTTGGAACCTCATGAGACGGCTCTTGCTCCTGGAGAACCTTGAGCTCTAAATAATAAGCACATTTATAGTTAGTTAGTTAGTCGCAGTTCCAACTTCACAGCAACGGGTCGTCCCCATTATGCTCCGTTCCTGTGCCAGTGAATATCACACAAAACTCTCCCCACTGCCCAATGTGAAAAGTGGAAAAGACAGGAGTCTCGACAAACAACAGCCCGCACAGATACACTGTGCATAATGCCGCCACCAGAATGTCAACACACCAGTCCCCCATGAAACACCCTGTTCATCTCTGATGGAATCAGTCATTTTCCTATCTGAATGTTTCCTAGATGTTCACCCACACAGTCCACGAAAATACAGTTCATCGCTGATGGCAGTGGCAGTCAACCAGAAGCCCAGCAGCCACGCATTTCTGCATAAGGCAAGAACAGGTCAACTCTGGGACATAGCCACCTGCCATCACTCCGAACATGCATTCACGTTCCAAAAAACCTCAGGCAGGTTCAAAAGCATTTCACACGAAACTCACAGCTCACAGTGTCGCGCCACGCACTCACTCAGTAGCAGGGCGACGGAACCATCAAGCCTCCTTAGTCGCCTCTTACGACATGCATGGTAGGCTACAGTGTTAATATTCTTTGCTTCACTTATGAGCCCCGGCAACACACGGGAATGGCTCATTAAATAGCACATTTATATTATTCAGGACACTCAAACACAATTGTTTACAGCTATGTTCATACAACAGAGTACCACTGGATTTTTTAATGTTTCAGCTTCTTGAACTAAAGGTAAGTCCATTCCTCCTTAGTTGGATCGCTGCAGCCCTCTTCCTACGGAAAGTAGTTTTTAGATGTGGCAGTTGGACTTCGGAACCAACAACAATATATCCTGGCCTACCACAGGGATCACCATTATCTCCGGTACTGTTCAACGCCTACACAGTGAAAATCACCAGTGAGCAGATCACTGGACCTGGCAGGACATTGTCATATGTCGATGATGTTTTAGTGTATCGTCAGGGTAAGGATAGAGAGGAGGTTGCTGTGGAACTAAAAACCGAACTCAATCGCATAAGTACTTGGTGTGATGAAGCTGGGGCAATGGTCAACCCAACAATGGCAACAGTGACTTGGTTCTCGTTGAATAATCATATTGTCAACAATCCAACACCAACTGTAATGCTGTGTTCAGAGACGGTGGAAAGAACGCAGGCAATGAATTACCTGGGGATACGGTTTGATCGAAGCCTTGCTTATAATGTGCACATAGACCAGGTGATAACAAAGGCCAAACGGGGCTTGGCAGCGATGCGGGTGATGGCGGCAGCAAACTGTGAGCAGCGCCATCTATGTCTTCTGTACGAGGGGCTGGTCATGTCTGTTTTGGAGTATGCAATGGCAATCCTGACTCTCAGCCATAAGCAGATAGAAAGGATGGAAAGGATACAGAATGAAGTTATGCGCATTATTCTTGGATGTACAATTGATACAGCATGCAGGGCGATGCGCTACCTTCTTGATTTTCCAACCATTGAAGAGAGAATGCAAGTTTGCAGGGCACGCGCCTACCTCAGAATTAACGCAAACACACAGCATCCACTGCATAGTGAAATTAGGAAGGTGAAGGGCAGCAGGTTAAAAAGAGGACGGTCGTGGATGGGTCAAGCCGAGGACATTCTTCAACAGGTGTGTTCACTTGAGGACTTAGAACCTGGCGAGGAGTGGGTGCAAGTGCCAACAGACTTCTGCACATCCTTTTCAGTTTGCATCCAACTAGATAGAAAATGCAGACAAGAAAATCCGGCTGCTGTTGAGGCTGAAGTACAAGCGTTGATTTTCGAGAATTCGCTAGACGGTGACGCGGTCATCTACACAGATGGGTCGGTCGTCCGACATGTGAGAAGCTCATGGGCCTTTACAGCTCGGGCCGGAGGGAGAATTGTGAAGGAGGACTCTGGTGCTTTCACTGAAACCACAAGTAGCCTGACCATGGAAGTCATGGCAGTAAGTAAAGCAATAACATGGCTCGAGACACAGACATTCACTAGGGCTTGTTTCCTTAGCGACTCAATGAACATGATCAAGAGGATAGAGGAGGGGTCGATCCGAAGAGAATGGTTGCTGCCTCTGGAGCGGTCTCGGCTGGCAAAGATTAGTTTCATCTTCGCGCCAGGTCATGCGGGAGTACAAGAAATGAGCGGGCTGACAAGCTCGCAGGTGAGGCTACTGTAGAGGGCGGACGCGCCATGGACCAGGCTGACATTCTGAATGCTCTACGAGAAGTGAGACTTTTGCAAGAACCAAGTGATGACTGTGAATCTACAACAATGGCCAGACTGCGAGAGCAGCAAATTAAAAGATGGGTGGCCAAACAAGAACACTAAGCAGGAAGCCAAAGAAGATTGATAAACCAACACAGAACTGGCGTCGTTAGCCGCTACACGCTGCGGGATTTGCTGAGGAGGGGATCCGAGCACTTATGGACTGAATGGTCCGATGTGCAACGAGGATGATCTGTCGACTAACTAACTAACTAACTATGTTCATAAGCAATGCGTACTTTTTGTTCTCCTTAATTAACATATGATGAATGCAATTATCGCTGTTTTTTAACATTCTTATTATTATTATTTCATTCAGAAAACAAAAATGTGATGGGCCTGTTTCAGGCCATATTTCAAGTTATTGCTTGTGAAGACAGGCAAGCTTCGTGCAGAGTGGCTTGCTTCGCTTCGGAAGTCACGGGTGACAAGCATCGTCAGGATCTTTTCTCCGGGGCATGCTGGTGTGCTGGGGAATAAACAGGCGGACAGATTGGCTGGCTCGGCAAAACTTGGTGGAGTATTGATGCATGACAAAGCTGACGTGGTTGCGACCTTGTGGGAGCAAATGGATCACCATGGTCAGGCAAGAATGCGACAGCGAGGGGTGACGAGGGGATCTGGCCGACGATCAACGCTCAGAGGAAAGGCGAGACGGACATATAATCAGATTGCTACTGGTACTATTAGTGTTAGAACTCTTCGTTGGCTGCTGAGGATGGGGACGGAGCGCTTATGGGAATACCCCGAATGCTGTGATGTCGGTTCCTAAATCAATCAATCTTCAATCAATCAGGCCATATACCATAATAAAAGAATGGATCTCTCTTCTCGGCCTCTTGGCTGAGATCAAAGTGTACTATCTGCACTTATCTTACCAGGACTACATGCAAAGGCGGATATCCAAATGACAAATAGGTACCTGGGACCTAAAGGGCGGGTCTGACCCCGTGGTGAACCGCGAGCCATTATTTAACAACATTAACATTTAAAAAGAATCGATGCACTTCGGAATAGCCCATATGAAAAACTTATTTCATATAAAACATTCAACATTGTTTTTTTTACATATTCACGTCCGTCCATCTATTGAACTGAAGAATTTACAAGGATTCAAATGTGTTATTCGAAAGGATACTGTAAGTTTTTCTGTTGAATTTCAATTACCGAAAACAAACAATTATGGATATGAATTCAACATCGCTACATTTGCCGTTCCAGAATAATAAGTAGCATGCAGTTATTACACAGACATTTAGAGAACCTTGCTGCATGTGACGTGTGGTGTCTTGTGTTTGCAAAAATAAAAGAAAACACACAATGCACCGTATAAATACACACTGTTTTGTGCGAAATAAAACCACATTAAACGGAAGACATGTTAATTAAATAGTCAAAAGGGACATAAACATCATCATCATTATCATGTGCCATACCGGTAAGCGTGGGAGGTCATGTCTCAACATCTCACTCGATCACCAGAGTCGTGGATCATCTCAGTGTTCTTGTCTCGACCATGCCATGTGGTCACGCCATCTAGTTATTTAATTCTCTGCCTTCCTCTTTTTCTTTTCCCCTCATTCTTGCAAGTTGTCACACAATTCTCCAGTTTATTTCTTCCTATAATGTGACCAAAAATGTTGACTGTCTATGTCTAATTTCTCTAATCAATTTACAATTTTCATTTGTCTCTTCTACACATCTGGAACAAGACAAGCTTCAGAAGCTGCCGGATCAGCAAAGCAATGATCTAATTGACCGCCTGTCGTAGCTTCGATCCTAAACCAGCTGCCAATCAAGGCTTAGGGCCTGGTCTGCTCTGCCATGACATTTTGTTCTAGGTTGCATATCCTCGCACCAGGATAAGGCTTGTAACCTCCCAATTGCGCAAGAGTACAGAAAATTGGTGAACTGCCTGCGCCCTTTCCTGTCACAATGGAGTGAAGCAAGGATGTGTCCTGGCAGTTACACTGTTCAGCCTCATGTTTTCAGCTATGCTGACGAATGCCTTCGAGAAAAATGGCATTGGAATAGACATCAACTAGAGCATGGACAGAAAGTTTTTCAATCTCAAAAGGCTGAAAGCCAAAACCGAAACTAACAGCGACACCGTCAGGAGAACTTCTGTTTGCTGATGATAACGCTCTATACGCCAACTCAGAATCAGACATGCAACACAATGTTTCAGCTTTCTCACATGCCTGTACCAACTTTGGGCTCAATATCAACTTGGAGAAGACTGTAGTTATGTACCAGCTAGCTCTAGGGAATAATCACATCACATTGTACTGAATATTAAGGTGAACGGTCAAAGACTAAATATTGTGGACAAATTCACCTATCTTGGCAGCACTGTGCCACAAGCTGCCAAAATTGATGACGAAGTGAATGCAATAATCTCCAAGACCAGCGCGGCCTTTGGCAGACTGTACAAAAATGTATGGGGCAGAAATAGAATAAGCCTGCAAACAAAGCTGAAAGTCTATAAAGCAGTTGTATTATCCACACTGCTATTTCCTTGCGAAACATGGACTGTTTATCAGCGACACGCTAGGAAATTAAACCACTTCCATACAGTCTGCTTTAGGAAGCTATTGAAGATTAAGTAGCAAGACAAGATCCCAGACACTGAAGTTCTAGAAAGAGCCTCCATGCCCAGTATTCACCCTGTAGTAATGAAACATAAAATTCGCAGGGCTAGTCACTGATTTCGTATGCCAGATCACATGCTCCCTAAAAAATTTCTTTT
Organism: Cepaea nemoralis; assembly: GCA_014155875.1. Classification (NCBI taxonomy): domain Eukaryota; kingdom Metazoa; phylum Mollusca; class Gastropoda; order Stylommatophora; family Helicidae; genus Cepaea; species Cepaea nemoralis. The sequence continues at coordinate 59,726 of JACEFZ010009114.1, forward strand.
TACGGCGAGTTGCATACTTAAAGCTTTTGGAATTCATCTTGACTCCTGGGAGAATGCTGCTAAAGACCGTAATTTGTGGCGTACATTATCACATAAGGGTGGAGTCACTTGTGAAGCAACCAAGACTGCAAGAGCTGTGAGGAAAAGGCTGGACAAAAAAAGAAGAAAACCACTGCAGGAGATCCACCTCCTGGAACGTCAAGCATTCTTTGCGCACATTGCCAAAGCACATTTCGAGCCAAAGTAGACCCTATCAGCCATCTTAGAACTCACGGCTCCATACTTTCAACCCCACTGGATGAAATAAATGGTCATCATCATTCATGATGGACAAACAACACACTCTCTAGGTACTTGAAACTCTTGACTTGTTTCAAGGTATGTTCTTTTAGGTGAATCGTTGTTGAATTTTTTTCTTTAGTTATAATCATTACCTCTGTTTTACTTATGCTAATTTTCATGTTATGTTCCCTACACATTTCGTTTAGACTATTCATGTGGTCTTGTAATTCAGCTTCTGATTTTGCTACTAGTGCTTGGCCTTCCGCAAACAGGATTTCTCTAATTTTAGATTTGCCGATGGTTCTTCTTCTGTGTTCTTGTCATGCGGTGTTCTTGCGGTCTCTGTTTGACTGGTTTCTTTACATGTTGTCTATATATGTTATGAACAAGAGAGGTGGACAGGACACAACCTTGTCATACTCGGGATCTTACGGTGAAGGGTTCTGAGTGTCCTCCAGTTGCTCTGACTATGCATTCACTGTTGTTGTATAAGCTTCTACATACGTTTGTTAGATGTGTACTCACTCCATATTGTTTAAGGATTTCCCACAGCTTGTTTCTATCTACTCTACCAAATGCCTTTTATTTTCGTCGACAAAGGCGAAGTAGAGTGTTTCATTTAATTCGATTGAATTTTCTATAAGTTGTCTAAGAGCGAAAATGGCATCTGTGCATACTTTGTTTTTTTCCTAAATCCAAGTTGTGTTTCGCTTTGCTGGGGTTCTATAGTAGTTCGTAATCTTTTCTCAAGAAATTTGCAAAATATTTTCCCAGTATGACTCATAAGTGAAATGCCTCTGTATTGTGTGCAATCTCTTTTGATGCCTTTCATTTTTCCAAATTGGGATAATTATGGCATTTCCCCAGTCTCGTTGTGTCTGTTGTTTTGCCCAAACATGGTTGAATAGTTTATGTAGCCATGCTGTTCCTACTTTTCTTGCTGCTTTAATTAGCTCATTTGGTATTTCTTCTTGTCCTGGTGATTTGTTCAATGGGGCTACTCTGACGGCTTCTATAATTTCTTCTTTCAGTATGTCTGGTTCTAGTACTTCGGTCGCATCTGTGTCGGTTTCTTGAATTCCTGTGATCATCTGATGGGATGTTGAGAAGTTGTTCGAAGTACTGTTTCCATCTTATTAGGATTTGTTTTTGTTCACTTATTGGTTCTCCATTTTCGCTGTTAAAAGGCTCTCCTCTGGTTCTCATTGCACTTATCTTCTTGTAGAAGTTTCTAGGTTGCCTCCTTGTAGTTTTTATTTAGGGTTTCTCCATACCCCTCCCAGTCTTTTTGTTTTTATCACATTTGTATTCTATTCACATGTCTTCTCGCTATTCTATATTCTATGCGATCACATTTCTGTTTGCTCTTCGACCACTTTTTATATTTTTCCATTTTGTCTTTTACAGCTTTCTTTACTTCTGCGTTCCACCAACTTGTTATTTTCTTTATCCGTGTTTTGCGTTTTTTCGTGGATTCCACATGTTATTTTTGCTGTATTCAAAATGCTTGATTTGAACATCTCCCATTCTTCTCCCACTGCCTTTCTTTCTATAGGTAATTTTACACAGATTTCAGTTAGTTCTTTCTCATAATTTTCCCTCACTGCCTCATCTTTGAGGTTTTTTTAAGTTTACTAATTCGCATAGCATGTCCTGGTCTTTGCTTTCTTGTACTGATGGTTCTTATTGTGGCAATGACTGCTTTGTGGTCTGTGTTTATACTTAAGTTGGGCACTGCCCTTCCATCTAATAATTTTCTCTTTCTGTTATTTCTTGTTAATATAAAATCAATTTGGCTTTTAGTATCTAGATCGTTCCATTTATACCAGGTGTATATTTGTGAGTCTTTGTGTTTATAGAATGTGTTTGTTATATAGAGGTCGTGTTGGCTGCATAGCTCTATCAGTCTACTTCCGTTAACATTTCTTTCATTATGTTGGTCTCCAAATGCTCCAAGATGTTTTTCTATGCCCGCTCTGTTGTGCCCTAGTCTTGCATTGAAGTCTCCCTTTACTATGATGTTGTCCTGCTTATCTATTTTATTTAGCACGTCATGGATGTCTTCGTAGAATTCATAGCATTCTTGCTCATTATTGTTTGTATTACATGGTGCGTATATTCGTACATATGTTGTAATTGTTTGATCTTTTATTCTCACTGTTATGATTCTTTCTGATATATATATTTAATTTCTAGTATTCCTCTTGCTAGCCGTGGTTCAATGACTATTCCCACACGGTGTCTTGTCCTTTCTTGTTGTTCCACTCCAGAGTAGACTAGTACGTTTATACGTCATTAGTTTTTCTACGAGCAGTATGAATATCCCGCTGCCGGCTTGCTAAGGCCAGTCGCAGGTTTAGGACAAAAATCTGACCATAGGGAGTCCATCCCGTCTGGCGAGCCATAGCCCCGTTAGCCCATGATCACGCTGTCATGGTTTTCCCAGTCTACAGTGCGTGGAGGTGGGGCTGACTTGTGTAGTCTGCGGATCACCGGCAGTCTACTAATTTTCACTTTTCACCCCTCCTGGAAGAGGCTGGCCGATCCTAACCCTGCTGACTGCAGGGCCAGGCGCAGTCGACACCTTGTAGACCTCTGATGGACCGCTGAGTGAACTAAAAAAGACAGTTAAATTCATACAAGAGACAACATTGCAGTTATAGACATATTTCAAGCGAACGAAAGAAGAAGAAATAATCCTGATCGGGGAGGAAAGGGGTGGTGGTGGGGGTTAAACGGGTACACCACCTTGCCTAAGGGTGTCCCATAGGCTAGCGGAGGGAAGGAGGCACCTTACTTCTCCTTTGATAGGGGATACCTATACCCCACCACACAATATAACAATGTAAGTTTTTTCAAGGAACATTACAAAAAATAGCATACATGTATTATGTGATTTAAATAACTGAGTATTTGTCTCATATTTTGATATAATTTACATAGACATTAATGACAGTCATAGGTGTAAGAAATAATAGAGTAATAATTTTAGGTGATATTTTAAGTGTAACGGCTTTATTTTAGAGATTTTAGAATTTTCTAAAGCATTTTTTTCATATTCCCTCGATAATATATACATTAAAGGTTCTATACTTGTAATATTATTTTATTTTCGATGCTTCAATGAATTTTTGTCAGGCCTGTATAAGTTAAATATTCAGCACCTTGTATTGTTATCTAATGCCGCTAATTGTATGCATTCCTGTGACTTGCTTTCTCTGTCCCCCGTGTGAACGCTCAAGCAATCGCCATATATGCATGGTTTACAGTTCACTTTGTAAAGTGTGATGCTTGTTGTGATGTTCAGTGTATGGAGATTTTGTAGGTGCATACCATTTTCAGAAAGCAACGGTGTATGAGAATAATTGGAGTCTGAAAGATTCAGTCATACCGCTAAACTTGTTTTAATAAAATTAAGTGTGACTGAGAATGCTTGGAGTATGAAAGAATTTCTATTGAACGATTTTAGGATGCATCTAGAGCAAATGATTACTCCACCACCATCATCAACACGTAATATGTAGGTAATTACATCCATGCCATGAATGTAATATTATCATGTGTATATGAATGTATATGTTGTATTCGAAAATGTAAAAACAAAACACACACAATACACCTTGTAAATACAGAACTGCTTTGTACGAAATAACGTTTATTTTTGTTAAAAAAATGCAGCACTTTGAATTGTTTCACGGCATGTTGGCTAAGATCAAAGTGTAGTATCTGTTCTTGTATGACGTCAGTGATTAAGGCTAGACTGACTTATCTGCACTTGATCTGGCCATGGCCACCAGCAGAGGTGGTCATCACAATGACATACAGGGACTTGGAACCTCATGGGACGGCTCTTGCTCCTGGGGAACCCTGAGCCCTAAACATTAAGCAAATTTTTAATATTCAGGACACTCAAACACAAATGTTTACAGCTATGTTCATGAGCAATGTGTAAGTGTTTCCCTCCTTAATTAACATATGATGCATGCAATTATCGCTGTTTTTTTAACATTGTTATTATTATTTCATTCAGAAAACAAAAGTGTGATGGGCCTGTTTCAGGCTATATACCTTGGCATGGGATGGGACAGAAAATATGTCCCATGGACAAGCCTGCCGGTAGGCGTGGGCGGTCATGTCTCGCCATCTCACTCGATCACCAGAGTCGTTGATCACCTCAGTATTCTTGTCTCAACCATGCCACGGGTCAAGCCATCCAGCTATGTACTTCTCTGCATTCCTCTTGTTCTATTCCCCTCAATCTTGCCAGTTGTCACCAAGTTCTCCAGTTATTTCTTCTCATAACTTGACCAAAAATGTTGACTGTCTACGTGTAATTCTCTAATCATTTTACAATTTTCATTTGTTTCTTGTATGGCATGGTCTTTGGTTTTTGTCTGTCCATGCTATTCTTTACATTGCCTAAGAAACCACATTTCCACAGCCATCAGATGTTTTTTCAGCCTGTTTGCTCATTGTCCACCCCTCAAATCTTTACAAAAGCACAGGTTCTATGTAGCACCTCAACACTCTTTTTCTCGTTGCTGTCACGGAAAAACTGCAGTTTAGTGATTCCTTGATAACTAATATAACAGTAATGGCAATATCGGAGAAGGGTTAACAATCGTGTACTTCATTCTGAGATGAGGACGAATAAAAGATCATTGACCGACAAATATGAAAATAGGAAACAGGTGTTCGCAAAGTTCATTGCTTGACGATCTGACCGGACACGGGAAACGGTATGATCGCACTGGGGGAAACTTCGACACCGGACAAACACAGCGGGAGACGGTGATCAAAGAAATAAGAACTCTTTGATGGGCAACGAATGATGAGCGTAGGAGAATAGCGGAGAAGACGAAGGAGACACGACACGGAGCGCAATTAACACTACGTGATTTCACCGCTTTTGATGGGCAGGATACGTCAAGAGATGAGGGTTGAGGATGGTAGATCAAATACTCACCGGAAGATTGGACACTCGTTATAAATATCCGAACCTGGGGTTTCTAGTTAGTGTGTGTTCCAAACTGGGCTGAATGAGATATGCTCCTGAGTGGGGAAAGAAATACACGTCCCTAATGGTTTAAAGAAGAGGGGATATTAGTGTGTTATTCGCTAGTGTATTTCGATTCCAGGAAGCATAAGTGCATATATAAGGTTCAAATCCCCCTATTGAAATCAGAGAAGAGATGAAGGTTACTGCACTTGAGCAAATAAAGTACCTACTTAGAACCAACAAGAACATAGACATGTTTTAATATGAAGAAGTGATAACTTAACGTCAAATACAGAACACTGTATGCTCAAACGAATATACAACTAAAACCCTTAAAAGGAAAAGACGTTAACCTGTGGCAAGCAGGGATACTTAAAACTGCATGCAATTGCACTGTGCCGAAACATTAAACTTTATTAACAATAGACTTGGTGTAGAACATTCATAGTAACTCTAGACAATGTTGGATAGTGGCGGTGTGTATTCAGAGGTGGATTATAGTACCGTCCAAAACGGGAAATATATGAACTTCAGTGACTTACCAAATCGGATTATTTTCTGGTGATAAGACATTGAACAGTTGTTTTCTTCAAGAATTGGATTAAGTCCAGACTCAAGCAGGAGGAGATCATTCAGGGTGAGATCACTCCATTTCTGTGTGTGCTGTCCTGTGTTTTGGCCGACAGAAGAGGCGAGAAGAACTACGGCACATACGAAGTCAACCGTCCTATCTTGCATTCACACTAGTAGACAATACCAACTACATATACCCAGTCCATACATACACCAGACATAGTTTTTATTAATAAATCTTTTTTTTATCGTTGAAAGGAACTGATTGTCGGAGTATGTGTTGAGGGAATAACAGAGAGAGTGAAAGAAATAGATATATGGAAGGGAAGACATAAGGGAGGAGTGTAGACAGAAGTCAGTCAATAATCCCAACAGATAATAAGTTTGAAGATGTGCTTGTTGATTCCATATTCCTCCCGGGAAAACAAGTGACATAATTGGTGGAGCGAGCAGGGTACTTACATAATACCCATATGACCTGGAGACATAACAGGGCATATGCATAGAGGGGTACCTGCATATTGGCACAGGCATAGCGGAGTACCTGCATGTTGGGACATACTGATTGGAATAAATATAAGTATACATTGATGACTTTTAATGGAAGGACGTCAATTGGATATATGGTGCCATTACATTTATGGTAGAAACATTTCATTAATGCTGGTGACTTTACAGTTAGACAGTTCCAGACAGGGTGAATGTGGATAGGTGGTAAGACACATTACATACCTAGTCACACGGTCACACGTCTACATAAGTCTTTATCCTATATCTCCTCTTGTGGATGAGAGAGTGGTTGTGATGCACTGTGTGGTGTCGTTGATAAAATAGAAATTAAATAGACATAGATAAATGATATAGGTTCTAGGTAGATTATCTGTTTATAGTAAGTACTTCTTACTGCTTTAAGGTGTCTTTACTCAGCCGGCTGACTCACATTCTTAACTATGGCAACTCCTAAAGTAACTACAGCAGAACTAAGGGCCAACGGGGAGGCAATTGGTTTAGCTGGTTCGGAACTAACTGATTACATACAGGAAAGAGAGCGAGAATTTCGTCAAGAAGAAAGGGAAGATCGAAAGGAGGCCAAGAGACTAGAATTGGAAATGGAAGAGGCTGAAAAGATTAGACAACATGAATATCGCATGAAAGAGCTAGAACTCAAAACACAAACTAAGGGAGAGATAGAGGGCACGGAAGGCGGATCATCGTTACATGGTTCAACCAACATGAGTGGATCTAGCTACCATGCAATGAAGTTTCCCTTAGCTGTTTATGAGGAGTCTAAAGAAAAATTTGACAACTTTGCGAATCGATTCGAGGCTATGGCAGTCACTATGGGACTGGATAGAAGCCGATGGGCTCTTAAATTATCCCAGGCTTTACGTGGTTCAGGGTACGAGGTCTACACACGCCTACCACCAGGACATGAAAATCAGTACGAGGAATTGAAAGCCGCTTTGGTGAAGCATTATGAAGTCACAGCACAAACGTATCGGAAAAAGGTTAGATCGTCTAGACGAGAGCCGGGAGAGCTATTCGTCGCCTACAGTCTAAGGCTGAAATCCTATCTCCCGAATTGGATGGACTTGGCAGAATTCAAAATGCGAAAGCAAATGTCGAGACCTCTCAGAACCTTCTTGGGAGAACAAGGGGCGGAACGGATTGATGTTGTGAATAAGCTGGCGGAACGATTCGTAGAGGTACATGGGGAGGCTGAGGAACAAAGTACACAAATCAAAGGTCAGGAGAAACAAGAGAAAAAGAAACCTAAAAACTGGGAAGGAGAAAAAGTGGAACCTTATATAAAGGCGTCAATGGAGAGTTCAGAGAAGGTGAAGGAAGGAAACCAGAGCGCCTCGAATTCTTCAGCAAAACGAAAGTGGTCCGAGAAGTTGTGTTCATTCTGCAAGGTGCCATCTCATAACACGAAGGACTGCAGATCGAAACCTAAAAGTTCTTACTTCGCAGCATGCAAAGTGATTCCTACGACGGTGATCACAGACACGGCTGAGGTCGGCGAAGGAGAAAGGAACAAAAAGGACACACGGAAACCTAGGAAGGGAACATGGTGCACACCCTGCCAGTCGACAACACATAATACTGTGGACTGCAGATGCAAGGCAGAAGACACCAATTGCATAACCATCCTCGAGGAATCAAAAGAGGAAGGCAAGGAAACGGTCAAGGAGATGGAAGACACTCCGGACCAAGAGAGGCCACCTGAGGTCGAACTGATTGAAGTCAATGGCCAGCAGGTTGTTTGTCTCTACGATACAGGTTTGGATGGGGAAGCGGTGGTGGACGCCAGCTTGGTACGCCCAGACCAACTTACAGGGGAGACCATAGAAATACAGCTGGCAATGAGGAGTGCTGTTACCATGACGCTGCCAATCGCCAAGGTGGAGATTAAATCCAGGTACGTCATGGGCATTATTCCAGCTGCTGTATTGTCTGACTCCTTATTTCCCATGATCATTGGCACGAAATATGTCTTTTTGGGGATGCCCAAACAGCCAGCCCACCAGGGAACAGTAGTCAGTGGATCTCAAGGGAAGGAAAAAGAGGCAGAGACACTATGCGACAACTCAGGGATAGGAGAATTGCATACTGCCCAGAGGAAGGATACTACGTTGCATCCTTGTTACAGGAAGCTGCAAAGAAGTGCTGAGCCACCAGAACGGGGACAGTACTTTCTGAAGAATCGACTACTCTATCGGAGAGCTGGGTGGGGAGATAACCTGCACGAGCAGTGGGTGGTTCCAGAGACCCACCGTCCTCACATTCTTCAGAGTGGACACATCATAGGCGTGAATCGACATATGGGTGTCAGAGAAACATTGCAGCAAATTTCAGGCCATTATTGCTGGCCAGGAATGACCGGAGATGTACGCCGGTGGTTGAAGTCTTGTTCGGAGTGCCAGAACGCACAACCCAACAAGCGGACTAAGAGTAAAATAGCTTTTAAAGTGGAAGACAAAGTGGAAGTGTGGAGTCCAGCAGAGACCAATATACTTCAAGTAGGATGGGAAGGACCTTATCCTGTGGAAAAGGTGGTGTCCAAGAACATCTACAAAATACGGATCGGAGAAGAGCAGAAAAATCTCCCTAGACATCTCATTAGGAAATATGAGGAGAGATCCGTGAGCAAAGCTTCGCACATTATGGTGATGGCAGCCATTGGGACAAAGTTTACCAGTCCAGACGAAGACCAGAGATCGCCAGTACAACCTAGGAGGGCCTATGGGACAGTACGTGATAGGTCAGATTTACCCAACGACAGGAGGAGGGAAATCGCACGTCAGGGAAAGGACAAGAGGGAAACCTGCAATAGTAACCAAGTTCAGACGGGGTGGGTAACGTCGGGAAAGGCGAAAAATATCCAGGACTCCAACCGATGATTGGCTGACCAGATACAATATCGCCCAAGATGGTCCTGGAAGCAAAAGTCCAGGAGATTTGGGAAAGAAGACTCGGTCCAACGAGGACGAGGTGGAACATCCCCAGAGGCAACGCCGGGGGAAACCAAGAGGACATGGAAGCAGTGTTACAATCAGGATGGGACGATCCGTCTGTATTGTGAACCATCGCTTACGCCAGTGGAAAGGAGGTCGACTGAACGTACAGGAGCGATGAGCCAACACTAGTTTCAGTCATGAGTAGTTTGGTAGGGTGCATATGAGGTCGCCTACTGGATGAGGTATTGATCCATGTGAGGATCCAATCATATCATCAACACGTGATGTTAATAGCTACTTCGCAGAAGCTCAACGCACGGTGGATGTGATGGACGTTGTTGACTGCAACAGGACTTCACAGTGGAATACATCCTGGTAAGGAGAATGTAGGAGCGGATTTCTTATCTAGACATCCAACTCCAGAGGAAGAGGAATAAGTTGGAGGATCATAGGAATCAAAACTACAGGGATGAAGAGTCGACGCGGTCAACTCTCTTAAGAGGGGGCCCTATGTCACGGAAACTGCAGTTTAGCTGATTCCTTGATAACTACATATCAAAATGCATATCGAAGGAGAGGGTTAACAATCGTGTACTTCATTCTGAGATGAGGACGAATAAAAGATCATTGACCGACAAATATGAAAATAGGATCCAGGTGTTCGCCGAGTTCATTGCTTGACGATCTGACCGGACACGGGAAACGGTACGATCGCGCTGGGGAAACTTCGACACCGGACAAACACAGCGGGAGACGGTGATCAGAGAATAGATTCTTTGAAGTGCGACCAGCGATGAACGGAGGAACAGCGTAACAACGGAGAGAAACGAACACATAACCACTACGTTGATTTCACCGCTTTTGATGGGCAGGATACGTCAAGAGATGAGGGTTGAGGATGGTAGATCAAACACTCACTGGAAGATTGGACACTCGTTATAAATATCCGAACCTGGGGTTTCTAGTAGTGTGTGTTCCAAACTGGGCTGAATGATATATGCTCCTGAGTGGGGAAAGAAATACACGTCCCTAATGGTTGAAAGAATATGGGATATTAGTGTGTTATTCGCTAGTGTATTTCGATTCCAGAAGGATAAGTGCATATATATAAGGTTCAAATCCCCCTATTGAAATCAGAGAAGAGATGAAAGTTACTGCACTTGAGCAAATAAAGTACCTACTTAGAACCAACAAGAACATAGACATGTTTTAATATGAAGAAGTGATAACTTAACGTCAAATACAGAACACTGTATGCTCAAACGAATATACAACTAAAACCCTTAAAAGGAAAAGACGTTAACCTGTGGCAAGCAGGGATACTTAAAACTGCATGCAATTGCACTGTGCCGAAACATTAAACTTTATTAACAATAGACATGGTGTAGAACATTCATAGTAACTCTAGACAATGTTGGATAGTGGCGGTGTGTATTCAGAGGTGGATTATAATACCGTCCAAAACGGGAAATATATGAACTTCAGTGACTTACCAAATCGGATTATTTTCTGGTGATAAGACATTGAACAGTTGTTTTCTTCAAGAATTGGATTAAGTCCAGACTCAAGCAGGAGGAGATCATTCAGGGTGAGATCACTCCATTTCTGTGTGTGCTGTCCTGTGTTTTGGCCGACAGAAGAGGCGAGAAGAACTACGGCACATACGAAGTCAACCGTCCTATCTTGCATTCACACTAGTAGACAATACCAACTACATATACCCAGTCCATACATACACCAGACATAGTTTTTATTAATAAATCTTTTATTTATCGTTGAAAGGAACTGTTGTCGGAGTATGTGTTGAGGGAATAACAGAGAGAGTGAAAGAAATAGATATATGGAAGGGAAGACAGAAGGGAGGAGTGTAGACAGAAGTCAGTCAATAATCCCAACAGATAATAAGTTTGAAGATGTGCTTGTTGATTCCACATTCCTCCCGGGAAAACAAGTGACAGTTGCAAATGACATATTTTTTATTGATCAGTATGTTTTCCATCTTAATTTAGTTGAGTTTAGTCAACAGATCAACATCACGGCACACGGATGTAACCCATAAGTGCTCCGTTCTACCCCTAACTCAAACCTGAGTCCAGAGAATCTCAGTTCAGTGTACGAACTCCGTAGCACCGGAAGGATCCTAAAATACTTTGGGTAAATCTTTAATATATGTGGACGATACACTAATTATCACTACAGACGAGCTACAAGCAACGTCGTTCCAGGCCACAATGAACGGGACACATAAAAACATCTATCTATGGAACACGAACACAATGAAGCGTTGCCGTTTCTAGATATCCTAATGAGAAGAAGAGCAGACGGCACAAATCAAAGATCAGCGTACCGTAAAGAAACATGGACTGGCCAATACTTAAATTTGCAGAGCTTCGCACCTGTCCAGTACAAACGGGGCTTAGTACGGATCCTGTTTGACCGTGCTAGGAAGATGTGCACCCAGGACACACTGACAGAGAAATTTGAAACTCTGAAGAATGCCTGAAACCTGAATGGGTACTCCACAGGATTTATAAAGCGCCATTGCCAACAGCCCAAACCGAAACCAGAAGTAACTACAGTCCCTAAACTCAAGGTATTCATCCAGCTAACCTTCCGAGGAGATGACGTAATGCAACGTCTGCGGGACCGGCTCATTACAGCAGTCGGGCGAACATTCTGTGCTGCAACTCCAGTCATCACGTACCAAACCGATCCCCATCCCAGCAGTAAAAGAACCTGTAGCTTTGTACGCCGAATCAAATTGTATTTACCAATTTACATGCAGATGCGAGGCCATCTACATAGGTAGAACTGAGCGACAGTTACATTGCAGGGTTTTGGAACACATTCCGAATTGGGTGGACACGATACTACACACAGAAGAAGGTAGCCTAGGCAGGCTGACAGACCGGAACAGTCCTGCTTCATCGGTCGCGATACATGTGCTCGAGAGCGGTCACGTGGTTGAAAGAGACAGTGCCTTCCGTGTGTTGTTCAACACACAAAGTAGTCGATTGTTAAAGTTTGCTGAAGCTATAATAATCAACCTTCGTAAGCCGTCCTTGTGCAAGCAAAAAGACATGTTAGTCAGTTTAAAATTACCGTGTTAGACAATGGACATTACTGTGCGAACATGTGTATATTTCAGTTTGAAGGATTTTTCTAGTTAATTCACTTTACGTTGTGTGATTTCTGCAGTATGTACCTGACAAGATTCAGGGAAATATGCCAGGCAATAAATCGTGCAATATGTTGCTTGTGTCTTCGTTATTCAAAAAAATGTTTAACTCGAAATTTTGCCCGGGCAGCGCTGTTAGGCTACTCTTTTTCGATTTCCAACAGCTAAGGGATATTTTACCTGGGCAACAATACACACGGTGTCCGATCTCACTACCCAGAGACCAGGTGAAATTTTGTAACTAAACGTCCACGTGAACAAATCCCGGCCCTCACCGGGACTTAAACCCAGGACTTTCAGCACTCGACGTGGACACCATACACCGAGAACACTCAGCCCCTTTCAATCTTGCAAAAGCTACCTTTGCCATGGTGTTTCTTGTTCTAATCTCGTCAAGATATTTCCCATCAGATGTTATGACTGTTCCGAGATAATTGTAACAATGTACTTGTTTAATAATATTCCCATGTACTTGTATATTTTTTTTCGAATATCAATTACAGGACATTGCAGTCGACACCAGCATTTTAAAGCTGCTGTTTATGTCTTGGCAAGATTACGCTCAGTAGTTTGCCATTGATTTCTGAGCGACCGGCTAACATACCCCCGTAAGTAACCAACACGACGCGATCCGCTACCTAATCTCGCGCAGCTAGGTTTCCCACGTGAATATACGGAATTACGAAGAAAGTCGTTAATCTCTTCACCAGGGAGACCGGCATTTGTGTATTACATTGTTGTATTTCGTTCTTCGTAAAGGAAAACCAAAGAACAAATCCTTCAAGAAACAAATAAAGATCGTAAACTGATTAGTCATTGACGTAGACGGTCAAAATGTTTTGGATATGTTGTGAGAAGAAATGAATCAGAGAACTGGTGACAACTGGCAAGATCGAAGGGAAGAGACCAAGGGGAAGACCTAGAAGTAAATACCTGGATGGCTTGGCCACGTAGCATGGTCAAGACACTAACACAGAGCTGATCCACGACTCTGGTGATAGAGTGAGATGGCAGAACAAGAACGCCGACGCTTATCGGCATGGCACATGATGGATGGATGGAATGACAACCACAATCTGCGTCTTCTTACAATTTAATTATAAACCCAGTTGTTCACTGTGTGCAACAACCGCATATACTAAATGTTGCAGATCCTGCACATTGTCTTCAGTCAATACTTTATCATCTACAAATCTAATGTTATTGATGTTTCATACTCCAATGGGGATTCCTTTCATATCTTCTGCATTTCTCAAAATATTGTCACGGTACAGGGAAAAAAGATCTGGGGACTTTCTATGAGACTGCAATACATGGTATTCTTGGCATTTTTAAAGAAGGTAGTTTGCCATTGATTTCCTTCTTAGCAGTGACCATACTGATCTATGACCGTAGCCATTGTCTCACCTAAAAAAAATGATATCCTCTAGCTACCGTCGTGAAGTTTAAGACCACAACCTACAACTATCTGTTGGGTGCTCTTCAACTTCATCCACCACCTGCTACATGGCTTCACGTAACCCTGATCGGGGATCTAAACGGGTACTCCACCTTGCCTAAAGGGTGTGCAGTAGGATAGCGGAGGGAAGGAGGCACCTTTCCTTTCCTTTGATAGGGAACACCCCTGGCCATCCTCACTGTCAGCCCTACACAGATTGGAAGATTTGAAAAGGTACAACACGAAGCCATGCGCATCATTTTGGGCTGCACGAGAGACACCAGCTGTGTAGCAATGAGATACCTCATTGACTTCCCGACAATGGAACACAGGATCAAGATCTGGAGAGCTCGTGCATACTTAACAATAAGTGCAGATGAGCAGCACCCTTTGCATGACGCTATATTCAGAGAAAATGGTGACAGGCTAAAGAGAGGCAAATCATGAATGGGTCGGGCGGAAGATGTCGTCAGACAGGTCTGCAGTCTTACCAGTATCAACCCCGGCAAGGAATGGGTGCCGGTGCCTCCAGCTTTTAAGTGCACTTTCTCCTGCATTATCACACTCGACAGACGGTGCAGCGAGCAGAAACCTGCCGCTGTCAATGCTGAGGTTAACGCGCTCATCTATGAACAATCAGATAGCCCCGAAGTGCTCATCTATACAGATGGATCTGTTGTAAAGCAGCAGAGAAGTGCGTGGGCATTTACAGCCCGTCCAGCGGGCCGAACCGTTCAAGAATCCAGTGGTGCCCACTCTATGACCACGAGCAGCATGACGATGGAGGTGATGGCAGTTACACAGGCTTTCATATGGCTGGAATCACAGCATTATACCAACGTGTGTGTACTAAGTGATTCAATGAGCATGATTCAGAAGGTCGAAGCTGGATCTGTACGTAGACAGTGGACTGAGTCGCTGCGGAAGTCTGTTGTCCGTAAAGTCACCTTCATCTTCGTCCCGGGACATGCGGGAGTCGAGGGAAATGAACGAGCTGATAAACTGGCTGGCTCTGCACCCCCTGTAGATGGCCAGCCCATGGATCGTGCCGATGTTATTAACGTCCTCAAAGATATGGCGAGAACAGAGGACTTTGACGTCAGTGATTCCACATCGCTGTCCAGGATGAAAGACTTGGGAGTAAGAATCGGCACAGCCAGACGCGAGAGGTACATCGGGAAAACAAAGCGCCTCGTCAACCAACACAGAACTGGCACTATTAGCCACCGGACGCTGATGCATATGCTGGGGGGGGGGGGGATCTGAGCACCTATGGACATGTCCGGAGTGCAATGACGATACCCCAACTGATAACTGATAACTGACAACTGATGACCCCTAGCCCGCCACCCAGTATAACATAAAAGTTATTTAAAGGGTCATTACTAAAAATAGCATACATATATTATGTGATTTAAATAACTGAGTATTTGTCTTAGATTTTGATTTTATTTTACATAGAAAATAACGAAAGCTATAGGCCGCGGAAGAACAGTGTAAGAATTTTAAGCGATCTTTAAAGTTTATGTCAAAATAAGGGCTCTATTTTAAGTATTTGATAATTGTATAATGCATTTTTTCTATTTTACCTCGATAATATATATTAAAGTCCTATTATTATTATTTTACATATCTTCACAGTCATACTACAAACAATTTTTGTCAGGCCTGTAAAAGGCTAAAATTCCTAAATATTCAGCACCTTGTATTGTTATCTAATGTAGCTAACTTCATACATTCCTTAAACTTGCTCTCTCTCTCTCTCTCTCTCTCTCTCTCTCTCTCTCTCCTCCTCCCCCCCCCCCCCCCCCCCAAATGTGAACGCTCAAGCAAACGCCATATATTCCTATTTCGTAGTTTACTTTGTAAAATGGTATGCTTATTGGGATGTTCAATGTATGGAACATTTTGTAGGTACATACCATTTTCAGAAAGCAACGGTGAATGAGAATAATTGGTGTATGAAAGATTCAGCCATACCGTTAAACTTGTTTAAATAAAACTAAGTGTGAATGAGAATACTTGGAGTATGAAACAATTTGTATTGAATGATTTTATTATGCATTAATCCAAATCATTACTCCATCATCATCATCATCATCATCATCATCATCATCATCATCATCATCATCATCATCATCATCATCATCATCATCATCATCATCATCATCATCATCATCATCATCATCATCATCATCATCTTCCACTTCTGCCGTCAAGCGTCGTGGGGAGGAATAATTTACGTTCCAGCGCCCATCATAAACACGTAATATATAGGTAATTACATCATGCCATGAATGTAATATTATCATGCGTGAATGTATGTATATGTTGTATTCGAAAATGTAAAAACAGAAACACACACAATGCACCTTGTAAATACAAACTGCTTTGTACGAAATAAACGTTTATTTAAAAAAAAAAAAAAATCAGCACTTTGGATTGTTTCACGGCATTTTGGCTTAGATCAAAGTGTAGTATCTGTTCTTGTATGACGTCAGTGATTAAGGGTAGACTGACTTATCTGCACTTGATCTGGCCATGGCCACCAGCAGAGGTGGCCATCACAATGACATACAGGGACTTGGAACCTTATGGGACGGCTCTAGGCCCTGGAGAACCCTGAGCCCTAAAAGTTAAGCAGACTTTTAATATTCAGGACACTCAAACACAAATGTTTACAGCTATGTTCATAAGCAATGTGTAAGTGTTTCCCTCCTTAATTAACATTTGACGCATGCAATTATCGCTGTTTTTTAACATTGTTATTATTATTTCATTCAGAAAACAAAAATGTCATGGGTCTGTTTCAGGCCATAGACCGTAATAAAAGAATGGATCTCACTTCTCGGCCTCTTGGCTAAGATCAAAGTGTAGTATCTGCACTTAATCTTACCAGGACTACATGCAAAGGCGGTCATCCGAATGACAAATAGGGACGTGGGACCTGATGGGGCGGGTCTGAACCCCTTGTGAACCGCGAGCCCTTATTTAACAACATTAAAACTTAAAAGATTCGATGCACTTTGGGTAAACCCTTATGAAAACCTTATTTCATATAAAACATTCAACATATTTTACAGACTCACGTCCGTCCATCTGTTGAACTGAAGAATTTACAAGGATTCAATTGTGTTATTCTAAAGGATACTGTAAGATTTTCTTTGGAATTTCAATTACCGAAAACAACAATTTATGGATTTGAATTCAAACATCACTACATTTGCCGTTCCAGAATAATAAATAGTATGCAGTTATTACACAGACATTTCGTGAATCTTGCTGAATTTGACGTCTGGGGTATTTGTTGTGTTTGCAAATACACAATGCACCTAATAAAAACACACTGTTTTGTGCGACATAAAACCATGTTAAACGGAAGACAAGTAAATAAAATAATGAAAAGGAACATAACATCATCATCATCATCATGTTACATGTCGCCAAGCGTTGGCGGTAATGTCTCGCCATCTCACTCGATCACCAGAGTCGTGGATCACCTCAGTATTCTTGTCTCGACTATGCCACGTGGTCAAATCATCCAGGTATTTACTTCACTGCCTTCCTCTTGTTATTTTCCCCTCAATCTTGCCAGTTGACACCATGTTCTCCAATTTATTTCTTCTCTTATAACGTGACCAAAAATGTTGACTGTCTACGTCTAGTTTCTCAAATCAGTTTACAATTTTCATTTGTTTCTTCTAGGAATTGGTCATTTTTCTTTTCCTGTCTGTCCATGGTATTCTTTGCATTTTCCTAAGAAACCACATTTCCACAATCATCAGATGGTTTTCAACCTGTTTACTCATTGTCCACGACTGAAATCTATTCAAAAGCACAGGTTCTATGTAGCACCTCAACACTCTTTTTCTCATTGCAAATGACATATTTTTTTTTTTTACTGGACAGTATGTTTTCCATCTTACAAAAAGGCCACCGTAGCCATGGCGATTCTTGTTCTAATCTCTTCAAGACATTTCACATAATATATTATAACTGTTCCGAGATAATTGTAACAATTCACTTGTTTTAGAAAATTCCCATTTACTTGTAAATTACGCTGTGGTATTTCGTTCTTCCTAGTGACAACCACAATCTGCGTCTTCTTAAAGTTAATTATAACCCTAGTTATTCACTGTGTGCAACAACCGAATATACTAATTGTTGCAGACCCTGCACTTCAGTCAAACTGTATCATCTGTATATCTAATGTTATTGATGCTTATTCCTCCAATTGTGTTTCCTTTCGTATCTTCTACATTTCTGAAAATATTTTCATGGTACAGGGAAAAAAGGTATTGGGACTTTCTATGAGACTGCAATAAATGCTATTCTTGGCATCTTTAAAGAAGGTAGTTTGCCATTGCTTTCCTTCTTAGCAATGACCATACTGGTCGATGAATGCAGCTATTGTCTCTCCCCCCCCCCCCCCCCACAAAAAATAATAAATAAATAAAGATCCTCTGCCTACCGTCGTGAAGCTAGAGACCATAACCTACAACTATCCTCTTAAACATCATCCACCACCTGCACACATGGCTTCAGGTAACCATGAGCGGGAGGCTAAACGGGTACTCCACCTTGCTCAAGGGTGTCCCGCAGGCTAGCAGAGGGAAGAAGGCACCTTAACTCTCCTTTGATAGGGAAAACCCTTACCTAGCCACCCAATATAACAACACAACAGTTATTTCAAGGGACATTACTAACAATAGCATACATGTATTATGTGATATTAATAACTGAGTATTTATCTTACTTTTTGATATAATTTACATATAATTCATTAACAACAGTTATATGCATCAGAAATAATGAAGTAAAATTTTAGGTTATATTGAAAGTTTCTGTAAAAGTAAAGGCTGTGTTTTAGATATTTGAGTATTTTATAAAGAAGTTTTCTATTTCTCCTCGATATTATATTAAATGTCTTATTGTTTAAATATCATTTTATCTACTATGCTCCACGGAATTTTTGTCAGGTCTCTCAAAAGCCAAAAATCCTAAATATTCAGCATCTTGTATTGCTTTTATTTTATATTTTAAGCTAACTTCATACATTCCTTAGACTCTCTCTCTCTCTCTCTCTCTCTCTCTCTCTCTCTCTCTCTCTCTCTCTCTCTCTCTCTCTCTCTCTCTCTCTCTCTCTCTCTCTCTCCCGTTTGAACGCTCATGTAAACGCCATATATGCCTGTTTTGCAGTTTACTCTGTGAAATGTGATGCTTGTTGAGATGTTTAATGTATGGGAAACTTTGCAGGTATATAACATTTTCAGAAAGCAAAGATGAATGTGAATTCTTGGAATATGAACGATTCAGTCATATTGCTAAACGTGTTTAAATAAAATTAAGTGTGAATGAGAATACTTATTGAGCAAATGATTACTACACCACCACCATCAACACGTAATCTGTAGGTAATTACACCATGCCATGAATGTAATATTATCATGTGTATATGAATGTATATGTTGTATTCGAAAATGTAAAAACAAAATCATACACAATAGTAGTAGAGAATGTGGTAACTAATCCCCAAATGAGGTTCGCGTCGGGGGTCTGTTGCTCGTAAATCCTTTTATGTGAGTTATAACGCTTCCAGCGGACAACTCTAAAGCGGACTCAATTGGCCTAGTTTTGTTTTTCAAAATTCGCGGTTTTTGATACTTTCGGTGTCTCAGGGCGAGGAGAGTGGTCGACGGGAGGCTGACGACGCCAGCGGACGGGACGCGAGGCGGACGGGACCGAATCTCCCAGCGCGGAGATCTATGATCGATAATGGTGGTCCATATTTCGATTTCACCATTACCCCTATCACATTCAACTTCAAGGAGAAGTCTTCACCGACTCAGAATGATAGTTCTGTATACAGGTATGTTAAACCGACGGTGACTGTTGCCTGTGTACGCTATCGGTATGACCGAGTACAACCTTATTCAATAAAGTACGAGCCCAGCATGTTTTAAAATATTATCAAATGAATCGAATACCATAGAGAAATAAGCTAATGAACATATACAAGTGTCTTATTCCTAGTAGGTTTTACATAAATACTTATTGTAATTTTTAAAAAAAATCAGTTGAAATTTAATACTTCGTCACTATCGTAAAATAATTGTTAATTTATAATAGTATTATACTAATGCGAGTTATTTCTCTTGTGCATACCAGCATTATCTGTCTCACCTTGATATTTTCTCCAGTAAACATCTTATGTGTGCGCAACCGAGCATTGTAATTGAACGGTCATACAGCAGTCTACTCAAGACATGTGAAATACTGATAAAATCTGACTTCGGGATAATGTGAGTGAGTGAGTAGCACCTTACAGTCTTGACAGACCAAAGTATGTGAGTTGGAATGTGGCAAAAATTCCATCACAATGCCTGGGCAGAGCTTCAGAGAACATGTGGTGCCCAAACGACATGTTCCCTCTCTCGGCCTTGCCTTGTTTACTCCATAGGAATGGATAGCCAATACGACTGGAACAAGAGAGGCTGCAGACGCTGGCGGCTCAGCGTCAAAACGGGGATAATGTCGATAGTAATAATTCACTATGCTGTGCACAAGAGGTCTAACGATTTATACTGCATGTCTCTGTGAATGGGTGATCATGTCTATCTTTTATGGCTTTCTTTCTTTCTTTCTTTCTTTCTTTCTTTCTTTCTTTCTTACTTTCTTTCTTTCTTTTTTTCTTTCTTTCTTTCTTTCTTTCTTTCTTTCTTTCTTTCTTACTTCCTATGCGTGATCTTGTCTATCTTTTAAGTCTGGCTTTCTTTCTTTCTTTCTTTCTTTCTTTCTTTCTTTCATTCTTTCTTTCTTTCGTTCTTTCTTTCTTTCTTTCTTTCTATATCTCTTTCTTTCTTTCTTTCTTTCTTACTTCCTATGCGTGATCATGTCTATCTTTTAAGTCTGGCTTTCTTTCTTTCTTCCTTTCTTTCTTTCATTTTTTCTTTCTTTCTTTCTTCCGTTTTTTCTTTCTTTCTTTCTTTCTTTCTTTCTTCCTCATCCTTTTTCTGTATCTTGCTCTTTCTTTCTAGCTATCTCTTTCTGTCTCTGTCTGCATATGTGATGCCAGTATTAAATGACTGGGCGTCTATTAATGGTAGGTAACACAAAATATAGTCCAACGTTTTTAGAACTGCTCTTCCCCGCTGGCGAACCAACAACCGACAAACGTGTCTATCTGCCCTGAACTTAGCACGACCGCGCAGGTGGCAGGCATCTTTTTGGGTGACCAGACCTCGGAAAATCCAGGATGATTCATCGCTTGTTGACCGGGCATCTGGGCAATGAAAGCATGTTTTAACATGTTTTTGGGGAATGCGTGTTACTGTTCAACTTCACTCTCCTATTTCTTTCCCCGCCTCTTCCCTTTCTAGGACAAGAAATTTAAAAAAGTACCTGCATGATCAGATGTAAACATAAAATGTGTGTGTGTGTGTGTGTGTGTGTGTGTACATGTGTGTGTGTGTGTGTGTGTGTGTGTGTGTGTGTGTGTGTGTGTGTGTGTGTGTGTGTGTTGTGTGACTGATCGCTAAACAGACCTACAATGTTATCACAACAACGGGTCAACTTGTGAAAGTAAGCGAAACCCGAACAATTCGTAATTATGTGAAAGTGATTTCATTGCGGGAGTTTGACATAAATATCACATATGTAGTATGGGAAATTGTTATCCATCCCTATTTCTAAAGGACCTCTGAATCCACATTAATTTCTTATATCACTTATGTGTTGGTACAAACAGCCTTAAGAAGCTGAATTGCCAAAACTCACGCGTTAGAATACACAACCGTTCTCGATTTTGTATATATAAAAGATAAATTATAATTAATAAAAGTAATATTAAAAAATAGTATGTTTGATGTGTAAACTAAAGAGTAAAGATGGTGGCATTGGGTAGGATGTCTACCATTAACAATTTCGATGCATATTTATGGATCCGTTCTTTAGATGACCTTGGGTTTTTCCATTATATATCTAATGAAAAGTGAATGGTTGCATATTTTAATGGTAGTTATTTCTGTCTGTAGTGGACGGGACTTAAACACTATAATCGTACAAATGGCGATGTGGTAGAGAAAAGATTCGTCATCGGGCTGTGTGATCGTGTACAGTCAGTCACACAGTCTAAGTAATACATCCAGACACGTGGTTAATGACTGAAACAGGACCCCGTTGGGGAGATGGGGGCAAGTTACATAACCAGATCACAAGCATAAGGGTACATCTGGTACACTGGGTAATGGTTACATCTGGCCAAAGTTGGCGGTGTTTTGGACACATGTGTAAGGTACATCCGAGACACTTGGGTATTATTTACCTCCAGTCAAAGATGGTGTTGCACCCCGTCACATGTGTGATGGTACATCCGAGACACGATTGTAATGGCTACGACCAGACCAAGTGGTTGCGCTGCTTCCTGTCACATGCATAAGGATTCATCGGAGACTTTGGGGTAATTGCTTCGACCAGACCCCGTGTTGACGCTGATTCATGTCACATGAATAAAGATACATCCCGGACACGTGAGGAAATCCGGTCAAAAATACCGTCGCATCCGGTCACATGTGTAATGGTACATCCGGAACACGTGGTTAAGAGGGGTACTACAAACAGTGTGTCATGTCGGTTGTCGAACCAAGGGAGCTAACTCATGATTATCACCATGCATGTGAGTGATTCCACTGCCTCGCCAACAGAGCATTTGTAACCCTTTGAAATTAAAGTTTAATTGAATTGAATTTAATAGCATCTAAAATGGTCTCCCTTCTCTCTCTTTTCTATGGCAGTGTCGGCCTAGTATCACCTAATAACATCAAAGAACATCCCGGCAACAATATAACATAAGGTAATTTCGACTGTAGTATACATGAGTGTAAACAATATATCATAGTGTCTGACTAAATCGTTCTCCTAGACATAGAAGAGAGATATGATCACCGATGCCAGTCGAGGAAGTCGTATCCGTACTAACAGCGAAGAGTGGATAGCGCATGTTATAAGATGTATAATATTACACACCAACACGACAAACTGCTCGAATTATGTTAGTTAGTTAGTTAGTCGCTGTTCCAAATTCACGGCAACGGGTCGTCCCCATATTGCTACGTTCCTGTGCCATATCACGTGCCCGCTGAATTGACCAGTGATGTTAGCACGGCTCAAAGCAATTTACACGTTCACTATCGCTCTTTATGTCTATAAGGGACTTTACAGCTTTCCCCAGAAATCCATTTCAAATCCCAATATATGTTTTACAACTTGTCTGCTCATTATTCTACGTTTCACAGTCAGACAAAAGTACAAATTACATCACTTCAACATACAAATAAGGAAATATGTTATACAAATTATTAAAAATTTTGGCCAAATACAGAAATATGTCGATCAAACTTGTAAATATATCCGCCAAATTTATGAAAAGTGGGGAACTTTATTAAGCAATTGTGAAAAAAATATCGGTCAAAGAGAGAAATATTTCAACTAAACTTATAAATGGGTCAGCTAAACATATAAAAGTAGAAATATTGCTTTAGCCAAATGGGGAAAGATTTTGACCAAATACAGAAATATCTCGTCTGTATGAAAAGTAAGAAAGTTTGTTAATCAAATGGGGAAAATATTGACCCAGTAAAAAATTAGTTGAACTAACTTATATATATCTCCGCCAAACTTATGAAAAAACATAGGAACCTTTGCTATCCAAAGGGGAAAAAAATATTGGCTAAGAAAAGAAATATTTCAACCTACTTATAAATATCTCCGCCACACTTAAAGTAGGAAACTTTGTTACCCAAGAGAGGGGGGGGGGGGGCGGGATAGAGGTCAAAGCGACACATTTTTCAAATAATCTTATAAATATGTCCGCCAAACTTTTACAAAGTAGGAAACATTTTTAGCCAAAGAGGAAAATTAATGGTCAAGTAAAGAAGTATCTCATCCAAACTTATAAAAAGTAGTAACAGTTACTAGTCCATGGATTAAAACATAAAAAACATCGTTCACTTAAAGAAACATCTCATCCAACCTTATAAAAAGTAGGAAAATTTGTTACTCAAAGGGGAAAACATATTGGACAGCAGCGTCAGCCTAATTTGAGACGCTGGTGTGAATAACACTTACTCGTCAAGAATATGAACAGATGATAGGCATGCAGCACGAGATCCTAGCTGACTGTGATCGATTCAATCAAGTTAACTAAGTCAGTAACCAACAAGGCGCTAACCGAAGCAATTAAGTCAGTAACCAAAACACTCAAATAAGTGCTTGGGCCAACAGGGTATTAAACGAAGCCACCAAGTAGACGCATACCGTACCTCCAGTTTTCAAGCCAGCTACAGTCAGATGTGTGATGAGCACAATAGCCAGATATTTGATGTGCCTGACTTCCAGGTGTTTGACGAGCCCGACACTCAGATGTTTGATGCCTCCTTTGTCTACAATACACATATGTCAACCCACCAAGCAGGAGACTAGTCATATGACTACACGCCAAGTGACATTAACTTACGAAGCTACTAACCGGAAGAACCAACCTACTCAGACAATGGTGTAAAGAAACGCAGAAACAACATACAATGTTTATAACTCTTTATGTGAAAATTAAATGTTAGAAAACTTATCCGATGGGTTCCAAATGTTGCTGTTATGTCGCCGGAGGCAGGGTTGGGGTGAGCGCCCAACCATGCATAAATACCACAATGGCTCAGTGCATTTATCACCTCTGCAACTTCTGGATTTCACGTGGCCGACCTGTTATAACTAACAGGAGAAGGGGCGACGGCGAGTCATTGGTGCCGAGAAATAACCAGAAATCTCTAGATGTGTACGCACGTACATGGATGAGCAGACATGTGTGTGCGTGCTTATACACGTAAACTCGAGTAAAACCAGAATCTGCTCTAGTAAAGGAAGGTGCTGAAGGCGGAGGTAACCAGCCAGGTGGCGCACCACAGAAATCAGTATGCCACGAAATTACTCGTAATGAAATTTGTCGACTACTGCTAAATGTTATTGTGATCACGCAGCTTTGGACGCCTAGGGAGGTGTAGTGCCCGGAGCTATGTGTCGAAAGGGTCCAACCACAACTACAGGAGGTCCTTCGCAGATGTCCTGCGGAGCTAGGGGACCTGCGAATATAGCGCCTGGCCATACCAAACAAATACTAAAAATAATGCACTTGAATGCGGAGGGAGTCAGCAATAAAGAAATAGTACCTGAATACATCTTGGAACAAGAAAAGTTAAGCGTATGTTGCTTGCCAGAAACTCACTTTAACGAAAATATAGACTTCAAAATCAGAGGCTACCAATGTTACCGATCTGACCGAAAGGACAGGCAAAATGGTGGGATACTGACCCTTGTAGAAAAATAACATCATTGCTTCCCAAATTGAACTTTACATTGAAGGGGCTGAGTATCAGACTCTTAAACTTAAAACAAGAAATACAGAGATACATCTGATCAATTATTACTGTATAAGTGACCGCCATAGGCACTGGACACACTATCATTAAAAGAAAAAAAAATGATTGTGTATAGCAATTTCAACAGCCACTTGCAGAGTTGGGGCTATTATCATATAACCCAGAAAGAAGTAAGACTGGAAGACTGGCAGGATGAGGATAGATTCATCTTGATTAAAAAACCGCCCAACCCAATACTTTCTACTCGAGATCATGGCACACTACAACTATAATTGACCTGGCTTTTCATTCATCAGACCTAGAGTGGAACATTACACGAATTGTTCCGAAAGAATGTGGTGGTAGTGACCATCGGTCAGTCTTTCTAACTGTAGAAAATGAGCTTGTAAGTGAAAGCAAGCACCCTCTCGAGGTGGAACTACAAGAAAGTAGAATGGGTTATGTACAAGCATCGTACCAGCATACTGGTTAGAAATCTGAACACTGAGGAAGACATAAATAAAGTAGTTGAAGAGTTTGGGAAATGCATACTAAAGGCAGCACGAAAAACAGTACTAAGAAGAGCCCGTAAACATTATGAACCCTACTAGTGTAGTGAACTGGAACAGCTGCATAATGATGTGGAAGTGTGTAGAAAGCAAGCAGAGGCCAAACCCATCCAAGAGCAACATAATAAATACCAACACGCAAAAGTCAAATTTCAAAGGTCCAAGCTGCAGGCAAGAAAGAAATGTTGGCAGGAGACAACAGACACTGAACATTTGAAAGGGACACACGGAAGTTGTGGAAGCTAATAAAACAACTTAACGATGAGGGCACAGGGAGAGACTCAAAAATTGCACTACATAAAGACGGAAACATCTTAATAGGACATCAAACAGGGGACCATTTTGCGGACTCATTCACACAAGATAACAATATCGAAATTAGTCTAGAGACATACCATGAGATTCGAGAGAAATGGCAACATATAGGACAGAATGAAATAGTACATGACATTCTGGAGGCACTTATCGTAATCAACGAACTGAAGCTTGCCATAACAAAACTGAAAATGAGAAAGTCACCAGCAGCTAATTGTATCTCCAATGAAATGATCAGGAACCTAGGAACAGAGGCTTAAGCAAAGCTGTTGCTGATAGTAAATAACAGCTGGAACTTCTGCAGTGTTCCACAAGCCTGGAGAGAAGCAATCATGATACCCCTCCTAAAAGCAGGGAAAGATAGCCCCACTGCCTCCAGATACAGACCAATTAGCCTCAACAACTTTCCTTGCAAAATAATGGATCGCATTATCAATCACAGACTGCAGTGGTACATTGAAAGTGAAAACATCCTTGTGCCACAGCAGGCTGGCTTTAGGCAGTGCTAATCTACGGAAGATCAGACAACCTACCTCTTTCAAGAAATTGAGGATGCATTCCAAGAGAAGAAGCTAGTGCTTGCGGCATGGGTAACTCTGAAGAAAGCCTTTTTTGACAAAGTCTGGAAAGAAGAACTGATGAAGAAACTGAGAAACTGTAAAGTCAATGGAAGAATGTACAAATGGGTGAAAGCATACTTGCACAACAGAAGAGCTCGAGTACAGATAGACGGACTCAAGAATATGAAAGTACTACTGCATCACGGTGTTCCCCAGGGCAGAGTCTTATCCCCCACACGGTTTCTAATCTGCATCAATGATCTTATTGGTAATCTTGCGTGGAATTAAAGCGGCAATGCATGCTAATGACCATATTCGATGGAGCACAAATGAACATGCATCAGTGGCAAACAGATCGCTACAAAGAGCTGTAGATGCATTTGCTGCATGGGCAAATAGATGGTGTGTCAGCATAAACACTGATAAGTGCAGCCCACTCTATTTACACTCTCTCCAAACCAAAAGACAGGGATCATGCAGATAAACGGAATACTCCTAAGAGAAGATATAGAATCAGCATACCTTGGAGTAGCATTTGAAGACAGGCTGACATGGAGTAAGTACATCAACAAAGCAGTAGCAAAAGCCAGAAGGAAAATAGCCATCCTGAGAAAACTAAGTGGAACCACATGGGGAACTAGTGGAGAAATACTTAGCTAAGTTTATCAACAGAGCATACAACCACACCTGGAATACGGATCAACTGCGTGGTGTTCAGCATAAAACGCCCCACTACAAGAACTGGACAGGGTGCAAAATCAAGCACTTAGAGTCGCCACAGGAGGGATGAGATCAACCCCTTATAGTGGAGGTGGAGAAGTTGGGGAGGGCACAAGCACTGAGAGAGCGCAGAGATACGAAAACACTAATACAAGTAGAAAAGTTCCTCAGCTTGCCAGGCCACCCTATGAAGAACAAATTTGAAAACCTAGCTATGGGGCGGTTGCAAAGAAGAAGTTTTATCCACCAGCCAAACGACTCTGCAGAGAAACCACGAATATGCCCACAGTTGGTATCCCCCTAACACCTATTTCATAGCGAACTCCATGGACAGGTGATCATAGACTATCACTACAAATCCAGACAAACGTGAGAGGAATATTTGACAAGGAAGAACAGAACAGTGTACAGTGCAGAACAGCCACTCTCAGCTTCCTTGATGAAGAATACGCACATAACCTCTGGATTCGAGTCTACACAGATGGGTTAGAACAAAATGTTGTTCGACATGGAGGAGCTGGAGTATACATAGAATACCCAAATAATACTAGGGACACGGCCAGAGTGCCAACAGTAATGTACTGCCATAACTATGATGCTGAAATTGAGGCAATCAAGATAGCAACAGAGAAATTACTAAATACCAGCAATGGTACACAACCTGTGGTGTTATTGACAGATGCAAAATCAGTACTCGAGGCGCTCCTGTCTGGGAAATTGCCAGTACTAAGGACACTACTTTCTGAACTTAGCAGACAGCATAAGATCACCATACAGTGGATAGCATCTGCCATGGACCAAAGTCAGGTCATGGGCCACTAGATACAGACAACCTACAGCTTCACGCAGCCCAGAGTGAAGATGAGAAAATTGAGAATCACGCTTTGCATAAAAATTGCGAGGTGAGTTTGCTGAGCAGGAGGCAACGTCTTCTGAAGGCAATCAGTTGGGCTTAACCACCGTGGAGTTGAGACGTGGTTCTTTGCTCCGTAGCACGGCCACAAAATGTGCCTCTACATCTGTGGTTAGGTTGTGCAAGTTATTGTTGTGAAGTTATTGTAGACTCTATGTAAACGTAACCGATATGTGGCGTAAATAATAGTATGTGTTGTTAACTACCTGGAATCAAAAAGAAGGTGTAAATTTGAACTGTGTCCTGTTGTTTAATCGAGTTGCGTTGAGTTGGCTTAAAGAATTAGTTGTTGTGAATTCTGCAGTACCGGTGCTCAAGGAACATTCATGATGCACCAAATAAATATATATATGTGTACGATCACCGCAATTGGAACCTCAAGCCACAAGTGTGTATAACAAATTGCTAGCACCTAGGGCGATTGATCCAACGAACCGTAAATCCCAAGGTTGCGAGCAACAGCAATATTATAGCTCGACACGAACAAGTAAACATTATGTCGCTGGCACCATCCCAGTGTGGAGTACCAGGAAACGACAGAGCTGATAGATTGGCTAAGGAATGAGCAAAAGAAGAACAGCCTGATGTGCCCGTTACATACCACCAAAAGTAAAGACTGATCAAATCATTTCGAAAGACACCAAAACCTGCTCAAGATGAATTCCACGTTATGGACAGACCAGTACAAGTCATTATTCTGCACTTCAGAACAGGACACAACAGATGCACATGCTCCAAAACTGCCCAAATTACAACATATCTAGGCAAACCTTCTGGCCTAAAGAAACGACAATGGAAGATAAACTCTATGGACCGCTGAGTGAACTAAAAAAAAAGACAGTTAAATTCATACAAGAGACAACATTGAGGTTACAGACATATTTCAAGCCAACGAAAGAAAAAGAGGTAACCCTGATCAGGAGACTAAAGGGGTACTCCACCTTACCTAAAAGTATCCCGTTGGCTAGTGGAGGGAAAGAGGCATTTTACCTCTCCTTTGATAGGGGATTCCTATACGCCACCACACAATATAGCAATATAACAGTTATTTCAAGGGACATTACTAAAAATAGTTTACATGTATTATGTGATTTAAATAACTGAGTATTTGTCTTATATTGTGATTTATTTTACATAGAAATTAACGACAGTTATAGGGGGCAGAAAGAAAGAGTAATAATTTTAGGGATCTTTTAAGGTTTTGTAAAAATAATGGCTCTATTTTAGGAATTTGATAATTTTATAAATGATTTTTACTATTTCCCCTTGAAAGTATATATTAAAGGTCCCAATCTTTTAATATCACATCACATTGCGAGCTATGAAGAATTTTTGTCAGGCCTGTAAAAGGCTAAACATCCTAAATAGTCAGTACCTTGTACTGCTATCCAATGCAGCTAACTTCATACATTTCTTTGATTTACTCTCTCTCTCTCTCACTCTCTCTCTCTCTCTCTCTCTCTCTCTCTCTCTCTCTCTCTCTCTCTCTCTCTCTCTCTCGTGTGAACGGCTCAAGCAAACGCCATAATATAAGCCTGTTTTGCAGTTTACTTTGTAAAATGGGATGCTGGTTAGGATGTTCAGTGTATGGAAAATTGCTGTAGGTACATACCATTCTCAGAAAGCATAGGTGAATGAGAATAATTGGAGTATGAAAGATTCAGTAATACCGTTAAACTTGTTTCAATAAAACTGAGTGTGAATGAGAATACTTGGAGTATGAAAGAATTTCTATTGAAAGATTTTAGTATGCATTAGAGCAAATGACTACTACACCACCGCCTGGAACGTCAAGCATTATTTGCCCACATTGTCAAAGAACATTTCGAGCCAAAATAGGTTTTACCAGCCATCTTAGAACCCACGGCTCCATACTTTCAACCCCACTGGATGATATGAATGGTCATTATCATTTTGATGGTCAAACAACACTA
Organism: Cepaea nemoralis; assembly: GCA_014155875.1. NCBI lineage: Eukaryota > Metazoa > Mollusca > Gastropoda > Stylommatophora > Helicidae > Cepaea > Cepaea nemoralis. The sequence continues at coordinate 90,076 of JACEFZ010009114.1, forward strand.
CACTAATAAATAAATGTTTTGCATATCCTTTACAGGACATCGCTGTCAACATCAGCATCTTTCAGCTGTCTGTTGATTGCTTGGCAAGATTACGCTCAGTAGTTTGCCATTGCTTTCTGAGCGGCCGGCTCAGTATCCCGCAAGTCACCAGCGGGGGTCGAACCGCTCCCAGCTCTCGCCCTGCTACGAGACTCTGCGTGATAAACAGGATTACGGAGAAAGTGTTGTAACCCCTCGGCCAGAGAGACCGGCAACACTAACCATCATCAAAACGTAATACATATATATATATATATATACTAGCTGACCCGGCCCGGCTTCGCCCAGTCCCTGGTGGGGAGCATCTCATTTAATTCATATAAGTAGTCATATAAGTTCTCGTTCCCGTTACCGACTGTCTGTCTGTCTGTCTGTCTGTCTGTCTGTCTGTCTGTCTGTCTGTCTGTCTGTCTGTCTGTCTGTCTGTATGTATGTATGTATGTATGTATGTATGTATGTATGTATGCATGTATGTCTGTCTGTCTGTCTGTCTGTCTTTCTGTCTGTCTGTCTGTCTGTCTGTCTGACCCGGCCCTGCATCGCCCAACTCCTGGTGTGGAGCATCTCATTTAATTCATATAAGTAGTCATATAAGCTCCCGTTCCGTTCCCGACTATCTATCTATCTGTCTGTCTGTCTGTCTATATGTCTGTCTGTCTGTCTGTCTGTCTGTCTGTCTGTCTGTCTGTCTGTCTGTCTGTCTGATCCGGCCCGGCTTTGCCCAGCCCCTGATGGCGAGCATCTAATTTAATTCATATAAGTAGTCATATAAGTTCCCGTTCCCGACTGTCTGTCTGTCTGTCTGTCTGTCTGTCTGTCTGTCTGTCTGTCTGTCTGTCTGTCTGTCCCTCCCTCTCTGTCTGTCTGTCTGTCTGCCTGTCTGTCTAATCATTTATTGGTTGCAGTTAGAACAACCTTAGATAAACGAAGACCAACTTACAAAAAGCATTAGAAAGAGCACTTGAAAGATCTTTACATCTTCCCCAACAATTAACTTGGGTAAATGGAGCGGCGGCAGAAGCATCAGCAGAAGAAGGAAAAGGAGGAGTAGACAACTGCAGCGAAAAGGTGGGTCTGTCTATCTATCTGACCCGGCGTGGCTTCGCCCAGCTCCTGGCGGGTAGCGTCTCATTAACTTCATACAACAAAAAAAGTAACTTAAAAGAATGTCCTTCCACACACCATCCATTATTTTTAATGAAAACTCTTTCTAATCACCTGCATGACTACAGTAACTTCTTAAGCATAAAAAGATGAGTTACAATGTTATGCATTGTGCATTATTTTTATGAAAACTTTGAAAATGCCTTAAAGATTGTATCATTATTTATTATAACTCATATGCCGGTACATAACTATAGACACAGAGTTTATAAATCTTTGAAAACGATGCCACAATATGACTATAAGGTATACAGAAAAGTTATTCCCCTTGAAATAACTGTTACAGAGTTAGGTCCCCTGAGATATATGAAATTATAATGAAAAATGAAAAATGAAATAATATTGAGTAAGCAGCCGATTTCACACTAAAACAATATGACAGTGGGCTGCGCTTGAATGAAAGGAAGGCGTGTAGAAAATTTCATCTCAATCGGATGGGCCGTTCGCGAGCGCATAAAGGACATAGGGACATACAGACAGACAGACAGACGGACGGAGATCGCCTTTTATATATAAGATGTTCCAACATAATAAGGAAAGAAATACAAGCTAGAATCAACTATGGAAATAAAATATACTATGCACTACATTATCTGCTAAAATCAAATGCGATCACAATATACAAAACACTCATCAGACCAATTGTGCTGTATGGCTCTGAAACCTGGAATACAAGTAAAGGAGACGAAGCCTTGTTACAAACCTTTGAGAACAACGTCTTAAGAAGCATCTTTGGGCCCATTAGGCATACACAAAGTGGAGAGTGGAAAAGAGGAAGCAACAAAGACATTTGTGATATGTTTAAGTCCCCGCTAATCACTGGTATCATGAAGGCTCATAGACTACAATGGCTGGGGCATATAAAAAGAATGGAAGGTAATAGGGAAACAAAACTCGCTTACACTCAGGAAATAAATGATCGTAAACCTCGAGGTAGGCCAAGAAGACGGTGGAGAGATAATATATATACAGACCTACAAGCACTTGGAATTAGCGTCTGGCAAGAGATGGTCTAACAGAGAGACGAATGAAGACGGCTTGTATCTGCAGCAGAGAACCTCATTGGCTCGGAATGCTGAAGAAAAAGAAGGAGATGCAGTTATTACACATACATTTAGAGAATCTAGCTGCATGAGACGTGTGGTGTCTTTTTGTGTTTTCAAATGTAAAAGAAAACACACAATGTACGTTGTAGATACACACTGTTTTGTGCGAAATAAATAAACATTAAACGGAAGACGTGTAAATAAAATAGTAAAAGGGACATAAAATCATCATCATGTGTCATGCCGGTAAGCATTGGCGGTCATGTCTCGCTATCTCACTCGATCATCAGAGTGGACTTATGGGATGACGTCATCCAATATGGAGGATATGTGGTTGAGCTGTTATGGCCTCTGGAGTGTTTTGCTTGTGGCTACTGTTTGCTTACGCATTTTCTTCATGTTGGATTGGTAGTGGAGTGCTTTTACATCTGTCCGCGGTTGTTTGTCTCCATGTTGGACTGGTAGTGGAGTGCTTTTACATCTGTCCGCGGTTGTTTGTCTCCATGTTGGACTGGTAGTGGAGTGCTTTTACATCTGTCCGCGGTTGTTTGTCTCCATGTTGGACTGGTAGTGGAGTGCTTTTACATCTGTCTGCGGTTGTTTGTCTTAATGTTTTACTAAAACACGGCTACAAGAGACAAATTGGACGTTGCGGCCAAAGCCTTCGTCAGCACAGGACAAACAAATACAACCCAACACAAACCTACATGAAACACACTATGACAATATTAAACTATTAAACTAATTAAAATTAAATGTACTCATCTGAATTGTGTCCTGGCTTGGAAAGACTGACACGCGTAGGGCTCCAGTGGATTAATAGACCGGATGTATGGTACACGGTTCAAAGGTCAAGCGGGAAGGGAATGGGGTGGAGACGCGCCCATGTGTGCGGAAAAGTGAAATTTAAGACCGGCCAAGATGTTGCGGACGCAGTTGACAATTAGCAATTCTCGTTAAACGATCGAAACACCGCTGCGGAAAACTATATAGTGTTAGTACACACAGAGGGGCATGAGTGGCGGTCGTTCAGAAAACGATGGCAAAACACAGAACGTAAACCTGCCAAGAAAGTTGACTGTGAAGTCCTATAAAGGACCTGCACGTACCTAGATGATGGACTGTAAGCTATGGGGTGGGAGTTGTGGGGTAGGGAGTTAAATGAAGCTGTGTTGGACATTAAGGCCGTGAGGGGAGAGTGTGCCCAACTGGAAGATGAGACGGTGTTCCAATGTCTTCCGATCCCGTTCGTGGGATGCGCATGATTTGATGGCCGTGACCTGTATGTCGGCTACGCCATTGTGGTCAGGACTGTTGAAATGCATGGATACTGGTTTCTGGGCGCCGCTGGTGATGTCAGAAAGGTGTTGTCGAAATCTGTCCCCAAGACGTAATCCTGTCTTACCGACATATCTCATGTCGCAACGTGTGCAGGTAATCGCATAGATGACGTTGCGACTGATGCATGAGAAACCCTCACGGATGTGGAAGGTCGTCTTAGGGAATGTCAGACTCTGGGTTTGAAGTACGTATGGACAGGTCTTGCAAACCGATCGAAGACACGCCACCGTGCCAGGAAGAGACTGGTGAGGTTGGGGTAGCCTGCTATGGACCAGCACATCTCTTAGGTTACGATCCCGCTTATATGCCACCTCTGGGAAGACATCACTAGTGGTCGGGTCCGCCCGGAGAATGGATAGATGTTTAAGAAGGATATTCTTGGCAGCAATATTGTGGGATGATAAGTAAGTGAGAGGACAGGTCTATTGTTTCGTGGTTTTGGCCTGGAGGAGAGAGCCTCAGTGCGACTGATAGACTGGCAGCGGTGAAGAGCTGTAGATAGAACATTCTCAGGATAGCCACGAAGGCGAAAGAAATCAAGCATCTCGTGGGCTTTTTGATGGAAGTCGTTGTTATCCTGACAAAGTCGTCGGAGACGTAACAGTTGGGAGAAAGGAATAGAACGTTTGCACGAGGGAGGGTGTGAGGAGGTATAGAGAAGGAATGAGTGCGAGTCAGTTGGTTTATAATAAACCGTCGTGCATAGACCAGCGGAACCTAAAGAGACTGTGAGGTCTAAGAAGTTGATGGCCGACGAAGAAATGGTGGAGGTAAGTTTGATGCTGGGATGGAAGTCTGAAAAAAAGGCAATGAAGTTCTGTAGGTCAGGCAAGGGCATGTCCGAGACACCAAAGCAGTCGTCAATGTACTTCCTGTAGAGCTCCGGGAGCCTACCGGTGTACTGACTCCATACCTGGTGCTCCAGACAGCCTATGAAGAGGCAGGCATAACTGGGACCCATCTTAGTACCCATGGCCACCCCGCTGATCTGATCGAAGTAGTCCCCATTGAACTCAAACGATGTAGTTAGTAGTGTCTTCTATTGTGAGTGTGAGATAGGACTCTGGAATTCGTATGTGCCGTATCATATCTCCCATCTTTATACGGCCATGCAACAAGACATCACACATATATGGACAGCTCTCACCCTGGATGCTCCGCTCCTCTTGAGTCTGGACGTATTCCAATATTGAAAACTGTTCACAGTCTGATCACCATAAAATAATGCGATTAAGATAAGTTTGAATTCAGCAGATTTCCCTTTCTTGGAAGTTAGTAAAATCCATCACTGAAACACATCACCACTGTCTACCACTGTCTGTATAACGACTATATATGTTCGACACACTGTCTCTTAATTACTTAACAGTTTTTGTATACATGTAAACTGTTCTTGAGTTCTTCAATGTTTCTTTTAGGTTAGTACCCAATTCAAATATATTTAGCCTATGTCGCTCTGCCTTTATAGAATGAAAGTCCTTTCCATAGTTTTCAAAACCTGGATACAGAGTTCACTTATTTTCCATTCGTTATGTCGGACGTAATTGCGTAGTGTCAATTTTTAGTTTGCCACCCGTAGGACGACACTTCCGACTTCAGCGGGCATTTTTTAATGAGGTTAGCCTTCCTCTGGTTTAGAGGCACGTTGGACTGTTGTGATGTCGCTAACATCTCAGCTGGTCAAGATAGAACGATGAACGACATCGTGGTCGGCCCTCAAGGGAAGGCAGGGGCAGACCATGAGCATTCCCTCGCTATGCAAGGAGGCTTCCATAATTGCAGAGCCGGCACATATTGCTCTGTGACTGGGCTCACCCGAGGAGTTGCCACGTCCTGCTCATGGCTGCTTTAGTTCCTCACTTCCATGTGTTGGGCAACTCGTTTGCCACTGATCGCTCAAGCACACACCAGGGACGGTCAGACTGCAAGCGACACCCACTCGGTAAGCTTTTGCTTTTGACTTCGGACCACGCAATAGGTTCGTTCGCCGTGCGTTCCATTTAGCGTCATTGAGACGTTCTTCCACTTTTGTCTACACTCTATATGAGTTAGATACAGTTTTCGCAGCCATTTTCTTCGACTTGGGCACTTTTTTGGCTTTTTGTACTCGCTCACGAGGTAGGCTACTTGTGCTGCCGGCTCAGCACCTTACCTTCGTGTAGCGGTGAACGAGAAACGGCCTGGCCCTCTCATTCGGGAATCTCTCATATCCCCCAGCTGAGAGCCTTCAAACTTGTATCAGACCTGAGCATGTAGCTTGCTCAGTATCACGCCTTTATTTTTCGAAAGGTGGGGATCGGCCCGGCTCTCAGGTCCGAGGGTTTGTGGCTTAGAGGCGTTCAGCCACAGCCCTCGACAGGGAGCCTTTAGTGTTTTGTCCGGACCAAGAACTTCTGCCTTCGTGCGCCTGATTTAAATTTTAGACTGCTATTCTCAGTCTCACCTGCAGAGCAGCAGGTTGTGTCTCTCTTAGTCTGGTCCCTATCCCATAAGCTGTCCAATATGTAGTTTTCCATCCATCAGCAAGCACATGGGGTCGATGGGACACGCAAGCTCCCACACCACGTCAAGGTGGAGACACATCGGGGGAGCTATTCTAATTTAAAGACGCATAGATCCAGTCTCCGTCCAGTTTGGTAGCACACTCACCACAAAAACAAGTTTACAACTATTTATACTCCGCTTCCAATACTCCGTTTCTTTTGATCAACAATCAAATTTGCCGTGATTCCCCCATCAAAGGTTTGTGAAGTCACGTATTCGTTCGTTGCCGTTCCGTTTCGGCTCCTCCGTTGAGTCCCGCGTTCCTCACTCATCGTACATCAAAGAGTTCTAACTCTTTGATCAACGTCTTCGTGTGTTCCACAACCCGATGTCTCCGCGTTGTTTTGTCCGGTGAAATAGGCAGTCAATGACCCCGCACACTGTATCTTACTTCTATACCATTCGGTCAATGACCGTCCATTTGTCCTCACCTCAGACTGAAGTACTCGATTGTTCTTTTGACTAACTCAATAATTTTCCCATTCTCATATATTGCAATTACTTTTATATGTAAGTTATCGGGGAATCACTAAACTCTCAGTATCCCGTGACACTGAGCAAATGATTGCTCCACCACCATCATCATCACGTAATATGTAGTTAATTACACCATGCCATGAATGTAATATTATCATGTGTATATGAATGTATTTGTTGTATTCGAAAATGTAAAAACAAAAACACCCACAATACACCTTGTAAATACAAACTGCTTTGTACGAAATAAACTTTTATGTTTTTGTTAAAAAATGCAGCACTTTGAATTGTTTGACGGAATGTTGGCTAAGATAAAAGTGTAGTATCTGTTCTTGTATGACGTCAGTGATTAAGGGTGGACTGACTTATCTGCACTTGATCTGGCCATGGCCACCAGCAGAGGCGGTCTTCACACCGGATATTCACTGATTTTCAACTAAATTTTCGAGGTCATACTGTGCGTTTTGATTTCGAATTGATATTCTAAAAGATATTGTGAGTTTTTCTTTGGAATTATTATTACCGAAAACAACAAATTATTGAAATGGATTCAAATATCACTACATTTGTTAGTCGCGCGTCCTGGGCAACAGGTCCCTTCGGGGTCCTGGCTAAAGTTAGTAGGATCGCTGATTCCTCCAAAGTCGGAGAGTATCTGCCTACACGGAGAGGAACCACCAGTCTGCACACCAGTAAGCCAGACATGGGACAACGGATACTCACGCAATCTTCAGTCCGGTATGACATCATACTGATGTTGGACATGTCTTCATCCAACATACAGGACTTCACGCTGACTTCACACCCAACAAACGCAAGCAAGCAGCAAGCAAGCACTACATTTATGGTTCCAAGGGAGCACTACCAATTTTAGCAACTTCACCAGCCTGGTACTGTAGTTTGCTCTATTACTGAACCTGGGGCTGCGGCGAAATCGACACCAGCTTTTATTGTTAAAATTCGGTGAAACTGCGCTAAAGCTGTGAAAATGTAAACAATATAAAATGACACAAAGTAGTGCAGCTTTACATAACAGAATTACGACACATACAGGACGAAAAGAACAAAAAGATGAAAAAAGAAAGCAATGACGAGAAAATGAAAATAGGAAAAAATGTTCATACTTACCTCAGAATTCCGAGCTGTGTATAACCCCGAATATCACAGATGTCTTCTTTTTATACCCAACCGAGGGAGGGGATGTAGGATGATGAAGGGGTGGTGGGTTTAACGGTTCCAGTGAGCACATTGAAAGAAGGGGGAGGCAGGAAGGTAGGACGGCAACCTGTGATAGTAGTCTGAGAATGGTATCTGAGCAATCCCAGTGGATGTACTAACAAAGCATGAGTGGGTGCCAGTGAATGGGTTGGCCCTGGTGGACGAATATTGAAGAGCAGTGGAGTGTGCACCCAAGTATGATGGTGATACTAACCAAAATCACATTATGCACTCCTTTATGTTATTGTGAGGCGAGTCCTAAAGTCTGGGTGGACTGATATGCGTGAGCGCACATACATACATCTACACCGCTCAACAGTCATTCATACAATAGTGTACATGGACATGTGCAATGTATATATGAGAAGAGAGAGAAGGAGAGAGAGAGAGAGAGAGAGAGAGAGAGAGAGAGAGAGAGAGAGAGAGAGAGAGAGAGAGAGAGAGAGAGAGAGGTTGGTATAGTTACTGCGATATGCCACATGAGGTTTGCGGACACATGATATGGCAATTTTTGAGAGAGAGAGAGAGAGAGAGAGAGAGAGAGAGAGAGAGAGAGAGAGAGAGAGAGAGAGAGAGAGAGAGAGAGAGAGAGAGAGAGAGAGAGAGAGAGAGAGAGAGGGTTGGTATAGATTTATTGTTAGTGCCTTAACTGGTCCAGGAGGTGTGCCTTCTGGGGGAATCATCAACCTGCAAGGTTCGAGGTTCCCACTAGGTGGTACTTTCACCTGTCAACAGAAGGGCAGAAAGCCGTGTATGACAAGTTACACGGAAAATGTTCTCTTTTCCAAGCCTAGGCATAGACATATCACTAAGAGCATCTAGAGAAAGGAAGAGACAGGCTGACCATTCACTGATTGCCTGTCGCTCCTGAAGGAGTTAAACATACTGTTGCACAGTGTTACAGGGGGTGACAAGGCTGAGGTCTTCAAGCTGAAAAAAAGGGTTGGCAAGTGGGGTGCACTCTGCAACCCAAAAAGGAAGCGCCCCATTACATACGAATCTACACACCTGGGGTTACTAATAATAATCACAGAGTATTGACTATGATGTCAGGGAGAAGGGCGGCAATTGCCCTACGTGTGGTCAAACTAACAACTGGGCACATACATGTCCTAGCAGACGACCACCGATAACACCAACAGCAGCAATTGCTGTACACAGTCAAGACAATTTCCCGCCTCTAGTGCGAGAAACTCCTCCACAGAAACGAACAGAACTGACACAAACTGTCAATAGTCAAATCAACACACTAGAAGACGGGAACACACACGAAAACAACACATAAGAAATCAATCCCGAAAAAAATGAAGACTGGCGGTTTTCACATCGTCAGCAATCCACACACACACAAAAAGAGAGAGAGAAAGGACAGACAGAAGACTAATGCAATCACTAGACAGTTTAGACCTGCGGTTCTCAACCGGTGGTGAATTCACCCCCCCCCCCCCCCCCCCCGGCGGGGGAGATGGGAGGAGATTAAGATTATTTCAAGATAGCATTAATGCAAGAACCGATTACTTTATATCCTTTTTACTTACATACTTTACGGTGCTGTACTTCTCGCCCTTCTTAAATTCATTTTATAACGTAAATAGACCTGCAAATCACTTTTTATATAGACGTCTAGACTTGTTCTACTGTAGTATGTGTTATTTAATGTAATTACTGGCACATTGAGGGTTAAGTTAAAGAAAGTCAAGTATACACCAGGAAACCCTAAATATGACTTGTGCAAATTGAAAACTGACAAAGAAATACAAGATAATTTTAACATAGAATTAAGGAACAAATTTGATTTATTGTCTGATCTAGAGATCCTATTTCAAGATGTAGATGAGCAATAGGAAATGCTGATGAATTCAATCAGGTGTGCAGCAGAAAAAACTATTCCAAAAGTAAAGAAAGTGGGCCGTAAGACATGGATGACTGAAGAAATTTTGCAACTAATGGAAACAAGAAGACAGAACAAAAATAATCCTGCCAAATATGAAGAAATTCACAGAAAAGTCAGAACCTTATGTAAGGAGGCAAAAGAAACATGGCTTGAGAAAAATTGCAGAGAAATTGAAAAACAACACAACAGTAAAAATGCGAAACTAATGCACAAAAGAATTCAGGAGCTTACCAATCAAAGAACACGTACATCAGCAGGCTGCCTAAAGACAAAAGATGGAAGAGCCATAATAGAAAAAGAACAGATTTTACATGTATGGTCACATTACGTGAAAAACCTTTATGACGATAACAGAGACGAACAGTATGATGTTCAGAATAATAATGAAGGGCCAACAATTTTGAAGATGGAGGTTCAGAATGCTCTTAATCATATGAAATCTGGCAAGACCCCAGGTCCAGACAGCGTCACAACAGACATGATTAATGCTTTAGAAGAATATGGAATAGATAAAGTTACCAGTCTGCTTAATACAATATATGATACTGGAAATATACCTCATGAGTTATGTAATTCTGTATTTATTGCAATCCCAAAGAAATCAGGAGCCTTGGAATGTGATCAACATCGAACAATTAGTATAATGAGTCACATCACGAAGATTTTGCTAAGAATTATCATGCAAAGAGTGAGGAGGAAAATACAACCTGAAATAGGAGAAGAACAATGTGGGTTTGTAGAAGGCAAGGGTACAGTAAATGCTGTGTATATACTGAGAACCGTAATCGAACGTTCTATAGAAGTAAACAAAGATCTACACCTTTGCTTTATTGACTACACAAAGGCTTTTGATAAAGTGAGACATGTCAACATGATAAGGATGCTTGAAGATCTACAAATTGATGGGAAAGACCTTAGACTTGTAAAAAACATATATTGGAAACAACAAGCTGCCATAAGAGTTGATAATGAAGTAAGCCAATATCAGCCTATTAAGAGAGGTGTGAGACAGGGATGTGTAATGTCTCCAGATTTGTTTTCCCTTTACAGTGAAAATATTTTCAGAAATATTGAAGATATGGAAGGAATCAACATTGGGGGACGATGCATCAATAACATTAGATATGCAGATGATACAGTATTGATTGCAGACAATGAACAGGACCTGCAAAATTTAGTAGATGCGGTTGTTACACACAGTGAACAACTAGGGTTAGAATTAAATTGTAAAAAGACACAGATTATGGTCGTCAATAGGAAGAACGAAATACCACAATGTAATATACAAGTAAATGGGAATATTCTTCAACAAGTGAATAGGTACAATTATCTCGGAACAGTAATAACATCTGATGGGAGATGCCTTGAAGAGATTAGAACAAGAATCGCCATGGCAAAAGTAGCCTTTAGCAAGATGAAAAACATACTGACCAATAAAAAGATGTCAATTGAAACGAGAAAAAGAGTGTTGAGATGCTACATAGAACCTGTACTTTTATATGGATGTGAAGCTTGGACAATGAGCAGCCAGGCTGAAAAACATCTGATGGCTGTAGAAATTTGGTTTCTGAGGAAAATGCAAAGAATACCATGGACAGCCAGAAAGACCAATGAACAAGTCCTTCAAGAAACAAATGAAGATCGTAAACTGATCAGAGACATTAGACGTAGACAGTCACAATTTTTTGGACATGTTATGAGAAGAAATGATTTGGAGAACTTGGTGACAACTGTAAGATCGAGGGAAACAGACCAAGGGGAAGACCTAGAAACTATCTGGATGGCTTGGCCTTGTGGCATGGTCGAGACAGAAACACGGAACTGATCCACGACTCTGGTGATCGAGTGAGATGGCAGAACATGACCGCCCACGTTTACCGGCATGGCACATGATGGATGGATGGATACTTTTATGTTGTCTGTGACTGTTAGATCCAGGGGAAAATCCGCTTTATTCTTCCACTTTTCCAGACCCATTATTTTAGATTTCTGTGCGTGTATTTTGGCCCGAATTCCTTCACCAAACTGTCTGAAGTTGTGGAGTATATTTACTATGGATGTGTATGTTGTAAGGGAGAAAGCGGTGTCATCTGCATAAGCAATTAGTTTCCGCTCTCCAGACTCATGTATGAATGTTCCTTTAATGTTGGTGTCCTCACTGATTGCTTCTAGGAGTGGTTCTAGTGTGAGTACATACATGATTGGTGATAGTGGACCCCGTTTATTACAGATCTTGTGATCCTGAAACTGGCAGTGAGTAAATGACTCACCGGTACCTTACTTTGAGGATTGTTATACAAGAATTATATCCACTCTCTATAGTACTGTCCTACGTTGCAGTGTGTGTTAGTGTTTTGTGTAGATATGAGTGTGAAATTCTGTCAACGATCCTCTCCGTGTCCAGCGACAAGAAGGAGGCTGTACAGTCTGTCTTGTGGGCGTATGTGATGATATCTCTAATGAAGTGTGTATGTTTGGTGTATGTCTCTGTGTTAAATACTGCACTGTTGGTCTGGGTGTATGAGAGAAGGCATGGATGTGTTTATTTTGTTTGATAGTGTGCACTGTTCGTGTATATGCTTCCATATGAGTGTGATGATGCGTTGTAATTGTGTACGCATACCACACATATTTAAAGTAATAATAATTATATCACTTGTCATTGTAATTTGAGTAAAACAAGTAAAGGAGATATAATTGCTAGATAAATTCGCACAGCAAGTCATTTTCCAAGATGGACATGTCTGGGCTAGCAAGTCTTCCAGTAACAAATGTTTATGCCAGTGGATCCTCTTGATCCTCGTTCTTGTCACTTGTGTCGGTGTCTACGAAGAGAGTGTCTGGTATGCTGAATGTGTCTTACTGAATGTGTCGCAACTTATTCGAACACTATCTCAGTACGGATTACTTTCCCCCTTAATAATAGAAATAATAATAATAACAAAACCCTAGTATAACAGCCAGTCCCCTTTTGGTAGACCAGTATATTCCACATAGCTAATAACAAGTGTCACACTATTATCTAATATTATTGAGCCGTGTAGTATTGATGTTCGCATTTTGCCCATGCCTTTATAATGCATGCCATTTATATTGTTGCTGCTCTCTGTTAGCCTTGAAAGATGTATGAATGAAATAATGTATGAAAGTGAGTGATAGAAGGACAGAATGTAAGACGGACCTGCGTGTCCAATTCTTAACCCTTTTAAAATAAATTTGGTTTGTTCGTTCGTTCGTTCGTTCGTTATTCGTCTAGTACTTGTTTTCCTTCTTGTTCTTCTTGTTCATTATCCCTTGTCTTGTTAGTTAGTTAGTTAGTTAGTTAGTTAGTTAGTTAGTTAGTTAGTTAGTTAGTTAGTTAGTTAGTTAGTTAGTTAGTTAGTTAGTTAGTCGACAGATCATCCTCATTGCACATCGAAACATTCAGTCCATAAGTGCTCTGATCCCCTCCTCAGCAAATCCCGCAGCGTGTAGCGGCTAACGATACCATTTCTGTGTTGGTTTATTAATCTTCATCGGCTTCCTGCGTAGTGTTCTTGTTTGGCCACACCTCTTTTAACTTACTGTTCTCGCAGCCTGACCATGGTTGCAAATTTCCAGTCATCGCTTTGTTCTCGTAAACGACTTACTTCTCGTAGACATTCAGAGTTCTGCCTTGTCTTGTGATCTTCTGTAATGTCTTTAGTTCTTTCTTTATTTTCCGGTATGGGTCTAGTTGGTGAAAGATCGTCAGTGACAATAGTCTAGACTGTCTAGTGACTGGAGTAATCTTTTGTCTGCCCTATTTCACGTCTTTGGATTGCAGACGATTTAAAAACCGCCAGTATTCATTGCTTGTCTTGTTTTCTTGTGTTTTGATTTCCTGTGTGTACCTGTCTCCGTGTGTGTTGATTTGACTATCAAAAGTTTGCACCAGTTCTGTTCTTTTCTATGGAGGAGCTTCTCGCACTAGAGGAAGAAAATCTTCTTGACTTTGTACACCAATTGCTGCTGCTGTTGGTGTTATCGGTGGTCGTCTGCTAGAAAATCTATTTGCTCCAGTGGTTGTCTTGACCACATGTAGGGCAATTGGACTTTCACCAAGGCATCGTAGTCAGTACACTGTGATTATTGTTAGTAACCCCAGGTGTTTAGATCCGTATATAATGGAGCACTTCCTTTTTGGGTTGCAGAGTGCACCCCACTTGCCAAACCTATTGTTCAGCCTGAAGACTTCAGCTTTATCCCCCCTGTAATAGTGTGCAACAGTATTTTTAACTCCTGCAGGAGTAATCGTGACTGGTAACCAGTGTATGGTCAGCCTGTCTCTTCCTTTCTCTAGATGCTCTAGTGATATGTCTATCCCTAGGCTTGGTCAAGTGAACTTTTTCCCGTGTAACTTTCTCGTACACGGCTTTCTGCCCTTCTGTTGACAGGTGAAAGTACCACTTAGTGGGAACCTCGAACCTATACAGGTTGATGATTCCCCCAGAAGGCACACCTCCTGGACCAGTTAATGCACTTACAATAAAAGCTGCTGTCGATTTCGCCGCAGACCCTGGACCAGTTATTGAGTAAACTACAGTACTAGGCTGGTGGAGTTGCTTAACTTGGTAGTGGTCCCTTGGAACGACAAATGTTGTGATATTTGAATTCATTTCAATACTTTGTTGTTTTCGGTAATAATAATTCCAAAGAAAAACCCACAGTATCTTTTAGAATATAAATTCGCAGGTCTACATGGTCAAATGGGTAAGAACTTCTTCTTCTTCAGCTTTCCGAGCCATTGAGGTTCTTTGCTGCAGATACAATCCGTCTCCAGTCGTCTCTCTGGTTGACCTTCTCTTGCCAGTCGTTGATTTCAAGTGCTTGCAGGTCTGTATATATATATTATCTCTCCACCGTCTTCTTGGTCTACCTCGGGGTCTACGGTCATTTATTTCCTGAGTGAAAGCGAGTTTTGTTTTCCTATTATCTTCCATTTTTTCTATATGCCCCAGCCATTGTAGTCTATTAGCCTTCATGATACCAGTGATTAGCGGGGACTTAAACAGATCATAAATGTCTTTGTTACTTCTTCTTTTCCACTCTCCACTTTGTGTATCCCTAATGGGTCCAAAGATGCGTCTTAAAACTTTGTTCTCAAAGTTTTGTAACAAGGCTTCGTCTCCTTTCGTTGTACTCCAGGTTTCAGAGCCATACAGCACAACTGGTCTGATCAGTGTTGTGTATATTGTGATCTTGGTGTTACGAGATAGCGCCTTTGATTTTAGATGTTGTAGTGCATAGTATATATTATTTCCATAATTGATTCTAGTTTGTATTTCTTCCCTTATGATGTTGGAGCAGTTGAAGATTGTACCCAGGTATTTGTATGTTTCCGTTCTTTTAATGGTCATATTATCTATTTGTATGTGGCCATTCCTTCTCTTGAAATTACCATATATTCTGTCTTATCTTGGTTGATAACCAGCCCCATCTGTTGGGCTTTTCCTTTAAGTGAGTAAATATTTCCAATATCTTTTGTTCATTTCCCCCTATAATATCTATATCATCTGCATAACCAAGCAGCTTGGATGTTCCTCCAATATCACATTCCTCTTTTACCCTCCTTACAACTTTCTCTAGAGCCAGATTGAAGAGTAGCGGCGATAGTGCATCACCCTGTTTCAAGCCAGATGTTATTTGGAAAGGGTCTGATTTCCTGCCTTTATATGTTACTATATTATAAGTATCTTCCATGCATAGTCTGGTCATGTTGATTAACTACCTTGATATTCCAAATTTCCGCATAGCATTCCATAGACTATTCCTATGGACACTATCATAAGCCTTTTTAATATCCACAAAAATGTTATGGAGATCTCTTTTATATTCCCAATTTTTCTCGGCTATTTGTCGTAAGATAAATATCTGATCTATTGTTGATCTGTTTTGTCTAAAACCCGCCTGGTAGTCACCTAATATGTATTCTGAATATGGTTTTAGTCTATTTAGTAATACTGCGGACAGTATCTTATAGCTTATGCACAGTAGTGATATTCCTCTATAATTTTCACATTGGAACTTGTCTCCTTTCTTAAAGATAAATATCAATAATGACTCTTTCCAGTCATGGGGTAATTCTTCTGTCCTCCAGATTTTTATTATTAGTTCGTATAGCTTTAGATGTAATGCATGGCCACCCGCCTTTATAAATTCAGCAGCAATTCCATCAGCCCCAGTTGCCTTATTGTTTTTAAGTCGTGTGATTACATATAGGATTTCTTTAAATGCAGGTTCTTCAATTTGTGGTTCACACGTTAGAACCTCTTCCTGTGGGAAAGTGTTACTTGGAGCTTCACAATTTAGTAATTCAACAAAATATTATTTCCATGTGTTGCACATTTCCTCATTGGTATTTATCATATTCCCATTTTTGTCTTTTAAACCATATGTGTTGTGTTGGTGCCCTCGTTTCATTGACTTCAGTTCTTTAAAAAACTTTCTGGATTCGTTTTTCTGGTGATTAGTTTCCATATCTTTGATTATATTACTCATATATTCTCGCTTCTGCTGTCTAACTATTTTTGTAGCCTCTTTACATTCATTTCTATATTGCTCTGCCTTTTGGATGTTGTTGATGTAATTTAGCCATAGCTGTCTGGCATTCTTTTTCCTAATGACTGCTTCTTCACATTTTGGATTGAACCATCTGTTCTTTCTATGCGTGGTTAACACACGGAGACATTCTTCTGAGGTAGATTGAATTGTATTCTTGATGTTCAACCAAGTTTGGTCAATGCTTTCCTCCAACGGGTTTTGTAGAATTTGTTTACATTTTATTTCATCTGCAAATTTCTCGTTGACTGTAATTTCTCGTAGTTTTTCTCTGTTATATGTTGGGTGTAACCTTTGTAGTTTAGCATAGAAAGCTCTCTTAAGTTTTATTTTAAATTTTACCCCAACGAGGAAGTGGTCGCTGTGGCACTCAGCTCCTCTATATCTTCTAACTTGTTGTATGTTTGATGCATTTTTGTTGTTAATTAAAATGTGATCTATTTGATTATAGGTTCTCTTGTCACATGATTTCCAAGTTTGTTTGTGTATATCCTTTCTTTTTAGTCTGGTACTGCTAATCTGCAGTCCTTTGGCTTCTGCCAGGTTGATGACTCTCCATCCATTATCATTTGATGTTGTATGAAGGCTTTCCATACCGGCCACTTTTTTATGAGTTTGCTCTCTACCTATTTTTGCATTGAAGTCTCCCAGCACAATCAGGATGTCCTGTTTGGGGGTTTCTTCTATGACATCTTCCAAATCATTATAAAAGTCTTCTTTAACGTTATCTTCTTTCTCTTCAGTAGGTGCATGCATATTAATCATCGTTATATTTTTCCATTTACATTTTATTCCTAATTTACTAATCCTATCATTAACAGCTTTAAAGTTTAGAACGTTCCCCCATAACTCTTTTTAGATGACAAATCCTGTTTCTAACTCATGTTTATTTTGGGTGTTTCCTCCATATATTATAATCATTCCATTTTGCTCTAAAGTACCCTCTCCTGGCCACCTTATTTCTTGAATTGCTGTTATATCCATTTGATATTCACCCAGCTCACGGTTTAATTCTTCGGCCGCTCCAGCTCGATATAGTGTCCGTACATTCCATGTTCCAAATCTCAAAAGTCCTGTAACGTTCCAAGGTCGATGTCCAAATAAATCAGTCCGATATCGAGGCTCATGTATCTGTTTCGTAACAAAATGGGTTTTACAAAGGTGGGGATGTTAACCCCCACGCTTCAACCCCCAACCTGGAGGACCAGGGTGTTTCTCTTTGTCTGTTCTCTACCCTTTGACCTGTCCGGCTTGGGAGGCCCTGCTGGTAGCTACGCTACCGCCGGCATAGCTCTCAGGGTCATTGATAAACTCAAGCTCCCCCACCACGACAAGGTGGAAACACCATCGGGGGAGAAATGGGTAAGAACGGGTGTAAGCGGTTCAACCCCTACACCGGACATTTGGACTAATATGTTGACCTGCCGACCTTGACTTGGGGACGTAAATTACAAGTACCTCTGAAGTCGGAGTGGGTTCACCTGATGACGAGGGACACTGCTAATAGGGAAGCTAATTCACATGCAAAATTAAGACCATCACACTATAAATAGTGTGTATGGACTACGCTTGAATCCAAAGAGGGCGAGCGCAAAAAAAAAAAAAAATCAATTCCAAAGAAAAAAGCACAGTATATCCTTTAAAATTTAGTTGAACAATAGTGAATAATCTGATTTTTAAAAGGCGTAAATTGACATGTCAGAAAATATGCTTCCAACAATGCGAATTCACAATGTTGCCAAAGAGTTTGTCAACTCTGTAACGAGAATATATGAACCGTGGTTGTGACAGTTAGTCAATTGCATATCCTCTATAGGACATTGCTGTCAACACCAGCATATTGTTTTTTAATTGTTGCTGTTGTGATCTCTTGGCAAGTTTACGTTTACGTTCAGTAGTTTGCCATTGCTTTCTGAATGACCGTTTTCGAAAAAAA
>JACEFZ010009115.1:0-225191 GCA_014155875.1 Cepaea nemoralis
CTTTTTGGGGGTTTTTTTTCTTTTTTAAAAACCCCCAAATTTTTTAAAATTTTTTTTTGGCCCCCCCTTTTTTTTTAAAAGGGGGCCCCCCCCCTTTTTCCCCCCAACTCCCAAAACCCCCATTCCGCCCCCCCCCCCCTTTCCCCCCGGGGTTTTTTGGGCCCCCCCTTTTTCCCCCCCCCATTTCCCCAAAACCCCAAAAAATTTCCAAAGGGAAAATTTCCCCCCGGGGGCCCAAAAAACCCCCCCCCCCAAGGGCCCCCCAACCCCCCCCCCCCCGGGGCCCCCCCCCCCCCTTTTCCCCAAAAGGGTTCCCTTGGGGGCCCCCCCCCCCCAAAAACCCCCCTTTTTTTTTCCCCCCCCCTTTTTAAACCCCCCCAACCCCCAAAACCCCCCCCCCCCCCTTTTTTTCCCCCCCCCCTTTTTTCCCCCCCCCCCCCCCCCCCCTTTTCCCCCCCCCCCCCCCAAAAGGGGGGGAAAAAGGGGCCCCCCCCCTTTTTTTTTAACCCCCCAAAACCCCCCGGGGAAAAAACCCTTTTCCCCCCCCCCCCCAAAAAACCCCCGGCCAAAAGGGGGGGGTTTTTTTTTTCCCCCCCCTTTTTTCCCCCCCCCCCCCCCCCCCCCCCCCCCAACCGGTTTTTGGGGCCCCCCCTTTTTCCCCCCAAACCCCAAAACCCCCCCCAAAAAAAACCTTCCCCCCGTTTCCCAAAGGCCCCTTGGGGGGGCCCCCCCCCCGCAAAAACCCCCCCCCCCCCCCCATCCCCCCCCCCAAAAAAACCCCAAAAGGGGGGGCCCCCCCCAAAACCCCCGGGCCCCCCCCCCTTTTTCCCCCCCCCCCCCAAAGGGGAAAAAACCCCCCCCCTTCCCTTTTCCCCCCCAAAACCCCCCAAAAAAACCCCCCCCCCTTTTTCCCCCCCCCCCCAAAAAACCCCCCCCCCCCTTTTTCCCCCCAAAAACCCCCCCAAATTTTGGGGCCCCCCAAAAATGGCCCCCCCCCCCAAACCCCCCAAAAAACCCCCCTTTTTTGGGTTTTTCCCCCCACCCCTTGGGGGGGGGGAAACCCCCCTTTTTTTGGGGGGGGGGGGGGCCCCCAAAAACCCCCCCCCCCTTTTAACCCCCCCCGGGGGCCCCCTTTTTTTTAAAAAAAAAAAACCCCCCCCCTTTTGGGGCCCCCCCCCCCCTTTTTTTTCCCCCCCCTTTTAACCCCCACCCCCTTTTTTCCCCCCAAAACCCCCCCCCAAAAAAGGGGCCCCCCCCCCTTTTTTTTTTCCCCCCCCGGTTTTCCCCCCCCCTTTTTTCCCCAAAACCCCCCCCCTTTTGGGCCCCCTTTTGCCCCTTTTTCCCCCCCCCCCCCTTTTGGGGGGCCCCCCCCTTTCCCCCCCAAAACCCCCCCCGGGGGGGGAAAACCCCCCGTTTTTTTCCCCCCCCCCAACCCCGGCCCCAACCCCCCAAACCCCCCCCCCAAAACCCCCCCTTTCCAAAGGCCCCCCCCCCCCCCACCCCCCCGGGCCCCCCCGGCCTTTTTAAAAACCCCAAAACCCAAAAACCCCCCAAATTTTTTTTTCCCCCCCCCAACCCCCCCCCCTTTCCCCCCAAAACCCCCCAAAACCCCCCGGGGAAAAACCCCCCCTTTTTGGGGAAACCCCCCCCCCCCCCAAGGGGCCCCCCCCCCCCCTTTTTCCCCCCCAATTTCCCCCCCCTTTTTTTCCCCCCCCCGGGGCCCCCCCCCCTTTTCCCCCAAAAATTCCCCCCCCAAAAAAAACCCCCCCCCTGCCTTTTTTCCCCCCCCCCCCCCCCAAAACGGGGGGTTTTACCCCCCCCAAAAAAAACCCCCCAAATTTTTCCCCCCCCCCCCCCTTTTTCCCCCCCCCCGTTTTTTCCCCCCCCCCCTTCCCCAAAAAACCCCCCAAAAAACCCCCGGGGGCCCCCCCCCCGCCGGGGCCCCCCCCCCCCCTTCCTTTTTCCCCCCCCCCCAAAACCCCCCCCCAAATTTTTCCCCCCCCCCCCCCTTTTTTTCCCCCCCCCCTTTTTTCCCCCCCCATTCCCCCCTTTTTCCCCCAAACCCCCCGGGGGCCCCCCCCAAAAAACCCCCCCCCCCCCCCCCCCCTTTTTCCTTTTTGGGGCCCCCCCCCCCTTTTTAAAAAAACCCCCCCCCTTTTTTCCCCCCCCCCCGCCTGCCTTTCCCCCCCCCCCCCCCTTTTCCCCAATACCCCCCTTTTTCAAAACCCCCCCGGGGGCCCCCCCCCCCCCCTTTTTCCCCCCCCCCCTTTTTTTTCCCCCCCCCCAAGGGGCCAAACCCCCCTTTTTTGGGGCCCCCCCCGCGGGAACCCCCCCCTTTTCCCCCCCCCAAAAACCCCCCCCCCCAAACCCCCCGGGGGCCCGGTTTTCCCCCCTTTTTTTCCCCCCCCCCTTTTTTTCCCCAAAAAACCCCCAAAAAACCCCCCCGTTCCCCCCCCCAACCCCCGCCTGCCTTTCCCCCCCCCCCCCGGGGTTTTTTCCCCCAAACCCCCAATTGCAAAACCCCCCCCCCCCCCAAACCCCCCCCTTTTCCCCCCCCCTTTTTCCTTTTTGGGGCCCCCCCCCCTTTTGCCCCCCCCCGGGGGGCCCCCCCCCCCGGCCCTTTTTCCCCCCCCCCCTTTTTTAAAAAAACCCCCCAAAACCCAAACCCCCCGGGGGCCCGGGCCCCCCCCCCTTTTTCCCCCCCCCAAATTTTTTTCCCCCCCCCCCCCCCCCCAAAAAACCCCCCCGTTCCCCCCCCTTTCCCCCTTTTTTCCCCCCCCCCTTTTCCCCCCCCCATTCCCCCCAAGGGCCCCCCCCTTTTCCCCCCCCTTTCCCCCCCCCTTTTTCCCCCCCCAAATTTTTTTTCCCCCAAACCCCCAATTTAAAACCCCCCCGTTTTTCCCCCCCCCCCCCCCTTTTTCCCCCCCCATTCCTTTTTCCCCCCCCCCTTTTGCAAAACCCCCCCCCCCCCAAACCCCCCCCCCCCTTTTCCCCCCCCAAACCCCCCCCCAATACCCCCTTTTAAAAAAACCCCCCCCCTTTTTCCCCCCAACCCCCCCTTTCCCCCCCACACCCCAAAAACCCCAAAAACCCCCCCCCAACACCCAAACCCCCCGGGGGCCCCCAACCCCCCTTTTCCCCAAAACCCCTTTTTTTCCCCCCCCCCTTTTTAAAACCCCAAAAAACCCCCGGGGGGGGCCCCCCCAACCGGCCCTTGGCCCCCCCCCCCCCCCCCCCCCCCCCTTTCCCAAAGGGTTTCCCCCCTTTGGGGGCCCCCCAACCCCCGGGGCCCCCCAACCCCCAAAACCCCAAAACCCCCCAAAGGGGCCCCCGGCCCCCCCCCCTTGGGGGGGCCCCCCCCCTTTTTTTGGGCCCCCACAACCCCTTTTTTTAAAACCCCCCCCCAAAAAAAACCTTCCCCCCGGGGGCCCCCCCCCAAAAAATTTTGGGGGGCCCCCCCCCCCCCCCAAAACCCCCAAAAAAACCCCCCTTCCCCCGGGAAACCCCCCCCCTTTTCCCCCCCCTTTTTTCCCCCCCCAAAACCCCCCCCTTCCGCCCCAACCCCCCCCCCCCAAAAAGGGGGGCCCCCCCCCCAACCCCCCCCCCCCTTCAAACCCCCCCCCCCCCCCAAAAAAAGGCCCCTTTGGGGGCCCCCCCTTTTTTCCCCCCCCCCAAAAACCCCCCCCTTTCAAACCCCCCCCCCCCCCCAAAAAAAAGGGGGTTTGGGCCCCCTTTTCCCCCCCCCCGGGAAAAACCCCCCCCCCCCCCCCCAAAACCCCCCCCCAAAAACCCCCCCCCCCGGGCCCCCCCTTCCCCCCCAACATGCCCCCCCCCCAAATTTTCCCCCAACCCCCCCCCCCAACCGGCCCCTTGGGCCCCCTTTTCCCCCCCCATGCCCCCCCCCCCTTTGGCCCCCCCCCCCCTTTCCCCCCGGGGTTTTTGGGCCCCCCTTTTTTTCCCCCCCCAAAACCCCCCCCCAAAAAAAACCTTCCCCCCGGGTTTTCCCCCCCCCCCCGGGGGGCCCCCCCCCCTTTTTTAAAAACCCCCCCCCAAAAAAAAACCCCCCCCCGGTTTTTTCCCCCCCCCAATTTTCCCCCCCCCCCAAACCCCAACATGCCCCCCCCCCCGGGGGCCCCCAACCCCCCCCCCCCAACCGGCCCCTTGGGGGCCCCCTTTTTTCCCCCCCCCCCCCCCCGGGGCCCCCCAAAACCCCCCCCCCAACCGGCCCCCTTGGGGGCCCCCCCTTTTTTTCCCCCCCAAAACCCCCCCCGCCCCCCCCCCCTTTTTAAAACCGGGGATTTCCCCTTTTCCCCCCCCCCCCAAAAAATTTTTCCCCCCCCCGGGTTTAAACCCCAATTTCCCCCCGGGGGAAACCCCCTTTCCCCGGGCCCCTTCCCCCTTTCCCCCCCACACCCCAACACCCAAACCCCCCTGGTTTCCCCCCAATTTCCCCCCCCCCCAAAAATTTCCAAAAAAAAACCCCCCCCCCCCTTTTTTTTTAAAAGGGGTTTTTCCCCAAAAAAGGGGAAAAAAAAAAAAAAACAATTTCCCCAAAACCCCCAAAAAAGGGGAAAAAAAAATTTTGGGGGGGGAAAAAAAAAGGAGGAAAAAAAGGGGTTTTTTTAAAAAAATTTCCCCGGTTTCCCCCTTAAAACCCCCGGGGGGGGTTTTTTCCCCGGAATTTCCCCCCTTTTTTCCCCTTTTTTTAAAATCCCCAAAAAAAAAATTTTTTTCCAAATTTTTTAAAAATTTTTTTTTTGGAAAAAGAAAAAAATTTTTTTTAAAAAAAAAAAAAAAAAATTTTTTTAAAAAAAAAAAAAAAAGGAAAAAAAAAAACAAGGGAAAAAGGGGGGGCCTTTAAAAAGGGGGAAATTTAAAATTTTTAAAACCGGGGAATTAATTTCACCCCAAAAAAAGGGGGGGAAAAAAAAAAAACCGAGGGGAAAAAATTTTTTAAAAAAAAATCAGACACGCCAATCTGTCCGCCTGCTGGTTTCCCACCACACCAGCATGTCCTATAGGGCCCCGACTACATCTGCCTTATCATGCACCAATACCCCACCAAGTGGTGCAGACACGGCCAATCTGTCCGCCTGCTCGTTTCCCACCACACCAGCATGTCCTGGAGAAACAAATCCAACAGATGCTCTCTATTTTTGATTGCTGAATTGCCTGTCATTCTGCCCGTCGTAGTACAATGGCTCATACAGGTAACACATGAAGATGGGAGAATAGCAATAACATTGCCTGTCAATCTGCCCGTCGTAGTACAATGGCTCATACAGGTAACACATGAAGATGGGAGAATAGCAACAACAGGAGTCGTATGAAATGGACAGACAATAAAGCAGATTGAAACTGCATAATGTGGTAGTTTTCCCATGATTTCCACATTCACATGACTGGACTTCGGTCTCAGCCTGTAACACCTTTTAGGCTGACAGGGTAAGCTAGTACTCCGCTCTGTGATACTCTCGCTAGCCATCTGTGATTCACTACAATGTGATACAGTATTGAATACTGCCTATACTCCAAAGCTTTACTAGAAATGTTTTCTATTTTGGCTTAATGAAGCGATTACTATGTAAGAATGAAAGTAGAATATTATATATACTACCATAAGAAAGAGACAAAACAGAGTTCTTTGGTCATGTGATGAGAAAAGAGGCATTGGAAGACAGCGTATGACAACTGGAAAGATCAATGGGAAAAGAGGCGGACAGACTGTGAAAAATTGTGCTGGATGGACTGCGATGGTGGCATTCAGAATTATCATCAGCTGAAGTGATACTGGACACCAAACAACGAGACCTGTAGAGAGACATAAATGTCTACAGCAGGGTACTTGATGATGATGAGATTTTCAAATGAGAACCATGGTAGCGTAGTGGCTAGAAGCCCGCCGGCCAGCCTAATGGTCATAACAATTGACCTGGACTCGCAATTGCACCCAGTCTAAAAGGGGTACCTGAAGATGTCTTGAGAAGTAAAGGCAGCCGGTGTGATACTGACCACATCACCACCGAGTGCCGATCGGTCTACACAAATATGGATCTTGTACCATATACCCATGCGCCTAAGGTATTACTTGAGTTTATATACGAAGAGATGTATTATTTAGAGCAATCTGGCTTTACGGCACCAGGGACTCGCCGTCACCCCTTCTGTTAATCTTTTTTTATGATTTCGTTCGTTTTAAATGTGTCTATACTGCAATGTTGTCTCTTGTATGCATTTAACTGTCATTTTTAAACGTGGTCCATAGAGTTTATCTTTCACTCTTGTATCTCTAGGCCATAAAGTTGCCATCGCATATCATATTTTGGGCAGTCTTGGAGCACGTGATCTGCCGTCTGCGGCGCTTCTGTTAATCTAAACAGTTCTGTCACGTGAAGGCTAGTTTTCAGGTGATACATGCATACGCCTAAGTGGTATCTGGCCACAGCGGAAAGCTCATCCTCAATGTTGCCAAATGAGACAGCAATGAATGTGGCACCAACCTTAAATGTAATCTTGGTTTTCACTCTTTCAGACAACGCCTGGCTGATGGACTTGTCAAACTGCAGAAGCACATGCAAAGCCAAGTTGGGACTGATCTGGCCCATCTGAAAAAAATAAGTAAACCAGAAGTAATGTCATAAGATGCAACTTGCTCTATTAATTCATACTACACCATCTAGTTCTGCATTCTGTCTTTTTGTGACTGTAGGTCTCTTTCGGTGGCATTTTCAGTATGGAAATGGCTAAAAATTGCAAGCAGACATGTCGACGAACAAGAGGAATGTTGTTCCTCAACAAGAAAGTCTGAATGGATGCGACGACTGGGCGAGAGCATTGTCATGATTGAGGTGCCATGTATCCTTTACTGTAACTGAGCTACTAGCTCCTACAAGAAACAAATAACCTGGCGAATCATGACCGCCACGTTTATCGGCATGGCAGATGATGAATGATGTGATTGATGCCATCGTGAATGAGGCAAATGAGTCTTTGCTCGCTGATCGTGAGGGTATGTGAATCAACATTTCCATGTCTTCACAAATGTATTTTGTACCCTTATAGAATATGTTATATTATCTCGGAACAGTCATAACATCTGATGGGAGATGCCTTGAAGAGATTAGAACAAGAATTGCCATGGCGAAGATGAAAAACATACTGACCAATAAAAAGATGTCAACTGAAACGGGAAAAAGAGTGTTGAGGTGCTACATAAAGCCTGTACTTTTGTATGGATGTGAAACTTGGACAATGAGCAGTCAAGCTGAAAAACATATGATGGCTGCAGAAATGTGGTTTCTGAGGAAAATACAAAGAGTACCATGGACAGACAGAAAAACCAATGACCAAGTACTACAGGAGACAAATGATAATCGTAAATTGATTTGAGAAATTAGACGTAGACAGTCAAAAGTTTTTGGACATGTTATGAGAAGAAATGGATTGGAGAACTTAGTGACAACTGGCAAGATCGAAGGGAACAGACCAAGGGGAAGACAGAGGAAAATACCTGGATGGCTTGGCCACATGGCATGGTCGAGACAGGAACACTGAGCTGATCCACGACTCTGGTGATCGAGTGAAATAACGAGTCATGACCGTCCACGCTTTCCGGCATGGCACATGATTGATTGATTGATTGATTGATTGACTATGTGTTGCATTGATATAGTTTTTGTTTCAGTGGTAACAACATGTTAGCCTGCTAGAAATAGAACAATTAGTGTGCAGGCCGAGCATGTCAAGGATGGACAGAGATAATAACGGTCCATGGAATCTAGATATGTGAATGCCATAAACGGGCACTCTCCTGCTGTTTATACTTCACCTCGACACAGCAAGGTACTAGAGGAACATGATGAGATTAGATCAGATGACCATGACGTGAGATGATGAGGTGAGATGAGTGGATGAGGTGAGATGATATAATGATGGGATGAGTTGAGATGATGATGAGTGTAGTTTAGTATTGCTTTCACACAGTGACAATTGCAGGCCCAGAGCATGCCAACATGAAGGGGCTGTAAAATCCAAGGCATCACGAAACAAGTCAGCACGGAGCCCTGGTGTGAGTTGGGTGTGACATGGTCACCTTTGGGGGATAACATGCAGGAGATGAAGATGATGATGAAGAAGAAGAAGGAGGAGGAGGAGGAAGAGGTGGAGGAGGAGGAGGAGGAGGAGGAGGAGGAGGAGGAGGAGGAGAAAAACATTATGATCACGAGGAAGGAAGGAAGGAACGAAGGAAGGAAGGAAGGAAGGAAGGGAAAGGGAGGGGACAAGGAAAAGGACAGGGACATGGAGAGAGAGAGAGAGAGAGAGAGAGAGAGAGAGAGAGAGAGAGAGAGAGAGAGAGAGAATAATAAATAAAGAAAGAACAAAAGAAGAAAATAAAGAAGAAAGAAAGAAAGAAAGAAAGAAAATAAGAAGATGCAAGAAGGAGTAGAAAAAAAGAAGAGAGAAGATGCAAGAAGAAGAAGAAAACAGAAAGAAAGAAGGAAGATGCAAGAAGAAAAAAGAAAAAGAAAGAAAGAAAGAAAGAAAGAAGTTAGAATTGAAGGAAGGAAGAAAGGAATAGACGGGGGGGGGGGGGAAGGAAAATTTGATGATGATGGTCGTGATGAAGAAAACGATGATGATGATGATAATGAAGAATAATAATAATAAGAAGATGATGATGATGATGATGATGATGATGATGATGATGATGATGATGAAGTAAGCCAAACACCAACTTCATCACAATATTTAGATGACAGAGAATTGCAGAGTCGTGATCGCTATGTCTGCTCCAGTCTGTGAGGGAAGCGAAGCCAGTTTTAACACATCATTGTCTAACCTGAATAAACTCATCCAGGCTCTCCTGTAATGTGTGCCCGAGCGTCGTGTTTCTGTACAGTTGGTAGCTCATTTTGAATTCGTCTTGTTCGAAACACTGTTGATTGAATTGTCGAGTTCCTGTCCGCGGGAGTTGCTTCCCTTCAACCAACCAAGAGTGGTGTGCCCATCACCGAAGATGCCGTTGTTTCTTCCATGTCTTCTTCTTCCCTCTTTCCTCCCTCCTTCTTGGCTCCGTCGTCCTTGGCCCTTCTTCCTTCTTCCCCTCCTTCTTCCTTCCTCCCCTTCCCCCTTTCTCTTCCCCCCCCCCCCATCTTCTTCCTTCCCCTTCTTTCTTCCTCCTCCCCTTCCTTCCTTCCTCCCTCCTCCTCTTCTTCTTCTTCCTCCTCCCCCCTCTTCTTCCTCCTTTTAATTCTTCTTCCTCCTTTCTCCTCTTCCTCCTTTCTCCTCATTCTTCTTCCTCCTCTTCTCTCTTCTTCTTCCTCCTCTCTCTTCTTCTTCCTCCTCTTTCTTCATCTTTTCTTCCTCCTTCCTCTCTCTTCTTCTTCTGCGATCAACGTTTGCAATGTGTCCATTCCAGCACGGCTCACATACAGAATGGTCCGCTTGAAGTCTGCATCTATCTTCCAGTTTTCCCAGAAGGATCGATCCAGTCGACCAGATGTCTTTCCTCTGTTTCGCCAATGTAATAAGTAATAACAGATTATGGCTGAAGTGAAATAGTTAGTTAGTTAGTCGATAAATCATTCTCATTGCACATAGAACCATTTAATCGATAAGTGCTCAGATCCACCTTCTCAGCAAATCCCGCAGCGTGTTGCGGTTAACGACACCAGTTCTGTGGTGGTGTATTAATCTTCTTTGGCTTCCTGCATTGTGTTCTTGTTTAGCGACACCTCTTTTAACTTGCTGTTCTCGCAGTCTTATCATGGATGTCATCACTTGGTCATCGAAAACGACTTACTTCTCTTAGAGCATTTATTGTATCAGTTCTGGTCCATGGCTTGTCCGCCTTCCACAGTAGCCTTACCTGCAAGCCGGCTCATTTCCCTGTACACCTGCATGCCCTGGCACGAAAATGTAACATCTTTGCCAGTCGTAACTCTCCAGAGACAACAACCACTGTCTTCAGACCCACCCCATCTCTACCTTCCTGAGTATACTCATTGAGTCACTAAGGAAACATGCCAAAGTTAAGGTCTGTGTCTCGAGCCATGAAATTGAAGTGAAATAGGAGAACAGGAATGACCAAAAATGCTTTCAGGAGCACAAAATGAATATTAACATCTAGAGAGATTAACAACGCATTAAAATGAGAATGGTCAAATGTTACGTATGTTCAACGCTACAGTATGGCGCGGAAGCCTGGACATTGAACAAGCAACTAGAAAGTCGTACAGAGGTCCTGGAGATGTGGATACACAGAAGAATGTGTTGTATTTCATGGAAACAAAAACAATCAAATACACGGGTTCTAGAAGAACTGGGGATGAAAAGAGAGTTGATGAAAAAAAAAAGTGAAATATTTCGGCTACGTTAAAAGACATAAAGTTTAGTTGTATATCCTTTACAGGACGTCACAGTCACCAGCAGTTTTTGTTGTTGTGATCTCTTGGCAAGTTTACGTTCAATAGTTTGCCATCGCTTATTGAACGACCGGCACACATACCATTTCGTAAAAAACCAACGCAACGCAGTCTGCTGCCAAATCGCCTGCAGCTGTGTTTCGAACGCAGGTATGCGGAATCACGAACTGCGTCTGTAACGCCTTCACCGCAGATCCGGCTAAAAGACATACCAATCATAAAAACCGTACTGAAGGGCAAGGTTGAAGGCAAGCGAGCAAGAGGTAGACAACGATACAAGTGGGGAGGTAACATCAAGAGATGGACGAAAATCAATCAGACAGAATGTACAGTCAGAGCGAGAGACAATGTTGGAGATAACTCATTTACTGCCAATATAGTACCTTGCAGTGTATGGTAGGGGGGTCTTGAGTCTGAGGAATTAAGGCCGCCTGGCTAGTGCAGCAACCTCGAACTGTGCAGGTTAGGATTTTCTGTTTGCCCCCGACAGAAAAAAATTCCACACCTTACTGAGGGATCGAACCCGGGTCTCCCGAAGGAGAGTCCGACAACTGCCCAGAATATCAACAAGCTCGTCAGCTTTCCTTTGACTAACAGCGGCTGTTTATGACCACCAAACAAACAAACAAACAAAGACACACACAGACAGACGGACACAGACAGAAAGAAAGGTACAGACAGACAGACACACAGACACAAAGACTGACAGACACAGACAGACAGAAACACACAGAGACAGACAGAAGACACACAGACAGACACACACAGAGACAAACAGACAGACAGAGACAGACAAAACAAACAAACAAACAAACAAACAAACTTTATTTTCAAAGGGTTAAGAATTGGGCACGCAGGCCCGTCTAACATTCTGCCCTTCTATCACTCTCTTCCATACATTATTTCATTCACACGTCATTCAAGGCTAACAGAGAACAGCAACAATATAAAACTTATGCATAATAAAAGCATTGGCAAAATGCGAACATCAAAACTACACGATACAGTAACATTAGATAATGGTCAGACACTTATTAGCCATGTGGAATATACTGGCCTACCAAAAGGGGACTGGCTGTTATACTAGGGTTTTGTTATTATTATTATTATTGTCAGAAGTCGGGGTGCCCCACCGGCTAGATGAAAGTATTTTTCACTGGCGAGCAACCCCTAATAGTCAGAAACTGACTAGGGACAAAATCTATATGGCTGAACTACAGATTAAGCCCCTGAATATCCAACGTACAGCTCCAAGTGGCTCGTTACAAAATGAAATGAACTGTGCTGAATATTCGCCAAGGTATAGGAAAGAGAAGGTTAGCTTAAGATAGATGTTTTAAGTCTAAATATATTAGTATAGACGACTTTCTCAGTCCAGGTTTTCTCCCTGACTGCTCCTTTCCTTGGTGTGTAAGTGAACCCCCACCAATGTACACACACAACACGTATGCACAATTGGAAAAAAATATAATGACAGAACTATGAGTTACAATACTACAACATTTATTTGCTAATCATAACAATAGACATCGGATGATTGTCAATATGAGGATGATAAAATCATATAACATATTGTGATGAGAAACATTACGTAACTTTACTTGTTACTTCATCTATCTGGAACTGTGGTCCAAATCCCCACTCTCCAGTAGACTCAACAAAAGAAACAGCTTGCCGGTATTCTGACGATCCTGTCAGTCCTGACACGCCTAGTCAGTAGTCTCTAGTCTTGAGATCTATAACATAGGTGCTCCTTGTGAGAGCTTGAAAGAAAGTCAAGAATGTGTTATATCAGTTCTACATCAGCGCAATCCTAATTAAAACATATCATAACACAAACATATACAATGACCAGGCTGGCCAAGTTTATCTTCCAGCTCTACTGTGCTCACCATCCTCCTTCTCCCTACTGTCTTTAGTCTGGGACGGGCTTTTCAATTGTCTCACACGCCTGTAATGATTACATTTCTGCCGCCCCATGTCCATGTCGCTAATACAGAAATTCTGTGTCGTACAGCCGCTCCGTCCAATGTTAGTTTAGCAGCTCACAGGGTCGGTAAGGGTATTATAATAATGCCGGGTCATCCGGGCTTACAAGCTGTGACCAGTAGCTGTGCCAGGGTTCCGTGAACTACCCTCCACCATACGATGAAAAAGGTTTAGCACCATATACCCCATAACACTTGTGGGTAATGTCTGTACCATTACACCTCTGCTACAAATGCAATCGATGGTTAGTGTGCCAATGCGCACACCATAATATAACACTTCATATTGGTAGGCTTGCATATGACAAATCAATATACCAAACATCCAATACACATAAACACATTGATTAAACTAGACATATGATACTTTAACATCATAGCATAATGCACTAGTTAGTTTATGAAATTACACATACATACATCCAACATATCCGTAAACATTATATTACTTCAAGATAGACATCTAATGATACTCACATAATAGCATCAGGCATTATTAATGAGTACTAATATTGTATAGCTACAAAATGAGATATACAACCAGTCTAATTGAAGTGACCAAACAGACCAGCCATTTTTGCTGGGCTGCCCGGTTTAATCACCACTTAGTTACTGCTGTTGTAAGAATTAAATAAATAGTCAGTTGACTATACTCTGTACAACAAATGCACACACCAAAAAGAGACTAGTCTAGTTTAGAAAGAGATGGCAAGCATCTGCTATGACACCTCAAGTATATCTAGACAAGACCTGCCTTCCATAAGTTTCTACTTCTCAGAAGAGTAGCACTTACAGCACAATGATATTGAACACAGAACTTAGAAAGAACACTCAAGTAACCTATGACAATGATAGTTCTTGCAATAACCTAGATCAGATATAGACTGAAAATTCATATGTCTAAAAGACTGTTGCATAGTTACTAAGAAATCCTTCATATGACTACAAACATTGAGATAGTTCCTACCTGTTCTGAAGTCAGATTTAATCTAAAGAGGAAAAGTCTAGCAGGGGTTTTTATACCTAGCCTAGCAGTAGACACTTATCTCCCAGGAATTTCATTCATAAATTCTTCTTATCTCCTCCTGACAGTAATTGCAATTAACTCCAAGTCTGTCCAGTCATAAAATTCTTTCTGCATGCACACTAGCCTTCACACCTGTGGGTCTGACCATTATTAGCCCACTGAGTCTTATCAGTGATTTCACACCTTGCGCCTCTAGTCTCTACCAGATGGGGTCAGCCATCGCGGTTGGGTGATTTCCTAGCTATTCTTATCAGGTGTCATGTCAAGGGAACAATTAGGTTCTCATGGTCACCAGCCAGTTTACACCTCTGTGGGTAAACCAGGTTTTAATTACACAGTCCATGGCCCAGTTCATTGTTGATTCAGCATGTCTGGGTCAGCAGTTTCCCAAGGTGTATACTAATTATCTAGTTGCCATTTTACTTGCCATCTGCAAGCTTACGTCATGGCTGGTTGGTTTTAATTACTATTCAGTCCCCTGAGTCTGCCCTCCCGTCTGGCTGGATTGATAACCTCTGGGGGTGACTGGTACTGGTGTCAAATTAACTTCCCAAATAGAAAGCCATTCCTGGTGGTTTGTTTACTTGCAGGTTTTGCAAGCTTACGTCAAGACAGTATAGTCTTGAATATAGAGAAAACAGTTTTGTTCGTCTGTTGATCCTCTACATGGCCCATCAAAAGTGAACCGAAAATTGTTCTGGGAAGTAAAGGCTGCCAATTCGTGACAATTATCAGTATTATTATGGGGGAAAGTAATCCGTACTGAGATAGTGTTCGAGTAATTTGCGATTATATGAATAAGGATTGGTGATGTCTTTTATTTCTTGTGGAAGATTGTTCCACAGCTGAGCTGCAGAGTACGTTAAGCTTGTTTTGTATAAGTCAATCCTAGGCTTCGGAATGTGTAATATATTTAAACGTTTACTGTGTCTAGCATTATATTTAAACAATGGCCAAAGGTAATTTGGGGCATTCCGATGCAAGATTTTGTGAATTAGTTTAGCTTTATTGAAAAGCAGGCGTTTGCGGAGTGGTAGCAACTGAAGGCGTTTATACAGGCTGGGATTGTCAGATAAATGTTTGCTATAAATTAGACTCATGGCCCGTTTCTGGAGTGAGTAAAGTCGCTTGGTGTTTGAATTAGAACAACCGTCCCAGATTGTAGAGCAGTAGTCAAAGTGTGTCTGAATATGACAAGTATAGAATAGTTTCCTTGTGTCCTCATCAAGGAAGTTTTTAATTTTGGCGAGTTGGTAGACTTTTTTCGCTGTTTGTTTAATGAGCGCTTGAACATGGGAATTAAAGGTTAGGTTTCTATCAATGATTAGGCCTAATGTTTTGTGCTCAATTACACTTTCTACTGGCATGTTATCGATGTGAAGTTGAAGTGATGTGTGTGAGCTTAGAGTTTGAAGTCTTTGTCTGGTTGTTAATAACATTGATTTTGTTTTAGTGATATTAATTTGCATACGGTTTGAATAGCTCCACCTAACTACATTATTTAATTCTTGTTGTAAAGACGACTCCAGTAAAATACAGGTTTCAGCGTTTGTGTACACTGTACAGTCGTCTGCAAATAGATCGCAGGACGATGAAAGATGCAAAGGTAGATCGTTAATATATATGGCAAATAATAGAGGGCCAAGAATAGAGCCTTGTGGTACTCCAATATTGAATGTAGTGGTTTGAGACAGCGATTTATTATGTGATACTACTTGCTTTCTGTCCGATAGAAAAGATGATATTAGAGTGACTACATTAGGACCAATTTTCATTGTCTCAAGTTTCTTAATTAAAATAACATGGTCTATCATATCAAATGCTTTCTTGAAATCAATAAACACAGTTCCACATAGACTGTTGTTGTTTATACTCTCGTGCCAATTTTCTATCATGTTTGTTAGGGCCGTATGGCAAGAATATTTTGGTCGAAATCCTGATTGGCTGTCAACAATAAGCTTGTTGCGAACTAAATACTGTAATGTTACTTTATGGATGTGTTTTTCTAGTGGCTTAGATAGTGATGATAGTAAAGAAATGGGTCTGTAATTGTTCGGGAGACCATTGTCCAGACAGAGAGAGAGACAGAGACATAGAGAGATAGACAGAGAGCAAAACAGAGGTAGAGACAGAGACATTCAGAGAGAGACAGAGATAGAGCGAGGCAGAGTGACAGAGACGGAGACAGACAGAGAGAGACAGGCAGAGACAACGACAGACAGAGACAGACAGGGACAAAGAGACAGAGACAGACTGGGACAGAGAGAGAGAGAGACAGGGACAGAGAGACAAAGAGGGACAGAGAGAGATAGAGACAGATAGACACAGAGAGAGCGACAGAGACAAAGAGACAGAGAGAGACCAAGACAGAGAGAGGCAGAGAGGGACAGAGGGAGAGACAGAGACAAAGAGACATAGACAGAGAGACAGACAGAGAGAGGCAGCGAGGCAGAGAGAGAGAGATAGAGAGAGACAGAGAGACAGACAGGCAGAGAGAGAAACAGACATACAGAGAGAGAAACAGACATACAGAGAGACCGAGAGAGACAGAGAGACAGTGAGACAGAGAGAGACAGAGAGACACAGGCAGAGAGAGACAGAGAGATACACAGAACGAATAAATGAACGATCATTATTTTCAAAGGGTTTAGAATTGGGCACGTAGGCCCGTCTAACATTCTGCCCTTCTATCTTTACATTACATTGGCACCTTTCCGTCGACGATAGTTTGGTACATTGTGCTTTAAAAAGGCTTAATAACTACGATCCATGGCGGTGGCGAGTGTGGCTGGTAAGGCCAATTCTTGCTGCAAATGTTTGCCCACAGTAGGTGCATGTGAAAACATGGTCATTTCCACCATTGTGCACCATCTTACGTCTCTCACGCTCTGTGTGTGCTTTATCTGCAATCATTTTCTCCTTTGTCTTTATTCCATTTCTGATAGTTGCCCTCCATGCAACACGTTCAGCGGCGACGTGCTCCCAATGTGCATTATCAATGCCTGTATCAATCATGTCCCGCTTACACACATCTTTGTATCGTAGTAGAGGCCGACCCTGAGATCTCCTACCCGTCTGTAATTCACCAAAAAAGATGTCCTTTGGTATTCTACCATCATCCATCCTCCTAACGTGTCCTATCCATCTAAGTCTACGAAGACTGAGCATGGAATACACCGTCACACAACCTGATCTTTCCAATACTTCAGTATTTGTGATTTTGTCTTGCCACTTAATACCAAGTATTCTTCGCAGACACCGCATATGAAAGCTGTTTAAACGTTTCTCTTGGCGTGAGTAAGTTGTCCAGGTTTCACTGCCATAAAGAAGAGTACTAAGGACACAGGCTTGGTAGACGAGGACTTTTGTTTTGGCAGTAAGCTTCCTGTTCTCCCAGACTCTTTTTGCTAACATGTTCATTGTTGTTGCTGCCTTGCCAATCCTGATGTTGATTTCCTGATCGAGGGATAATTTGCTATTTACCTCTGATCCTAGATATGTAAAATGGTCTACTATCTCCAGTTCGGCGTCGTCAATAAAGATTGATGGTACACCGTGTGCACCTTGTGACATAATCTGTGTCTTCTTTTTGTTAATTGTTAAACCAAATTCAGAACAAGCATTGGAGAATGCAGATAGTAGATGTTGTAATTCTTCCTCAGAGTGGGTCGTAATCGCAGCATCATCCGCAAAAAGCAACTCTCTGATCAGTACCCTGCTAATTTTGGTCTTGGCCTTCAATCTCTGAGCATTATAGAGGCCACCATCTGAGCGTGAATGAATGTATATACCATCATCCTGATCACGAAAGGCATATTTCAGTAGAAGTGAAAAGTATATCCCAAAGAGGGTGGGAGCTAGTACACAACCTTGCTTAACTCCACTCTTGATTTCAAACTCTTCAGAAGTTGCACCATCAAACTTGATTATACTCTTCATGCCTGTGTGGAACGATTCCACAATGGACAGAAGAGTTGGTGGGCAGCCAATCTTCTTTAGTGCTTTGAACAGACCCTCACGACTGACCAAATCGAATGCCTTTGTGAGGTCGATGAAGGCAATAAACAGTGGCTGATTTTGTTCCCGGCATTTTTCTTGCATCTGTCGCAATGAGAATATCATATCAATGGTAGACCGGTTCTGACGGAAGCCACACTGTGATTCGGGGTAGACTTGATCTCCCAGGACTTGAAGTCTGTGCAGGACAATTCTGGCAAATACTTTCCCAACAATACACAGAAGTGAGATACCCCTATAGTTGTTACAGTCGCTCCGATCTCCCTTGTTCTTGTACAGCGTTATGATGTTTGAATCTTTGAAATCCTGTGGGACTTGTCCTTCTCGCCAGCATAGCTCTATTAGCTGGTGGATCTGTAGAGCGAGTGTGTCTTGCCCACTTCTGATCACCTCTATTGGAATCCCATCCTTACCTGGAGCCTTGCCAGATGCAAGCTCATTTATAGCACACTTAACTTCTGTTATAGTGGGAAGTGTGTCCAGGTGGTCAAGAGTTGGCAGGGCCTCTATGGCGTTGAGGGCATCATCCGCTAGCTTGGTCTCACTTGAGTAAAGCTCTAAATAGTGCCCGACCCATCTATCCATCTGCTGTTTCTTATCAGTGATGATTTCTCCAGTCAAGGTTTTCAGCGGTGCACTTCTTTTGATCATTGGACCACAGGCTTTCTTTATCCCTTCATACATGCTTCTGATGTTTCCCTTATCACTTGCGATTTGAATGGACTCACATAACTTGATCCAATAGTCATTCGCACACTGCCTGGCAGCCTTTTGTACATCCTTCCTTGCTTGCTTCAGCTCACTCAGAGTGTTACGCGTTGGTCTTTCCTTGTTTCTTAAGAGAGCTATCTTCTTTTTATCAATCAAGGGCTGCAGTATCTGGCTGTTTGCCGCAAACCAGTCCTGCCTCTTATGATCCACAGTGCCGTAAACTCCTACCGCTGTTTTATAAATAGTTTCCTTAAGTTTACTCCATTTATCATTTACTATACAATTTTCAGATGTATCATTGAAAGCGTCTTCAAGTTGCTGTTGAAATTCAAAGCACTTTCCAGGATCGTGAGTGTTAGTAATATTAATCCTGGGGCTAGACTTGTGTTTAGCTGTATAGATTCTCTTTGGTCTCAGTCTAACCCTTGCAACAACCAAAGAATGATCTGTATCACAGTCAGCACTGTGATAACTTCGAGTTAATGATGTATGGTTCAGATGTTGTCTCCGTGTGATAATGAAGTCCAGCTGATGCCAATGGCCGGATCTTGGATGTTTCCATGTGACCTTATGCATCTCTTTTGTTTTAAAAAAGGAGTTTGTAATACATAGGTCATTTCTAGTGCAATGCTCCAGCAGCCTTTGCCCATTATCATTCATGCGACCGATGTTGTATTTTCCAAGGCACACTGGCCATGAACTCGAGTCCTTGCCCACACGAGCATTGAAATCACCGAGCATATAAATGTAGTCGGAATTTGGAACTGCCTTGATCGCAGAGTCTAGCTGCTCATAGAACATATCCTTCACATCATCAGAGGAAGCGAGTGTCGGTGCATATGCAGTGAGAATGATGGCAAATCCACAGGAGGTTGCCAAGCGCAGTGATAATAATCTTTCATTACCTCCAGCTGGGATATCAATCATTCCCAGTAGCGAATTCTTCACTGCAAAGCCCACACCATGTTGCCTTTTTTCTGCCTGCCCTCTTCCCTTCCAAAAAAAGGTGTAATTGTGTTCCCTGAGTGACCCTTCCTCAGCGAGGCGAGTCTCCTGCAGGCCAGCAATATCAATGTTAAGACGATCGAGTTCAGCATCAATCACAGCCGTTTTTCTCACATCGTCAATATTTGTCAAGTCAGTGGAAAATCCTGGACACATGGTTCTCACGTTCCAGGTTGCAAGCCGTAGCTTGAGGTTTCTATTCTTTTTATTAGTACCTGGTGCATTGGTTTTACAGCCTGCGATTCAGATTTTGTCCTAGCCCCAAGCACCCATTGAAGCAGGCAGGCTGTGGCGGATCAGCACCCAATTGGCTGGGGGCTGCCCAGCTTGAGCGGGCGGTAGCTGATCAGTGACACCTGTAGGTGTCTCCCACCGTCAGAGGCAACGCGTGGCGCCCCATGTCTACGCCAACTGACAAGGACTTATAACCCGTAACAGTTGCCTCTCGCTTTGATTCCGAGACCGGTTAAGACCAGGGATGGAGTTATTGCCTCTCCATAGCACAAAGCCTGGGCTAAAATAAAGAAACCATGTGTTGCCCATGCAGCATGATCCCTCTCTCGGCCTGCCTAGTTCACTCCAGAGGAAAGTTTACACCTATAATCTGGAACAAGACAAGCTGCAGAAGCTGCCGGATCAGCAAAGCAATGCTCTAACTGTCCGCCTGTCGGAGCTTCGATCCTAGACCAGCTGCCAACCAAGGCTTAGGGCCTGGTCTGCCCTGCCATGACATTTTGTCTTTGGGTTGCATTTCCTCGCACCAGGATAAGGCTAGTACCCTCCCAATTGCGCTCTTCCGCCCGAAGCCGTTGGCACAATGTGGGGTGTCGGGTTTGGTAAGCGTTCCCAACGTTCAGCGCTAACAGAAACCAGGTAGTACCGTCTACTGTCATACGGTAGCTCAGTCATATCTGACTAAGACCTGACTCATGCCCTTCTATCACTCTCTTTCATACTTTATTTTATACACACATCATTCAAGGCTAACTGAGAACAGCAATAATATATATATATATATATATATATATATATATATATATATATATATATATATATATATATATATATATATATATATATATATATATATATATATATATATATATATATATATATATATATATATATATATATATATATATATAAAATATAAAATATAAGCATTATAAACGCATGGGCAAAATGTAAAAACCAGTACTATACGACTCAGTAATATTAAATAATGGAGTGGCATTTGTTATTAGCTATTTGAAATATACTGGTCTACCAAAGGGGGGCTGGCTGTTATACTAGGGTTTTATTATTATTACTATTGTTATTATAATTATTATTATTTCTAATATTAAGGGCGAAGGTAATCAATACTGAGATAGTGTTCAAATAATTTCCGATTATATGTATAGGGATTGGTGATGTCTTTGATTTCCTGTGGAAAATTGTTCCACAGCTGAGCTGCAAAGTACGTTAAGCTTGTTTTGTATAAGTCAATCCTAGGCTTCGGAATGTGTAGTATATTTAATCGTTTACTGTGTCTAGCATTATATTTAAACAATGGCCAAAGGTAATTTGGGGCAATCCATTGTAGGATTTTGTGAATTACTTTGACCTTATTGAAAAGCAGGCGTTTGCGGAGTGGTAGTAACTGAAGGCGTTTATGCAGACTAGGATTGTCAGATAAATGTTTGCTATAATAATTTAAACTCAAGGCTCGTTTCTGGAGTGAATAAAGTCACTTGGTGCTTGAATTGGAACAACCGTCCCAGACTGATTTTGGAGAGTTGGTAGACTTTTTTCACGGTTTGTTTAATGAGCGCTTGAACGTGAGAATTAAAGGTTAGGTTTCTATAAATAATTAGGCCTAATGTTTTGTGCTCAATTACACTTTATACTGGCATGTTGTCGATGTGAAGTTGAAAGTGATGTGTGTGAATTTAGAGTTTGAAGTCTTTGTCTGGTTGTTAATAACATTGATTTTGTTTTAGTGATGATCCAAATATACCCATGCCCGCAAAACGACAGATAATAAACAGCATATTCACACCAACCCTTTGCTACCAATCTCAGACCTGGACTTTATCCAAATTACACCTTCACAAAATCAACACCTGCGAAATGAGATGCCTGAGGACAGCTGCCAACTTAACAATCTGAGACCGAGTAAGAAATGCTACTATCAGACAGACTGTGGGTTCAACACCTTATGCCACATTTATTGAAAAACAGAAGATCAGGTGGTTTGGTCATGTCGTTAGAATGCAACACCAGCAACTACCATCTCTGGCCTTACATCAAAGATCATCTGCGATGAGACCACGAAGACATCAAAGAAATTGTACAACCACACGGAATAACACTATCCAGTGCCGCCCACTGGGCGCTGGGACTATTCCTCCCCATGACGTTTGACGGCATTAGTGGAAGATGAAGATGATGATGATGATGTTAATTTACCCAAGGTTCGCATAGCTCCACCTAACTACATTATGTAATTCTTGTTGCAAAGATGACTCCAGCAAATTACAGCTTTCAGCGTTTGTATACACAAAACAGTCCAGCAGAATAACCGGAGTGATTTTAATAAATATCAAACGACTTGAGGCAGGCTGACATTTCTTGCAATGCGATATTTGCATAGAATAGCTTGTGACGTCATTAAATAATAATATTCACCGTTCCCATGTTGATGGGAGGGCCGGTGATATTTGAATAAGCATACGCATAATACTGATCATATATACAGTTAATTAATCGAATGCTAAGATAATGCTTAGCCACCTAGCGTTTATTTAGATTGTCCTTGCCGCTTACCATAACAGCAACTACTTACAAGAACTCATGTTTGCTGACACTTGCTAACCTTGAGCCATTCCTTCAATTTTAGTTTAAATATTCATGGCCAGTCATCAGTCCTGACTTTGGAGTGTGCCTCTGACAATTTTATGCTGCCTTCGTGTTGTCAGCCACAGACCTAACTAGCCGGTTGCTAACGTATCACACAGTGATGTTTTTCACATTGAGGAGTCACTTGGTGACTCCTGCCGTCTGCTTCTTTGAGATTAACTCTTTCGAGTTCTTTCTCACTTATAAATTCTGTATCTCATTCTGAAGTGCTACATGGCACATTGTCTCTAGTTTTTAATTAAAATAGCATGGTCTGTCATATCAAATGCTTTCCTGAAATCAATAAATACAGCACAGTGCCAATTTTCTATCATGTTTGTTAGGGCTGTGTGGCAAAAATATTTTGCTCAAAATCCGGATTGACTGTCAACAATAAGCTTGTTGCGTACTAAATACTGTAATGTTACTTTATGGATGTGTTTTTCTAGTGGTTTAGATAGCGATGATAGTAAGGAAATGGGTCTGTAATTGTTCGGGAGACTATTGTCCAATAAACCAGATTTAAGAAGAGGGTACACCTTAGCAATTTTGAGAGCTGATGGAAAGTGGCCTTTGGTGAGGCAATGATTATATACAAAGGTTAGTGATATACAGATCGCTGGCACAGCACAATAGAGAATCTGGTTGCTGATTCCATCTAACCCAGATGAGTTTGTTTTTAAGATTACTGAGGTAAGTGAATACGTCAGTGATTGCCATTAGCGGTATGTCAGAAAGAATATCCTGAGAGCATCTGTTCTTGCAAAACGATGGCAGTAAAGATAAGTTGCAAGGAGAATTTGGTATTGAAGCCTTCAATTGGTCTGTCAGTTTGGAAAAAAAAAATTACTGAATTGGTCGCATGTAATATGATTTGATGGTAAAGAATTTGAGAAGTTATACTTGTTTGTCAAGGTGATAATTGTCTTCCATATATCCTTCCTACTTGTTTTATCCATTACTAAGCTCTTAAAGTAATTTTTCTTTTCCCTTCGTGTGGTACATTGAACTGTGTTTCTAAGAGTATGGTATGTGCTGAGATCTCGCTTTTTATGTGCTTTATCTGTGTCTAATAATTTCAAGTATTTCTTGGGTGATCCAAGGTGGTTTGACGTGATGTTTTACTCGAACTTCCTTGATTGGCACATGTCTATCAAACACACCAATAAAGGTCTTCATCCAGAATTCAGGAGCATCATTCGGGTCAGGGAGTTGATAAACATTGTCTAGAGGTGAACGTAGCAAGTCCTGTAAAATGCGTTTTGGTTGAAATTTTTGTAACTTCTATATTTTACACGTGTGTTTATGTTTAGGAGTTTTAACTCCCTTTTTAGACCACGTGTAGCATATTGTGTAGTGATCGCTCATTGCACAATTGGGCACGGTGCATTCTATGATGATGTCTGAGCAAGTTACATAAATGCAATCTATGAGTGTTGAAGATGATTTTGTTACTCTAGTAGCTTTTTGTTCTATTTGTTGGAAATTGTATGATGCAATTATATTTCCCCATATTATGTTGGTGTCAAGGTCTCACATCCGAGGTTGCGACGCGTACATACCAACACGCAACCCTGAGTGATGTTAAACACTGCAGAGGGAATGCGTATAAGCAGCCAAGCACAGCAACTGAGCGAAGCTTAAACGACCGCTGGTCAGCAGTACACCCCGTGAACCTTGCAGGGGTCACACCAGCTGACGTGAGCGTTTAGCGTGTAGAACGCCAGGGCTGGCAGACGGGTTTAGGTGTTTGAATGGACAGGTCGCATGGGTATGCGAGGAGTGTTTGAATCTGCATTGAGAGCTAGCCTGTACGACAGTGGGAGACTGATTTGAACGCTTGAATAGTTTGACTTGTAAGTGAGATGTTTATTGCTTGCATGTATGTATTGTAGTGATATTGTTCATGCCGTAATGATTGCTATGGATTGTCAGTGCGCAATGTTTGTGCGATAATAAATGCAGCGCGTAAATAAAGCTTGTGAATAATACTTTCAGATATTCACTTCGTGTGATTTGATAGTTTGATATTGCTTCACACTTGCCAGAAAACGAGCTACTTATCTTGCTCTACGCAAGACTCTGACAAGTGTGAACGTGGTGGCTTTCGTCCGGGTTTTGAACCAAATGCGAACTTGTAAATTTTTTGTCCGAGTTTGAAGCGAATGTGAAAATGCCGATAGAAGTGCGCAAGTCATAGATTAAGGTGAAGTAACGATTAAATAGCGTTGATTTAATTAAATTATAAGTGTGAAGATATTATTTGAAGCCAACCGAGGCGTCTTCAGACTTATCACTAAATTCAACAAATTTTGTACCTAAAATCCAAAATGGCGGCCGTGCCCTTGAATGTCATTGAGTAGGGTAAGTGTGAGCGTGAAAGTTGTTGATTGTGGTAACGACTAACAATAATACTTGACAGCATACAAACCTTTACAGACTTCAGTGACATTACACACACCAGACATTTACAAACGTTCTAATTTCGCTTAGTTTAAAAAGTACAGGGTTTTTGTGTCAACTTTACCTGAGTCTGGTGAACTTCAAAAAATTTTTGTGCGTCAACCCGAAAGACGTTCCAGTGTGATTTCGAGCACCACTGAACAGCACATTACCCAAGGATTACTTGAGTATAAATTTTTTTCATCTCTTTATACTTTCGTTAGTCTGGCTTTAGACATTAACTGTGCTATAAATATTTGTAACTTACTAACATCATAAGTAATTTTGTTTATATTTATTCCATCATACCTATTGTTCATCATGTCTTCTTTAAACGATTTCATTGAAATGGGTTTAAAAATGAATATGTCTGG
The DNA here is from genome assembly GCA_014155875.1 of Cepaea nemoralis. Taxonomy (NCBI): domain Eukaryota; kingdom Metazoa; phylum Mollusca; class Gastropoda; order Stylommatophora; family Helicidae; genus Cepaea; species Cepaea nemoralis. The sequence goes on from JACEFZ010009115.1 coordinate 24,869, forward strand.
TGAGGGATTGAGAACATGGAGTGAAAGTAAATATGCAGAATATCTTGTGAAACAAGAGCAGATGATTGAGCGGAATGAAAGAGCTGCCGAAAGGGCGTTGAAAATGAAAGAGGCAGAATCAGAAGCTGCTCTAAAGAAATCAGAAGCTGCTCTAAAGCTTCAACACGCACAATCAGAAGCTGCTTTAAAGCTTCAACAAGCACAATCAGAAGCTGCAGTGAAGCAAGCTGAGATCTTAGCCCAAAGTAAGAAAGAAGAGCAAGAAACACAAATGAAAATTGAACAACTTAAAGCTGAATCTTCTAAAGATAAAGTTAATAGAGAAACAGACAAAGATCAACCTCATAAGAAGTACCAAGGTCTGATCAGAAGTTACAACACAGGTGATTGCATAGCAGCATTTACCCAAAATTTTGAATTTGTTATGGATCATTACAAAATTCCAAAACCTGAATGGGGGATAGTATATGTAAGAAGTCTTTCTGGGGAACCTCTTAAAGTCATAGAGTCGATCCCAAATGACCTGAAAGAAGATTATCTTTACATTAAAGCAAAAATTATGTCACATTTTTTGCTAGATGAATCAGGTTATAGAGAACAGTTTAGGAAGTTGTCTCCTAAGCCAACACACACGTTCTCTGATTACATCTCAGAAATTCAAATTATTTTTTCTAAATGGCTGTCAGCAGCCAAAGTAAATGGAAGTTATGACAAATTAGTTGATCTTATGTTGAGAGATAAGATTATCGCATCTCTCCCACCCCCCTTTTCTAAATTGTTGTTGGAATGTCAGTGTGAAAGTGTTCAACAGATTGAAAGTCGTGGCTCTGGTTATTTTGCAGCCAATAAGCATTGTTTCTCTAGTAGTCTGACCAGCACAGACTTTGTAGCAGCAGCTACATATGGCAAATATAAGGCAGGGTCAAATACCAAACAAAGACCTTATAAACAAGCTGCAGAGAAATTGTATCAGTGCAAATATTGCGATTATAAACACAATGAGAATGATATGTGCGACCAACACCCTGGGTACACTACGTACTTGCATAATTACATTTCTAAGCAAGATAAAGAAAGGAAGAACTACAGAAAAGTTACCAAATGTTATCTTTGTAAAGCTTATGGTCACTGGCGTAAAGATTGTAAAGGCAAGTCAATGACCAAAAAGGCTAATGCAGCCATGTTTGACAGCTCTTCGTCAGAAGATGAAAGTGTACAAGATCACCCAGTAAACTCAGCACATTCCATTGAGGTGTTCCATCAGGAAAAATGTACCATTTGTGATCAATTTCATGAGGATGGCGTGTTAACATGCGGCCATTCTATACCTGTTACCAGTGAGGAGGCCAATTCTGTTGTAAACTCCAAAGGTAAACTAAACATCCACCAGGGGTATGTTAATGGTAGAGCTGCCACAGTTTTACGTGATAGCGGGAGTACTCTCATTGGTGTAAAGAGAGATTATATTTTACCATCACAATATAGTGGTAAATATGTCACATGCAGGACATTCTCAGGGAACATAGAGAAATATCCACTTGCATGGGCATATATAACTACACCATTCCTTACAGGAAAGGTTAAATGCGCAGCATTAACCAATTCTTGCTGCGATATTATCATTGGAAACCTTCCTGAAGTGAATGACATACCACATGACAGCAGTAAATCAACTGTCAGTTGTAATATTGATACTACCATATCACCTTCATCACCAATCACATTCATGATGTATTACCACCTGTAAATGAATGTACAAATACCAACCTGGCTACGCCAGAACATACATGTAATTGTGTGAATGTAACATCAATGTGTGATGAGAATGATCGTTGTAATGTAGTAAATGCAGTAACTAGATCTACTGCACAGATGCAAGATCGAATCGATCAGATAGAGGCTGTACAACGAGTAAGTCCAGTTGTAACATCTCCTGAGACAACAATGGGAGACGTTTATAACATCTCAGAAAGCCGATCGGTCTCTGCAAAAGTATTTTAAACTTGTAGGCCAAAAGCCAAGAGTAGCAAAGAATGCTCAATGGTACTTTGCTCTGAAGAACGGAATTCTAACACGGTACTACACCAAAGGTTCCAGCACTATAGAACAAACAGTGCTACCGTTAGAAAACCGCAAGCAAGCATTGAATCTAGCTCATGACATACCCTTTGCAGGACACATGGCGTATGCTAAAACTAGAGCAAGGTTACTTAATTTTATTGGCCAAAGTTTTGCAACGATACCAAACAGTATTGCAGATCATGTGACATCTGTCAAAAGCTTGTCAAAAAGGGTAAACACCCACAAGCTGAATTGCAAGTTACTGATTTGGCTAGTAGACCGTTTGAAAAGATCTCGGTCGATATAGTTGGTCCTCTGAACCATATAACATCTAAAGGTAATAGATACATTGTAACACTCATTGATCTATGTACTCGTTGGCCAGAATCTATTCCAATGAAGAACATAACTTCCAAAGACATCATGGAAGTGTTCTTTCATATTTTTGCGAGGGTAGGATTCCCTGATACCATCCTTTCAGATCGGGGTAGCCAGTTTATTTCCTCGGCTACACAAGCCTTTACCAAAATGTTGGGTGTTAAACAATGCTTCAACAGTCCATACCACCCACATTCGACCGGTATAGTGGAAAAGATTAATGACGATATGAAACATATGCTCTCTAAGGTAACCCAAGAACATCCTGAAGATTGGATACTTATCTGCCTGCCATTTTGTTTGCATATAGGGAAGTGCCCCATTCCAGCACTGGGTTCTCACCATTCGAAATGTTATATGGTGCACAACCACGCGGCCCATTATCTCTGTATGAATCTATGTTGACTGAAAGTACAACTTTGTCTATACCCATTTCACCATATGAACATGTAACATCATTGCGTGATAGAATTATGAAATCTTGTATATTAGCTAAAGAAACTCTCCTAAAATCAGGAGCTATTTACCGACAATATGCTAATAGAGGAAATAGAACTATTACACTGACGCCAGGACAGGACGTTCTTCTTCTTTTGCCAAGTGATAGACATCTCCTAACTGACTCATGGCAAGGACCGTTCAAAGTGCTACGACAAATTTCGACTGTAGATTACGAGATTGCAGTTAGGGACAAACATAAAATTTTCCATATTAACATGCTCAAACCATATCACCACAGGCAAGACGAACAAGTAGAGACTGCAGCAAGCACCTCCATAGTGGACCAGACGGACGACAACGACGAGATACCGACACCAGTTCTTGACACGACGACTAACTTATAGGACATTAAGGTAAATCCTAAACTGACGCAGACACAGACTGACAGTTGCAGACAACTGATACAAGAGAACAGGACGATCTTTTCTGACAGCCCAGGACAGACAGATTTAGTGCAACACCAAATCATCTTAACATCTGACATTCCTATTAAGTGTAGACCATATTCCATCCCTATACACTATAAAGAAAAACTTCATCAAGAAATCATTGATTTAGAAGCAAATCATATCATTCGACGTTCACAATCTCATTTCTGTTCACCAATAGTTTTAGTACGCAAAAAGGACAACACTATTAGACTTTGTGTGGACTATCGTAAACTCAACAGCATTACACAGTTGGATTTAGAACCGATGAGCAACTGTGAAGACATCTTGACTGAACTATCTGACTCACGTTATTTTACTAAACTTGACATGACAAAAGGCTACTGGCAGATAGCTGTACATCCTAATAGTATACATCTGACTGCATTTGCCACACCGTGGGGTTTATACGAATGGTGTAAACTACCTTTCGGATTAGTCAATGCACCAGCTACCTTCGTCAGAATGACAAGAATTCTTTTGACAGACATTGCTAACATCATTTGGTGCATGGACGACATTTACATACACACAAAGGACATGACAGAGCACATAACAGCACTACAGCAGACATTTGACAGGATTAGACATCATGGACTGACTGTAAAACCTTCCAAAGTTGATATAGCCTTTCAGGAAATTTCATTTTTGGGCTATAAGATCTCAAATGGCTTTATATCAACTGACGATAACATCATGTCCAGAATTTTGAAATTGTCACTTCTGACAACTAAGAAACAGTTGCGAAGTGTGCTAGGTCTTTTAAACTATTATAGACAGTTTATTCCTCATTTTGCTGAATTGACCAAATGTTTCACTGATCTACTAACAAATAAACATCCCAACGTGATTGTAAACAGTGAATGTTTAAGGCCAGCATTTAATAAGATTCTTTCATATTTTTCTAAATCACCTATTCTGAAATTGCCAAATTTGAATATTACTTTTAGATTAAGATGTGATGCGAGCTCCGTAGCCATTGGAGGTGTGCTTCTCCAAGAACACGACCAAATCTTGTACCCAGTATACTACGTCTCTCGAAAACTGAACACCAGTGAATGAAATTACAGTACTCCGGAACTCGAGGCTCTTGCCATGGTATTTTCGGCACGTAAACTTTCTAGATTTTTGTTAGGTAAACATTTCATTATTGAAACAGATAATAGTCCGCTGACAATTGTTACCAGAGGAACGCCAAGTAACAGCAAGGTGGCAAGATGGTCCCTTCTTCTGCAGGACTATAGCTATGAGATTAACCATATAAAGGGTTCACAAAACTGTCTTGCAGATCTCTTGTCGAGATGTCCATACAACGAAACTAATACCCAGTCGACACCAGAGCACAGTGCAGAGGGTGTATAAAACTGCAACATAGATAGTGCTCAGTACCACAGCCAATTGTGACAATGTGTCAGTAACGCTGTGTACACCATTGTGATGGGGAAGATTGTATCTCCCAATGTATATAACTTATGTACATATTGTGATTCTTATTATTATCATGCGAATGAATGCGTGTATAATTGTGAGATATGTGAAAGAATGGAATCAGTATTATGTAAACTAATGTGTTGTATAACTGAGATATGAGAAAGAATGTAATTATTATTGTAAATACATAAATATTGTAACAACCAGACACTACAGAGAAGTGTCACTGGACAACACTACAGGATCCAGGAATTTACCAAGCCACTACAACATGAGGTAATCCTGAAGGTATCCAGACCGAGGCATCCAAGACGTTTTAACAAGGTACGAAAGATGACTGCGACAGTACAATCCAAGCAGAAGGCGGAAGAGACGATCCAACAGCTGATAGTAACAACTACTACTCCGTTTATATAATATCCATCCAGAATGGAACAACGTCGTGTGAATGACACCACCACACGTGTAAAATAGCACAGCTGTATACTTCTGATAGTTTTTACATATTAAGTTAAAAGTTAGCAGACTACGCTAAAAAGTCTATAAATGTATGACAATTGTATTAAAATGTGATTTAAAATATTTCCATATATGGAATTGTATATGTCGATTTTTATAAGATGTAATCTCAGCATCATAACTTGATTGCTTCTTTACAAACGTGACTTTTTGTGCACATTTGTCAATAAGGATCAAATTATGACACAGAAATAAATTTACAGTGGTAATTTATGTCTTGTAAACGACTATAAATTATTGTTCCTAAATTTTTTGGATAATAACCAGGTGACATTACTCTAAATTGTTGGTGATGTGTAAATATGTATTGTAACCATTAACATGTGTGCTTGATAAATAACATGTCAATGTAATGTCGTTTAGATATGGACAGTATATTGCCAAAACTGTTGACCTTCATTAGAAACTCTAAACAGAGGTCTGATGATGGAGCTATCTCAGAGGGAGATGCTCACGGCTTGACCTGATTATTTTAGTATTTTTGTTCTTGGTTGTGAGGTAGGGGCCAGTTTAGCCGATACCTACCGGACTAGCTGTGTCACAGCGAGGTAAGGCCCATTAAATAGATTGTACTTGACTGTTATACTTCATAGTGCAACATAATTGGTGTATACATATTGGTTACTATTCACCTGTATATGTTTATAATAACTGTTAAGGTATAATGTTCGACTTTGACATGTTTAATAACACCTATATATATTGTACATGAAAGGAAATCCTTTCATGAAAAAGGGGTATGGAGAGTGTCAAGGTCTCACATCCAAGGTTGCGATGCGTACATACCAACACACAACCCTGATTGATGTTAAACACTGCAGAGGGAATGCGTATAAGCAGCCAAGCACAGCAATTGAGCGAAGCTTAAACCACCCCTGGTCAGCAGTACACCCCGTGAACCTTGCAGGGGTCACACCAGCTGACGTGAGCGTGTAGCGTGTAGAACGCCAGGGCTGGCAGACGGGTTTAGGTGTTTGAATGGACAGGTCGCATGGGTATGCGAGGAGTGTTTGAATCTGCATTGAGAGCTAGCCTGTACGACAGTGGGAGACTGATTCGAACGCTTGAATAGTTTGACTTGTAAGTGAGATGTTTATTGCTTGCATGTATTATGTATTGTAGTGATATTGTTCATGCCGTAATGATTGCTATGGATTGTCAGTGCGCGATGTTTGTGCGATAATAAATGCAGCGCGTAAATACAGCTTGTGAATAATACTTTCGGATATTCACTTCGTGTGATTTGATAGTTTGATATTGCTTCACACTTGCCAGAAAACGAGCTACTTATCTTGCTCTACGCAAGACTCTGACAAGTGCATATGTTGGTGTCAATGTTAAAGTCTCCGAGTAGTATAATTTCCTTACCGGAAACGAAAACCACATTCATCATGGTAGTGAAGTTTTCGTACCAGCCGTGTCCAGCACTGGGATTTTGACAGAGGTAGCCAATTATCAGATATGTGCGGTTTTGAAGATTTAGTTCCACCCAAATACATTCAATTTTGCAAGTTTCAATGTCTAGCCTACGGCGAACATTTAGTAAATTAGAAACATAGGCTGCTATGCCTGTCTCTTGTTTCCTGCATGGATCTCTTCTAAACACTTTATACCCTTTAATAGAGATGTCCTCATCTGAAATGTTTTCATTAAGTCTACTTTCACTAAGGCCGAATAAATGAAAATTTTGATTAAGAATAAAAGATAACTCTGGCAGTTTATTAAATAAGTGGCATATGTTTAAATGTCCAATGCGTATTCCTGACTTACTGAGCTGGTGTTGCCACTTCTCAGACATTTCACCCATGGAGTGAGTGTAAATTAGTCTAACTTAAGCAAAAGTACAAGATCATAAAAAATTCACAATTACATTAAGTTACAAAATCCCAGTAATATAAATCAATATGCAAATGACAATGTCATAACGATTCAACTAATGAGACTAAAAATGATAGTGCAAACAGAACAAAATGAATTTAACCGTATGAACATACAACTAATTAACTTGAAAGAACTACTTCACAAGCTATGTAACCAGCTGTTATTCAAAAGAATGAATAAATGACTATACACGTCAATGTTTGTTTAAAATTGGTTATCCCACATGGGAAATAAAATGTTAAACAGTAAGCAATTAAAGTTCAAGGAGGAAGCTCTGTTTCTGGTTTCACTGCATATAGTTTTTAATATATATCATATCTCACAGGTTTGTATTGTAGGGACATCATAAGGGCTTGATTCAGTGCAGCAGGACTAAATTGCATCAAGTTTAGAAGTTGTGGACTCCAATTATGTGGAACCTGTTGTTGTTGTCTGGTAGGTGGCTCGTTGCTGGTGTGAACTTAGTGATGCGGAACCTGTTGTCTGCAAATGGGGCCCATTGCTGTCATGAGCGTGGTGGGCCAAAGTGGTATAACTGCCGCGCGTGTGTGCCGCCATTTGCAATGAGGATTCCTTGCAAGTGAGGGGAGGGGCGTTTTCCTGATAGTTATTTCCTTCTTGTGTGAAGGTGGGGGTAGGAAGGACAGGTTGATTTATCCTTGGTGGCATGTGTGCACCTTCAGTGGCATGAGTTCGGGGGGGGGGGGGGTCAGACACCAGCAGAAGTTTATCTGGGTTGATGGGGGTATTTCGGCTGGCCTGGGAGTCTTTCTTCAGTAATCAATATCCTTCGTGTATTGTGCCCTTTCTGGGTATTTGATATTTTTAGCCAGCAAACTGCTACCTAATGTGGATGTGTGGATTTTGTCACTGTACAGTCGTTTCTTCTGCGCACCTGTCTGTGATGTGAAGAATAGTGTTGTTAAGTGTACATTATACTGATTACAGAATTTCTCATAAAGGTGTTTATGTCAGCTAGTCGATGCTGGGAGCCATAACTTGGTGGTACGATGGAAGAGGGAAAAAAACCTTTAGAACTGGGAAAATTATAGCATAATAAGTCTAATAGTTTTTGTAACAGAAATGGTGATATTTTAGTTTCTCATTGTGTTGTTTATCCCTATGTAACCTTTGAAACGTTTGCAGAGAGAGCAGCAGACAGACAGACAGAGACACACAGACAGACAGAGACAAACAAACAGACACAGAGACAAACAGACAAACACACACAGAGACAGAGACGGACAGACAGACGGGCAGACAGCCACAAAGACAGACACAAATAGACAGACAGACAGACAGACAGGCAGGCAGGCAGGCAGGCAGGCAGACAGGCAGACAGACAGACACGCACGCAACTGCTTCAAACACTAGCAGAACACAGAAAATTAGTTTGGACTTGCAGAATCAAGGCCCAGTTTAATTTCCTTACATACAACAAACATATTTACTGTAAAAAAAAAAAACATTTGCTGCTATTAATTTAATTTCCTCTTGCTATTAGTATGATAAACTTGGAATACAATATTTGTAGTCTGCTAAAAGCCATGAAAATACGAAATAAAACTAGTATTTAAAAAAAATTAAGAAAATAAAGATATTTAACCTCGGAGATCCTTTGTTAATAATGCCCGTCAGGGGGAAATGAATCAGCACACTCAGCGGGAATCAAGAAATATTAACACAGTCAAGGGCAACAGTTCATTGAGCTAACTAGCACAAAAGCAGGCTGCACCTCATCACAGGTCAGTTTCTTTGTCAGCTATGGAGTGGTAGTTATGACCACGACAAGTCAAAAGTATGTTTAACCTCCAACCCAACCCCACCCATGCATAATAACCATTTGTGACTGATGGATTTTACAAACCAACGCTGTTAATTTCAGTTTTGTTTTGGTTTGCACGCAGACTTGCAGAGGGGAACTAATTACCTGGCCGAGCCATGTGCACTTTTCAGTAATTTCCGGTGACCACAATTATGAAAGCTTTAACACTGTTGTTCTTATAACAAACAATGCACCCCAGGAAGGTTAACCCAGTCAAAAAATGCCCGCAGAAGTCGGATGTGTCGGCCTAACGGCGCAAGAACGCAGCTCTGCTGTAAACAGGCACAACGCAGTCACATTCGGAAAAAAAAATCCGGATGAACGCAGAAGAAGATAAACAATGCAAAAAGGTTGAGCTGAGTTAAGAACCGACATCATTGCACTCAGGACATTCTCAGAAAAGAAAAGTTCCGTAATATGCAATTAGTGTATTGTAATCAGGGATTATCATATTACAACTAAATTGTGCACCTGAGATACATTTGAGATAGCAGGCATGCTCTAAAAACAAAGTTGCTTAAAAGTCGACAGGGTCAACTTCATTGCACCAGGTTTCATCCCATACGGCTTGGTCTCTTTCCAGTGCAGAAAGCATCGCACAAAGCACAAACTCCGTAGCTCTAGCTTCGACCCACAGGAATCTCCGAAAAATTTAACTCGTGAACTAAAGGACACGGCCATGAATCGAACCCACTACCTTCGGAGCCCAAGTCAAACGGCTTGACCACTTCGCCACGGAGACTCCTGGCAGGCATGGGCTCAAATGTACACTAGACAGTCTTGCATACTATCTCAAATGTACATTAGTCAGTCTTGTGTGATATCTCATATGTACACTACATAATCTTGCATGCTATCTTAAATGTACATTAGACAGACAGTCTTGCATGCTATCTCAAATGTACATTAGACAGTCAGTCTTGTGTGATATCTCATATGTACACTAGACAATCTTGCATACTATCTCAAAAGTAAATTAGACAGTCGTGTGTGATATCTCATATGTACACTACACAATCTTGCATACTATCTCAAATGTATATTAGACAGTCAGTCTTGTGTGATATATGTACACTACACAATCTTGCATGCTATCTCAAATGTATATTAGACAGTCAGTCTTGTGTGATATATGTACACTACACAGTCTTGCATGCTATCTCAAATATACATTAAACAATCAGTCTTGCATGCAATCTAAAATGTACATCAGACAATCAGTCTCGTGTGCTATATCATGCATGGCTGAATGGATATGAACGCATGTTCTTAAACATCTGTTATGCTGATCCTAGGTAAGCAGTTCAACCCCTAGACAGTCAAGTCTTGCATGCTACCTCAAATGTATATTAAACAGTCAGTCTTGCATGCTATCTCAAATGTATATTAAACAGTCAGTCTTGCATGCTATCTCAAATGTACCTTCCCCAGTCAGTCTTGCGTGCTATCCCAAATATACCTTCCCAAGCAGTCTTGCGTGCTATCTCAAATATACCTTCCCAAGCAGTCTTGCGTGCTATCCCAAATATACCTTCCCAAGCAGTCTTGCGTGCTATCCCAAATATACCTTCCCAAGCAGTCTTGCGTGCTATCCCAAATATACCTTCCCAAGCAGTCTTGCGTGCTATCTCAAATGTACATGAGATAGTCTTGCATGCTGAGAGAGATTGAGGTGCCATATGCCAAGCTCTGGTTTGCTATTAATCCCCAGGCACTTCTGCCTCTGAACACAGCCATCAGTATAACATTCCAGAACAATAGTAGTCAATTTAATTGAATTTCAGCGTCTGTAGCGCCTAATGGCCACTTCCTACACTCACGAACCAATGTGATTATAACCCCTACACAAGTCTAGAATGTCTATTCAACACCGCCACTTGTAAATCCCTGAATCACCCTCATGGCTTCATTCTGTATGTGTTCAACCACCCTCTTTAACTGCCTCTGTTCTGCCGATTTAGGGGTAGAATAGGACCAATACCTCATGGCCACTCCATCAATTTGGCCATATGATTTTAGAAAATTGAATTACATAATAGCCTCTCCAAAATTGGTATGCCTAGTTTTAGTTTTTAATGCGTTCACCTATTATTTTCATGGTCTCTTCTAATGGAATGAATAGAAAGGCTATATCGATGGATGCCACTTTGTATCCAGAAGAAATTATTTTTCATTAAAAATAAAAACCCAAAGAAATTGAGAATAAATTAGCTGAGAACAGACCAAATCCTACTTCAAACAACATGAATACAATAGATAATGAAGTGGAAACAGTAAAGACACAAAAAATAGGAAGGAAATGAACATGGGACATAAGCATTGATGCATATGTAACCATATACGCTCACATACCTTTGCACATACACAAAATACACGCCTATATAAATTAAAATCTTCATATGACATCTCACTCGGGAATTCACCAGGGGAAACTTGTTAGTGGGGTCTACACTTGCCAGGGGAAACTTGTCAGTGGGGTCTACACTTGCCAGGGGAAACTTGCCAGTGGGGCCTACACTTGCCAGTGGGGCCTACACTTGCCAGTGGGGCCTACACTTGCCAGTGCGGCCTACACTTGTCAGGGGAAACTTGCCAGTGGGGTCTACACTTGTCAGTGGGGCCTACACTTGCCAGTGGGCCTACATTTGCCAGTGGGGCCTACTTGTCAGGGGAAACTTGTCAGTGGGGTCTACACTTGCCAGGGGAAACTTGTCAGTGGGGTCTACACTTGCCAGGGCAAACTTGTCAGTGGGGTCTACACTTGCCAGTGGGGCCTACACTTGCCAGTGGGGCCTACACTTGCCAGTGGGGCCTACACTTGCCAGTGGGGCCTACACTTGCCAGTGGGGCCTACACTTGCCAGTGGGGCCTACACTTGTCAGGGGAAACTTGTCAGTGGGGTCTACACTTGTCAGTGGGGCCTACACTTGCCAGTGGGGCCTACACTTGTCAGGGGAAACTTGTCAGTGGGGTCTACACTTGTCAGGGGAAACTTGTCAGTGGGGTCTACACTTGCCAGTGGGGTCTGCACTTGCCTGTGGGGTCTACACTTGTCAGGGGAAACTTGTCAGTGGGGTCTACACTCATCAGGGGAAACTTGTCAGTGGGGTCTACACTCATCAGGGGAAACTTGTCAGTGGGGTCTACACTCGTCAGGGGAAACTTGTCAGTGGGGTCTACACTTGCCAGTGGGGTCTACACTTGCCAGTGGGGTCTACACTTGCCAGTGGGGTCTACACTTGCCAGTGGGGTCTACACTTGCCAGTGGGGTCTACACTTGCCAGTGGGGTCTACACTTGCCAGTGGGGTCTACACTTGTCAGGGGAAACTTGTCAGTGGGGTCTACACTTGCCAGTGGGGCCTACACTTGCCAGTGGGGCCTACACTTGCCAGTGGGGCCTACACTTGCCAGTGGGGTCTACACTTGCCAGTGGGGTCTACACTTGTCAGGGGAAACTTGTCAGTGGGGTCTACTTTGTCAGTGGGGTCTACACTTGCCAGTGGGGCCTACACTTGCCAGTGGGGCCTACACTTGCCAGTGGGGTCTACACTTGTCAGGGGAAACTTGTCAGTGGGGTCTACATTTGTCAGTGGGGCCTACACTTGCCAGTGGGGTCTACACTTGCCAGTGGGGTCTACACTTGTCAGGGGAAACTTGTCAGTGGGGTCTACATTTGTCAGTAGGGTCTACACTTGCCAGTGGGGCCTACATTTGTCAGTGGGGCCTACACTTGTCAGTGGGGCCTACACTTGCCAGTGGGGCCTACACTTGCCAGTGGGGCCTACACTTGCCAGTGGGGCCTACACTTGACAGTGGGGTCTACACTTGACAGTGGGGTCTACACTTGTCAGGGGAAACTTGTCAGTGGGGTCTACACTTAGGGGAACTTGTCAGTGGGGTCTACACTTAGGGGAAACTTGTCAGTGGGGTCTACACTCAGGGGAAACTTGTCAGTGGGGTCTACACTTGTCAGGGGAAACTTGTCAGTGGGGTCTACACTTGTCAGGGGAAACTTGTCAGTGGGGTCTACACTTATCAGGGGAAACTTGTCAGTGGGGTCTACACTTATCAGGGGAAACTTGTCAGTGGGGTCTACACTTGTCAGGGGAAACTTGTCAGTGGGGTCTACACTTGTCAGGGGAAACTTGTCAGTGGGGTCTACACATATCAGGGGAAACTGTCAGTGGGGTCTACACATATCAGGGGAAACTTGTCAGTGAGGTCTACACATATCAGGGGAAACTTGTCAGTGAGGTCTACACATATCAGGGGAAACTTGTCAGTGAGGTCTACACATATCAGGGGAAACTTGTCAGTGGGGTCTACACATCAGGGGAAACTTGTCAGTGAGGTCTACACATATCAGGGGAAACTTGTCAGTGAGGTCTACACATATCAGGGGAAACTGTCAGTGGGGTCTACACATCAGGGGAAACTTGTCAGTGAGGTCTACATTTATCAGGGGAAACTCAGTGAGGTCTACACTTATCAGGGGAAACTCAGTGAGGTCTACACTTATCAGAGGAAACTCAGTGAGGTCTATACACATCAGGGGAAACTTGTCAGTGCGGTCTACACTTATCAGGGGAAAATGTCAGTAAGGTCAACACAGAGGAAAATGATCATACATCAGGGGAAATAGTCAGGTCTACACACATCAGGGGAAATTGTCAGGTCTACACATATCAGGGGAAATTGTCAGGCAGGTCTACACACAGGAGATATAGGTCTACACATCAGGGAAAACAGGTCTACACATATCAGGGGAAATGGCTCAACACATATCAGGGGAAATTGTCAGGCAGGTCTACACATATATGGGGAAATAGGTCTACACATCAGGGGAAATAAGTCAACACACATCAGGGGAAACAGGTCAACACACATCAAGGGAAATAAGTCTACACACACCCGTGTGTTGCCGGGGCCCATTAGGGAAGCAAAGAATAGCAACACTGTAGCCTACCATGCATGTCGTAAGAGGCAACTAAGAGGCTTGATGGTTCCGTCGCCCTGCTACTGAGTGAGTGCATGGCGTGACACTGAGCTGTGAGTTTCGTGTGAAATGCTTTTGAATCTGCCAGAGGTTTTTTGGAACGTGACTGCATGTTCGGAGCAATGGCAGATGGCTATGTCCCAGAGTTGACCGGTTCTTGCCTTATGCAGAAATGCGTGGCTGCTGGGCTTCTGGTTGACTGCCACTGCCATCGACGATGCTGCATTTTCGTGGACTGGGTGAACATCTAGGAAACATCCAGTTGGGAAAATCACTGCCGATTCCATCAGAAATGAACTGGGTGTTTTGTGGGGGACTATTGTGCTGACATTCTGGTGGCGGCATTATGCACAGTGTATCTGTGCGGGCTGTTTGTCAAGACTCCTGTCTTTTCCACTTTTCACATTGGGCAGTGGGGAGAATTTTGTGCGATATTCACTGGCACAGGAACGGAGCATAATGGGGATGACCCGTTGATGTGAAGTTGGAACTGCGACTAACTAACTAAGTCTACACATATCAGGGGCAACTGTCAGAGAGGTCTACACATTTCAGGAGAAACCCAGTAAGGTCAGGAAACTGATCTATACATGTCAGGGAAAACAAAAATTTTTTAAAAATGAGAATGGAAAATAATATGCATTGTTCAAAAACAAGATAAACTAGTATACATGTATGATTTGATTATTAAGACTTGACAATTCAGCATAAACGAGATGTACAAGGTTTAAATATAATGCGAAAATAATTCAACAGAAGAAGCTGAAGATACTAATGAAATTGTATACAAAGGAATAACATTCAAAATTTGTTGACTACCAGGGTGTCCCTAACATTGCAACAGGATGGATGATGTATAAGGAGGTATTCAGCCTCACTCCCCCATGTCATTGGCCTTCATAGACTAATCTCTACCTAACACTTACTTTCATTCTCACCACTGACGTTAGACAAATTGCCATCTTTACACTGTAGGATGACTGCCTTAATCTTTAACATTTATGTTGCCACTGAAATATATCTTTACTGAAAAGTAAATATATTCTAACAATTGCATTCCGTATATTATTTAATATGTTATTTCATAGCATTCCATATGTCTGCTGTTCCACTACTTCTGCATTCCACTACTGCCTTCCACATCTCTGCTATTCCATTGTCTTCTGTGTTTCATGGCTGCCTTCTGATTCTGTTTCACTGCTGCTTTCTGAATCGGTTCCACAGCTGCTGTCTGAATCGGTTCCACTGCTGCCTTCTGAATGGGTTCCACTGCTGCCTTCTGAATCCGTTCCACTGACGCCCTCTGAATCCATTCCATGTTCTGAAAGAATGGTCACCTCACTAACGGCCTCATGAGACTCGTGTTTGCCCTCAGAGAGTTCATCACTAGTGCTAAGAGGCTTTTCTTCTGCCAGATGTTGGATATCTGAAAACGGATAAGAGAAGACAATATAATCTACTGTTTGGTTCACAAACATAAGATGAGAATATAATCCCATTGTTGCTTATCTGAAATATACGAGAGGTCAATACAATCCATTTGCTGCTTTTCTGAAATAGATAAAAGGCGAATACACCTATTGCTTACCTAAAAGAAAGGACCTTCTTTAGACCATGTGTGTTGGCAATGTTTGTCAAGAACAGCCAATCATTTCTCATCTTGATTCCTCCATGCCATGTGTGTTGGCAATGTTTGTCAAGAACAGCCAATCATTTCTCATTATCTTGATTCCTCCATGCCATGCCAAATTGTCCAGCATCTCTTGGTCTCCCCCAGCTTCTCTTCCTCTGCAAAGTTCCCACTATTATGAAATACTCCAACTTTCCAATTATATGGCCCCAAAATATGTGGTCTGTCTTAGGAGTAACCAGTTCTTTGTGAAATAACACCCTTCATTACACTGTACGTGTTGTTCTCGTTGTTGCATACCTTAAACATAAGTGAGGACAATATCATATTCAGCTTGTTATTCCTGTCTCCGAGTAGCGCATATGTCCCCCTCAACCAACTAGACTTGTTCATGATTGGTTGAATTTGGCAGCTAAAGTTTAATGAGATCAAGTAGCTTGCCTGATGCCAGTAATCCTTAGTCACCTTGTACAAAATGCACGTTGTGATGCTGTTTCCTTTATAGGCCCTGGTAACTCGGGTGACTACTATCTTCTTCAGACTTCAAATCTAAATATAATGCAAAAAATGCAGCAGTCAGCTTGGGCTTGTTGACATCTCCATAGAGTTTGTCCACAAAAGAGATTCTGCGTATGTAGGACACTCCTGCAACAAATGTTTAGCTGTTATTTTACCCGTATCGCAGTGCATTAGTATCTTCTATCTTTGCTGGGTATCTTATTATGAAAGATACAATGCAATACCATGGGTATTAGGAAATTTCCTGGCAAGTAGGCAGCTGCTCAAATAAATATGTATTGTTTCACATTCATAGAAGTAGAAGAAAGTACAGCAAAGAGAAAGAAGTAGAAGAAGAAAAGTAGAGGAAGAAAAGTAGAAGAAAGAAGTAGAAGAAGAAAGAAGTAGAAGAACGACGTAGTAAAGGAAAAGTAGAAGAAAGATTTGTAGAAGAAAGAAGTAGAAAAAAGAATTTGTAGACAGAAGAAATAGAAGAAAGAAATAGTAGAAGAAAGAAGAAATAGAAAAAATAACTAGAAAAAAAGTAGCTGAAGAAAGTAAGTACCGTATTTTACGGAGTATAACACGCACTTTTTTCTTCAAAAAATTGCCTCCAAAATTCAGGTACGTCTTATACTCGAAATTAATATAAAAATGTTCAGTGTTTGATTTAAAATTCCCACCAGTCTTAAAAATGGCCATATATTCGATACCGCGGGAAACCTATCTCTATCTGGCAACACTGGATTCAACTGGCAGCAGCAGTGCACCGATGTGACGAACATGAGTTGCGGGGATTCACAAGCTTGCTAACACTGTCTCCCTCCCGCCCCACCATCACAAACCCAGAACATTGTCTAGCCTATGATGCGTCATTGCAGTCTACGGTGCCAGTGAACTTGAAAGTGATTGTTATCGGTAACAGTACAATATTTTTGTTAGTAGCTAGTTTCGCAATGGAAACAAATAAAATGTATTCATATGATGCAGGCTATAAATTGAAAGTAATAGCATATGCAGAAGAACATGGAAACAGAGCAGCTGAGCGGCATTTCGGCCCTCCACCAACAGAAAAACCCATTCGCGATTGGCGGGCTAGTAAAGAAGCACTGAAAAAAATGAAGACTAAATGTGCAAATAGAGGGCTGAATGCAAAATGGCCAAAACTAGAAGATGTATTGAAATGGATTCAAAGACACCGTCAAAATGGCATTGGAATGAATACAAAAATGATTCAAATTCACGCTCGTAAGCTAGTGCTTACTTAACAGTGGAACTTAAGACTTTAAGGGTGAAGTTGGTTGGTGCTACAGGTTTATGAAGCGTCATGGACTTAGCATGCGAACCAAAACCAAAATATCTCAGAAAATGCCACAAGAGTATGAAGAGAAAATATCTTTCCATCGCTTTATTATCCAACATCGAAAGAATACCAGTGTGGAACTAAGCCAAATAGCGAATATGGACGAAACTCCTGACATTTGATGTGCTGAGTAACAGAACTGTTGCCATGAAAGGTGCTAAAACTAACTATGAAAACAAGTGGACATGAAAAAATGCACTACACTGTTGTCCTTTCATGTTGTGCTGATGGTACTAAACTTAATCCAATGATCATTTTCAAGCGCAAAAACAATGCCAAAAACACCTGAAATACCGTACATGACAAGGGTTGGATGGACGAGGCTGATATGAAATTATGGATTAACAGAGTGTGGGAGAGAAGGAAAGGTGCTTTATTGAAGAAGTTTTTTCTTGTGCTAGATCAGTTTAATAGTCATTTGAAAAATTCTGTGAAAGAGAAATTGAGACAGGGAAATACAGAGCTTGCTGTTATTCCGGGAGGACTTACTTCACAATTGCAACCTCTTGATGTCTCCATAAATAAACCATTTAAAGTGTATATGAGAGAGGAATGGAACAAATAGATGAAACCCAACATGAATTCACGCCGAAGGGAGCTTTAAAATGACCTACAATCAAACAAGTGTGTCAGTGGAACAGTCGTGGTCTAGAGAGAGATGATATTATTGTTAAATCTTTCAAGAAGCGCAGCATAAGTAACGCTCTCGATGGCAGTGAAGACCATCTTATATATGAAGAGGACAACGATGACGACGAAGAGGAAGAAGAAAGTTCAGATGACGATTTTCAGGGATTTTAAAGGTCAGTTCGGTTTTATAAACTAAGAATTTTTTTTTAAGTCTGGCTTTGCAATCTAATAAAAATGGTAAAAATGTTTTTTTTTAAATTGCTTAAAAATTAAGGTGCGTCTTATAGTCCGTAGCATCTTATAGTCCGTAAAATACAGCAGTTGAAGAAAGAAGTAGTAGAAGAAAGAAGAAGTAGAAGAAAGAAGAAAGTTGTAGTAGAAGAAAGAAGAAGTAGAAGAAAGAAGAAAGTTGTAGTAGAAGAAAGTAGTAGAAGAAAGAATTAGTGAGGGCTTATCTGGTTCGCAAGATCAGTCGCATGTCCAGCGTTCGTTGTCTCCGATGGCTGTGTGAGGTGCACCCAAATGGGATCTTCCCAGCTGATGCAAGTTAGTGAGGCAGGCATTTCAAGAATGTAACCACATCGTGAAGCCAGAGTCGTGGTTTGAGTGGGAGAAAGAGCAAATTTGTATGACCGTTCGACAAATTTTCAATAAGCACCCACTCTCTCTCGACGTGTAGTGGGCCTGAAGTCAGTAAGCTGGCATAGCTTTTCGGTCAGTGCTGCCTGGCTTAGCTTGGAAGCTAGTCAGTAGGTGTCCAGTGGTTTTGTATATATCACAGTATATCAAGGGAATGCGCTGAGCAATTGCTACTCTTAGCCTGCATGTGCATGAATAGTCCGTCTGTGCGATAGATATCTGGGTGATCCTGCCAGTAGTCATATGCTTGTCTCAAAGATTAAGCCATGCATGTCTAAGTTCACACTGTCTCACGGTGAAACCATGAATGGCTCATTAAATCAGTCAAGGTTCTTTAGATGACACGATCCTACTTGGATAACTGACAATTCTAGAGCCAATACATGCTTACCAAGCTCCAATCCTCGAGGAAAGAGTGCTTTTATTAGTTCAAAACCAATCGCCACTGCCCTTCGCGGGGCTCAGTGTTCCCACTGGTGACTGAATAACTGCTGATCATATGGCCTTATGTGCCGGCGATGCATCTTTCAAATGTCTGCTCTATCAAATGTCGATGGTATGTGACATGAATATCATGTTTGTAACAGGTAATGGGGAATCGGGGAATCAGAGTCCGGAGAGGGAGCATGAGAAACAGCTACCGCATCCAAGGAAGGCAGCAGGCGCGCAACTTACCCACTCAAGGTACAGCGAAGTTGTGATGAAAAGTAACAATACGGGACTATCGAGGCCCTGTAATTGGAATGAGTACACTTTAAACAAGATTTATTGGAGGGCATGTCTAGAGCCAGCAGCCATGGTAATTCCAGCTCCAACAGCGTATATTAAAGTTGCAGTTAAAACCTCGTAATCGGATCTCAGGCGCAGGTGGGTGGTCCGGCTCATTGCCCATTGTTCCGGCTCACTGCCCATTGTTCCTGCCCTACCGTCTGCCGGCTCTCTCCCATGGGAGCTCTTTGCTGAGCACCTAGGGTGGCCGGCGCATTTACTTTGAAAAAAATTAGTGTTCAAAGCAGGCCTCGGCTACCTGAATAATGATGCACGGAATAATGGAATAGGACCTTGGTCCTATTTTGTTGGTTTTCGGAACTGGAGGTAATGATTAACAGGGACAAACGGGGGAATTTTTATTGCAGCGAATCAGTCAAACGGTGCCACTACATTCTTGGTCCAGACACTTGTTCTACGGCTCTCAGCTGAGGGATATGGCTGAACGCCTCTAGTTCAATATCCCCGATATGTGAGGGCCGGGCCGCTACTCACCCACCGCTGAATGGAGGTGAGAAGCTGAACCTGCAGCACATGCAGCCTATCTTGTGAGCTTTACGAAAAGTGGAAAAGCATCCCAAGCCGCACGCAATGGTTATGATGCAGTCTGTAGCAAAACCTCATTGAACAAGCGTAATCAAAGGTGGGAAAAACGTCTCAATGACACGAAATGGAACCTTGGCTAGCAAATTAATTACGTGGAAGTCCGAAACGAAAGCTTGTTGAGTGGATGTCATCTGCTAAACTGACCATTCCTGGTTTGCATGGGTAGTGCCCGGTAGCAAACGAAATGCCCATTATATGGAAGTGAGGAAGTGAAGCAGCCATGCGCAGTAGTGATGATCCCTTGGGTGAGCCCAGCGAGCACCATGTGTCGGCTCTGCAATTATGGAAGCCTCCTTGGATGGCGGGAAATGCCCATGACTGCCCCTGCCTTCCCTTGAGGGTTGACCATGAAGTCTTCGACCGTTTTAACTTTACCAGCTGGGATGTGGGCGGCACCACAACAGAGAAACACCCGGGAAGGCTAACCCGGCAAATAAAAGCCTGCTAAAGTCGGATGTGTTGGCCTAATGGCGCATAATCGGAGACACCACAATTAAGTCTGAAAAATATTCCGAATGAATGCAGAAAAAGAATAAAGAATTAGTAAAAGAAAAAAGTAGCCGAAGAGAGGAGAAGACAAAAGTAGAAGGGAAAAAAAAAAGAAGAAAGTAGTAGTAAAAGAAAGAAGTAGCAGAAGAAAGAAGTACTAGAAGAAAGAAGTAGAAAAATGTAGTCGAAGAAAGTAGTAGTAAAGTAAGTAGTAGTAGAAAGAAGTAGTAGAAGAAAGTAGTAGTAAAGTAAGTAGTAGTAGAAAGAAGTAGTAGAAGAAAGTAGTAGTAAAGTAAGTAGTAGTAGAAAGAAGTAGTAGAAGAAAGTAGTAGTAAAGTAAGTAGTAGTAGAAAGAAGTAGTAGAAGAAAGTAGTAGTAAAGTAAGTAGTAGTAGAAAGAAGTAGTAGAAGAAAGTAGTAGTAAAGTAAGTAGTAGTAGAAAGAAGTAGTAGAAGAAAGTAGTAGTAAAGTAAGTAGTAGTAGAAAGAAGTAGTAGAAGAAAGTAGTAGTAAAGTAAGTAGTAGTAGAAAGAAGTAGTAGAAGAAAGTAGTAGTAAAGTAAGTAGTAGTAGAAAGAAGTAGTAGAAGAAAGAAGAAACAGAAGAAAGTAGTAGAAGAAAGAAGAAATAGAGCAGATCTGCATGGCCGAATGGGTAAGAGCGTGTGTTCTTAAACATTCGTTCTGCTGATGCCGAGGTAAGCAGTTCGACCGCTACACGGACAGCTGGACTAAAATGTTGACCTGTCGTCCTGGACTTGGGGACATATATTACAAGTACCTCTGAAGTCGAAGTGGGTTCACCTGATGGCGAGAGACACTTAATAGGGAAAGCTAATCCACATGCAAAATTCAGTCCATCGCTACTTTAAATAGTGTGTATGGACTACGCTCGAGTTCAAAGCGAGTGAGCGGGGACAAACAAAAGAAGAAATAGAAGAAACAAATAGAAGAAAAGTAGAAGACAGAAGTGGTAGAAGACAGAAGTGGTAGAAGACAGAAGTGGTAGAAGACAGAAGTGGTAGAAGACAGTAGAAGAAATGTAGAAGAAGAAAGAAGTAGTAGTAGAAAGAAGTAGTAGAAGAAAGAAGAAACAGAAGAAAGAAGTAGTAGAAGAAAGAAGTAGTAGAAGAAAGAAGAAACAGAAGAAAGTAGTAGTAAAGTAAGTAGTAGTAGAAAGAAGTAGTAGAAGAAAGAAGAAACAGAAGAAAGAAGTAGTAGAAGAAAGAAGTAGTAGAAGAAAGAAGTAGTAGAAGAAAGAAGTAGTAGAAGAAAGAAGAAACAGAAGAAAGTAGTAGTAAAGTAAGTAGTAGTAGAAAGAAGTAGTAGTAGAAAGAAGTAGTAGAAGAAAGTAGTAGTAGAAGAAAGAAGAAACAGAAGAAAGAAGAAACAGAAGAAAGAAGTAGTAGAAGAAAGAAGTAGTAGAAGAAAGAAGAAACAGAAGAAAGAAGTAGTAGAAGAAAGAAGTAGTAGTAGAAAGAAGTAGTAGAAGAAAGAAGAAACAGAAGAAAGAAGTAGTAGAAGAAAGAAGAAACAGAAGAAAGAAGTAGTAGTAGAAAGAAGTAGTAGTAGAAAGAAGAAACAGAAGAAAGAAGTAGTAGAAGAAAGAAGTAGTAGAAGAAAGAAGTAGTAGTAGAAAGAAGTAGTAGTAGAAAGAAGTAGTAGTAGAAAGAAGTAGTAGAAGAAAGAAGTAGTAGAAGAAAGAAGTAGTAGAAGAAAGAAGTAGTAGTAGAAAGAAGTAGTAGAAGAAAGAAGAAACAGAAGAAAGAAGTAGTAGTAGAAAGAAGTAGTAGTAGAAAGAAGAAACAGAAGAAAGAAGTAGTAGTAGAAAGAAGTAGTAGTAGAAAGAAGTAGTAGTAGAAAGAAGTAGTAGTAGAAAGAAGTAGTAGTAGAAAGAAGAAACAGAAGAAAGAAGTAGTAGTAGAAAGAAGTAGTAGTAGAAAGAAGTAGTAGTAGAAAGAAGTAGTAGTAGAAAGAAGTAGTAGAAGAAAGAAGTAGTAGAAGAAAGAAGTAGTAGTAGAAAGAAGTAGTAGTAGAAAGAAGTAGTAGTAGAAAGAAGTAGTAGTAGAAAGAAGTAGTAGAAGAAAGTAGTAGTAGAAGAAAGAAGAAACAGAAGAAAGAAGAAACAGAAGAAAGAAGTAGTAGAAGAAAGAAGGTAGTAGAAGAAAGAAGAAACAGAAGAAAAGAAGTAGTAGAAGAAAGAAGTAGTAGTAGAAAGAAGTAGTAGAAGAAAGAAGAAACAGAAGAAAGAAGTAGTAGAAGAAAGAAGAAACAGAAGAAAGAAGTAGTAGTAGAAAGAAGTAGTAGTAGAAAGAAGAAACAGAAGAAAGAAGTAGTAGAAGAAAGAAGTAGTAGAAGAAAGAAGTAGTAGTAGAAAGAAGTAGTAGTAGAAAGAAGTAGTAGTAGAAAGAAGTAGTAGAAGAAAGAAGTAGTAGAAGAAAGAAGTAGTAGAAGAAAGAAGTAGTAGTAGAAAGAAGTAGTAGAAGAAAGAAGAAACAGAAGAAAGAAGTAGTAGTAGAAAGAAGTAGTAGTAGAAAGAAGAAACAGAAGAAAGAAGTAGTAGTAGAAAGAAGTAGTAGTAGAAAGAAGTAGTAGTAGAAAGAAGTAGTAGTAGAAGAAGTAGTAAATAGAAAGAAGAAAAAGAAGAAAGAAAATAGTAGTAGAAAGAAGTAGTAGTAGAAAGAAGTAGTAGTAGAAAGAAGTAGTAGTAGAAAGAAGTAGTAGAAGAAAGAAGTAGTAGAAGAAAGAAGTAGTAGTAGAAAGAAGTAGTAAATAGAAAGAAATAGTAGTAGAAAGAAGTAGTAGAAGAAAAAAGTAGTAGAAGAAAGAAGTAGTAGTAGAAAGAAGTAGTAAGAAGGAAACAAAGAAAGAAGTAGTAGTAGAAAGAAGTAGTAGTAGAAAGAAGTAGTAGTAGAAAGAAGTAGTAGTAGAAAGAAGTAGTAGAAGAAAGAAGAAACAGAAGAAAGAAGTAGTAGTAGAAAGAAGTAGTAGTAGAAAGAAGAAACAGAAGAAAGAAGTAGTAGTAGAAAGAAGTAGTAGAAGAAAGAAGAAACAGAAGAAAGAAGTAGTAGAAGAAAGAAGAAACAGAAGAAAGAAGTAGTAGAAGAAAGAAGAAAACAGAAGAAAGAAGTAGTAGTAGAAAGAAGTAGTAGAAGAAAGAAGAAACAGAAGAAAGAAGTAGTAGAAGAAAGAAGAACAGAAGGAAAGAAGGTAGTAGTAGAAAGAAGTAGTAGTAGAAAGAAGTAGTAGAAGAAAGAAGTAGTAGAAGAAAGAAGAAACAGAAGAAAGAAGTAGTAGTAGAAAGAAGTAGTAGTAGAAAGAAGTAGTAGTAGAAAGAAGTAGTAGAAGAAAGAAGAAACAGAAGAAAGAAGTAGTAGTAGAAAGAAGTAGTAGTAGAAAGAAGTAGTAGAAGAAAGAAGTTAGTAGAAGAAAGAAGAAACAGAAGAAAGAAGTAGTAGTAGAAAGAAGTAGTAGAATAGAAAAGAAGTAGTAGTAGAAAGAAGTAGTAGAAGAAAGAAGAAACAGAAGAAAGAAGTAGTAGTAGAAAGAAGTAGTAAGTAGAAAGACTGTAGTAGAAGAAAGAAGAAACAGAAGAAAGAAGTAGTAGTAGAAAGAAGTAGTAGTAGAAAGAAGTAGTAGAAGAAAGAAGAAACAGAAGAAAGAAGTAGTAGAAGAAAGAAGAAACAGAAGAAAGAAGTAGTAGTAGAAAGAAGTAGTAGAAGAAAGAAGAAACAGAAGAAAGAAGTAGTAGAAGAAAGAAGAAACAGAAGAAAGAAGTAGTAGTAGAAAGAAGTAGTAGAAGAAAGAAGAAACAGAAGAAAGAAGTAGTAGTAGAAAGAAGTAGTAGTAGAAAGAAGTAGTAGTAGAAAGAAGTAGTAGTAGAAAGAAGTAGTAGAAGAAAGAAGAAACAGAAGAAAGAAGTAGTAGAAGAAAGAAGTAGTAGAAGAAAGAAGAAACAGAAGAAAGAAGTAGTAGAAGAAAGAAGTAGTAGAAGAAAGAAGAAACAGAAGAAAGAAGAAACAGAAGAAAGAAGTAGTAAAGAAAGAAGTAGTAGAAGAAGAAGAAACAGAAGAAAGAAGTAGTAGTAGAAAGAAGTGTAGAAGAAAGAAGAAACAGAAGAAAGAAGTAGTAGAAGAAAGAAGTAGTAGAAGAGAAGAAAAGAAAAAAAGAGTAGAGAAGAAGAGTAGTAGAAAAGAAGAAACAGAAGAAAGAAGTAGTAGAAGAAAGAAATAGTAGAAGAAAAAAAAAGAAAAGAAGAAACAGAAGAAAGAAGTAGTAGAAGAAAGAAGTAGTAGAAGAAAGAAGAAACAGAAGAAAAAAGTAGTATAGAAAGAAGTAGTAGTAGAAAAGAAAAACAGAAGAAAGAAGTAGTAGAGAAAGAAGTAGTAGAAGAAAGAAGAAACAGAAGAAGAAGAAGAAGAAAGAAAAGAAGAAAGAAGTAGTAGAAGAAAGAAGAAACAGAAGAAAGAAGTAGTAGTAGAAAGAAGTAGTAGAAGAAAGAAGAAACAGAAGAAAGAAGTAGTAGAAGAAAGAAGAAACAGAAGAAAGAAGTAGTAGTAGAAAGAAGTAGTAGTAGAAAGAAGTAGTAGAAGAAAGAAGTAGTAGAAGAAAGAAGAAACAGAAGAAAGAAGTAGTAGTAGAAAGAAGTAGTAGTAGAAAGAAGTAGTAGTAGAAAGAAGTAGTAGAAGAAAGAAGAAACAGAAGAAAGAAGTAGTAGTAGAAAGAAGTAGTAGAAGAAAGAAGTAGTAGAAGAAAGAAGTAGTAGAAGAAAGAAGAAACAGAAGAAAGAAGTAGTAGTAGAAAGAAGTAGTAGTAGAAAGAAGTAGTAGTAGAAAGAAGTAGTAGAAGAAAGAAGAAACAGAAGAAAGAAGTAGTAGTAGAAAGAAGTAGTAGTAGAAAGAAGTAGTAGAAGAAAGAAGAAACAGAAGAAAGAAGTAGTAGTAGAAAGAAGTAGTAGTAGAAAGAAGTAGTAGAAGAAAGAAGAAACAGAAGAAAGAAGTAGTAGTAGAAAGAAGTAGTAGTAGAAAGAAGTAGTAGAAGAAAGAAGAAACAGAAGAAAGAAGTAGTAGAAGAAAGAAGAAACAGAAGAAAGAAGTAGTAGTAGAAAGAAGTAGTAGAAGAAAGAAGAAACAGAAGAAAGAAGTAGTAGAAGAAAGAAGAAACAGAAGAAAGAAGTAGTAGTAGAAAGAAGTAGTAGAAGAAAGAAGAAACAGAAGAAAGAAGTAGTAGTAGAAAGAAGTAGGTAGTAGAAAGAAGTAGTAGTAGAAAGAAGTAGTAGAAGAAAGAAGAAACAGAAGAAAGAAGTAGTAGAAGAAAGAAGTAGTAGAAGAAAGAAGAAACAGAAGAAAGAAGTAGTAGAAGAAAGAAGTAGTAGAAGAAAGAAGAAACAGAAGAAAGAAGAAACAGAAGAAAGAAGTAGTAGAAGAAAGAAGTAGTAGAAGAAAGAAGAAACAGAAGAAAGAAGTAGTAGAAGAAAGAAGAAACATGAAGAAAGAAGTAGTAGAAGAAAGAAAGTAGTAGAAGAAAGAAGAAACAGAAGAAAGAAGTAGTAGTTAGAAAGAAGTAGTAGAAGAAAGAAGAAACAGAAGAAAGAAAGTAGTAGAAGAAAGAAGTAGTAGAAGAAAGAAGAAACAGAAGAAAGTAGTAGTAAAGTAAGTAGTAGTAGAAAGAAGTAGTAGAAGAAAGAAGAAACAGAAGAAAGTAGTAGTATAGTAAGTAGTAGTAGAAAGAAGTAGTAGAAGAAAGAAGAAACAGAAGAAAGAAGTAGTAGTAGAAAGAAGTAGTAGAAGAAAGAAGAAACAGAAGAAAGAAGTAGTAGAAGAAAGAAGTAGTAGAAGAAAGAAGAAACAGAAGAAAGTAGTAGTAAAGTAAGTAGTAGTAGAAAGAAGTAGTAGAAGAAAGAAGAAACAGAAGAAAGTAGTAGTAAAGTAAGTAGTAGTAGAAAGAAGTAGTAGAAGAAAGAAGAAACAGAAGAAAGTAGTAGTAAAGTAAGTAGTAGTAGAAAGAAGTAGTAGAAGAAAGAAGAAACAGAAGAAAGAAGTAGTAGTAGAAAGAAGTAGTAGAAGAAAGAAGAAACAGAAGAAGAAGTAGTAAAAAAAGAAGTAGTAGAAGAAAGAAGAAAAAAGAAGAAAGTAGTAGTAAAGTAAGTAGTAGTAAAAAAGAAGTAGTAGAAGAAAGAAAAAAAGAAAAGAGAAGTAGTAGAAGAAAGAAGTAGTAGAAGAAAGAAGAAAGAAGAAAATAGTAGTAAAGTAAGTAGTAGTAGAAAGAAGTAGTAGAAAAAAGAAGTAGTAGAAGAAAAAAGCAGTAGAAGAAAGAAGAAAAAGAAAGTAGAAGAAAGAAAAAAATAGAAAAAATGAAGGCCGAATGGTAAGAGGTGGGTTTTAAAATTGTTCTGTAGGAAGGGAAGCAGTTGAAGTAAAGGACAGTGAGTAAAATGTGACCTGTCGTCCTGATGGGACATATATAGAAGAAGAAGCGAAGTGGTTACCTGATGGCGAGAGACACTTAATAGGGAAAGCTAATCACATGAAAATTCAGTCCATCGCTAAAGTAAATAAATGTGTAGGAAGCTCGAGTTCAAAGCGAGTAGGGGAAAAACAAAAGAAGAATAGAAGAAACAAATAGAAGAAGTAGAAGACAGAAGTGGGAGAAGAAGAAGTGGTAGAAGACAGAAGTGGTAGAAGACAGAAGTGGTAGAAGACAGTAGAAGAAATGTAGAAGAAGAAAGAAGTAGTAGAAGTAGAAGAAAGAATAAAGAATTAGAAGAAAAAAAGAAATAGAAGACAGAACACATGTAGTAGAAGAAAAGTAGTAGAAGAATGAAGTAGTAGAAGAAAAATAGAAGAAATTAGAAGAAATAAATAGAAGAAAAAATTAGTAGATGAAAGGAGTAGCAGATGAAAGGAGTAGCAGAAGAAAGTAGTAGTAAAAGAAAGTAGTAGTAAAAGAAAGTAGTAGTTGAAGAAAGAAGAAATAGAAGAAAGAAGTAGCAGAAGAAAGGAGTGGTAGAAGAAAGAAGTGGTAAAAAAAAAGTGTAGAAGAAAGAAGTGGTAGAAAAAAAAGTGGTAGAAGAAAGAAGTGTAGAAGAAAAAAGTGGTAGAAGAAAGAAGTGGTAGAAGAAAGAAGTGGTAGAAGAAAGAAGTGTAGAAGAAAGAAGTGTAGAAGAAAGAAGTGGTAGAAGAAAGAAGTGGTAGAAGAAAGAAGTGGTAGAAGAAAGAAGTGGTAGAAGAAAGAAGTGGTAGAAGAAAGAAGTGGTAGAAGAAAGAAGTGGTAGAAGAAAGAAGAAGTAGAAGACAGAAGTAGTAGAAGAAAGAAGTAGTAGAAGTAGAAGAAAGCAGTAGTAGAAGTAGAAAAAAGAAGTAGTAGAAGTAGAAGAAAGAAGAAAGAAGACAGAAAACATTTAGTAGAAGAAAGAAGTAGTAGAAGTAGAAAAAGCAGTAGTAGAAGTAGAAGAAAGCAGTAGTAGAAGTAGAAGAAAGATAGTAAAGTAGAAGAAAGCAGTAGTAGAAGTAGAAGAAAGCAGTAGTAGAAGTAGAAGAAAGCAGTAGTAGAAGTAGAAGAAAGCAGTAGTAGAAGTAGAAGAAAGCAGTAGTAGAAGTAGAAGAAAGAAGTAGTAGAAGTAGAAGAAAGCAGTAGTAGAAGTAGAAGAAAGAAGTAGTAGAAGATAGAAGTGGTAGAAGAAAGAAGTAGTAGAAGTAGAAGAAAGAAGTAGTAGAAGTAGAAGAAAGCAGTAGTAGAAGTAGAAGAAAGCAGTAGTAGAAGTAGAAGAAAGAAGTAGTAGAAGTAGAAGAAAGAAGTAGTAGAAGTAGAAGAAAGAAGTAGTAGAAGTAGAAGAAAGAAGTAGTAGAAGTAGAAGAAAGAAGTAGTAGAAGTAGAAGAAAGCAGTAGTAGAAGTAGAAGAAAGAAGTAGTAGAAGTAGAAGAAAGAAGTAGTAGAAGTAGAAGAAAGCAGTAGTAGAAGTAGAAGAAAGAAGTAGTAGAAGTAGAAGAAAGAAGTAGTAGAAGTAGAAGAAAGAAGTAGTAGAAGTAGAAGAAAGCAGTAGTAGAAGTAGAAGAAAGAAGTAGTAGAAGTAGAAGAAAGAAGTAGTAGAAGTAGAAGAAAGCAGTAGTAGAAGTAGAAGAAAGAAGTAGTAGAAGTAGAAGAAAGCAGTAGTAGAAGTAGAAGAAAGCAGTAGTAGAAGTAGAAGAAAGCAGTAGTAGAAGTAGAAGAAAGAAGTAGTAGAAGTAGAAGAAAGCAGTAGTAGAAGTAGAAGAAAGCAGTAGTAGAAGTAGAAGAAAGCAGTAGTAGAAGTAGAAGAAAGAAGTAGTAGAAGTAGAAGAAAGCAGTAGTAGAAGTAGAAGAAAGCAGTAGTAGAAGTAGAAGAAAGCAGTAGTAGAAGTAGAAGAAAGCAGTAGTAGAAGTAGAAGAAAGCAGTAGTAGAAGTAGAAGAAAGCAGTAGTAGAAGTAGAAGAAAGAAGTAGTAGAAGTAGAAGAAAGCAGTAGTAGAAGTAGAAGAAAGCAGTAGTAGAAGTAGAAGAAAGAAGTAGTAGAAGTAGAAGAAAGAAGTAGTAGAAGTAGAAGAAAGCAGTAGTAGAAGTAGAAGAAAGCAGTAGTAGAAGTAGAAGAAAGAAGTAGTAGAAGTAGAAGAAAGCAGTAGTAGAAGTAGAAGAAAGAAGTAGTAGAGTAGAAGAAAGTGTAGAAGTAGAAGAAAGAAGTAGTAGAAGTAGAAGAAAGCAGTAGTAGAAGTAGAAGAAAGCAGTAGTAGAAGAAAGAAGTAGTAGAAGTAGAAGAAAGCAGTAGTAGAAGTAGAAGAAAGAAGTAGTAGAAGTAGAAGAAAGAAGTAGTAGAAGTAGAAGAAAGCAGTAGTAGAAGTAGAAGAAAGCAGTAGTAGAAGTAGAAGAAAGAAGTAGTAGAAGTAGAAGAAAGCAGTAGTAGAAGTAGAAGAAAGCAGTAGTAGAAGTAGAAGAAAGAAGTAGTAGAAGTAGAAGAAAGCAGTAGTAGAAGTAGAAGAAAGCAGTAGTAGAAGTAGAAGAAAGAAGTAGTAGAAGTAGAAGAAAGAAGTAGTAGAAGTAGAAGAAAGAAGTAGTAGAAGTAGAAGAAAGCAGTAGTAGAAGTAGAAGAAAGCAGTAGTAGAAGTAGAAGAAAGCAGTAGTAGAAGTAGAAGAAAGAAGTAGTAGAAGTAGAAGAAAGAAGTAGTAGAAGTAGAAGAAAGCAGTAGTAGAAGTAGAAGAAAGAAGTAGTAGAAGTAGAAGAAAGAAGTAGTAGAAGTAGAAGAAAGAAGTAGTAGAAGTAGAAGAAAGAAGTAGTAGAAGTAGAAGAAAGAAGTAGTAGAAGTAGAAGAAAGAAGTAGTAGAAGTAGAAGAAAGAAGTAGTAGAAGTAGAAGAAAGAAGTAGTAGAAAGAAGTAGTAGAAGTAGAAGAAAGAAGTGGTAGAAGTAGAAGAAAGAAGTAGAAGAAAGAAGTAGTAGAAGTAGAAGAAAGAAGTAGTAGAAGTAGAAGAAAGAAGTAGTAGAAGTAGAAGAAAGAAGTAGTAGAAGTAGAAGAAAGAAGTAGTAGAAGTAGAAGAAAGCAGTAGTAGAAGTAGAAGAAAGAAGTAGTAGAAGTAGAAGAAAGAAGTAGTAGAAGTAGAAGAAAGAAGTAGTAGAAGTAGAAGAAAGCAGTAGTAGAAGTAGAAGAAAGCAGTAGTAGAAGTAGAAGAAAGAAGTAGTAGAAGTAGAAGAAAGAAGTAGTAGAAGTAGAAGAAAGAAGTAGTAGAAGTAGAAGAAAGAAGTAGTAGAAGTAGAAGAAAGCAGTAGTAGAAGTAGAAGAAAGAAGTAGTAGAAGTAGAAGAAAGAAGTAGTAGAAGTAGAAGAAAGAAGTAGTAGAAGTAGAAGAAAGAAGTAGTAGAAGTAGAAGAAAGAAGTAGTAGAAGTAGAAGAAAGAAGTAGTAGAAGTAGAAGAAAGAAGTAGTAGAAGTAGAAGAAAGCAGTAGTAGAAGTAGAAGAAAGAAGTAGTAGAAGTAGAAGAAAGAAGTAGTAGAAGTAGAAGAAAGCAGTAGTAGAAGTAGAAGAAAGCAGTAGTAGAAGTAGAAGAAAGCAGTAGTAGAAGTAGAAGAAAGAAGTAGTAGAAGTAGAAGAAAGAAGTAGTAGAAGTAGAAGAAAGAAGTAGTAGAAGTAGAAGAAAGAAGTAGTAGAAGTAGAAGAAAGCAGTAGTAGAAGTAGAAGAAAGCAGTAGTAGAAGTAGAAGAAAGAAGTAGTAGAAGTAGAAGAAAGAAGTAGTAGAAGTAGAAGAAAGAAGTAGTAGAAGTAGAAGAAAGAAGTAGTAGAAGTAGAAGAAAGAAGTAGTAGAAGTAGAAGAAAGAAGTAGTAGAAGTAGAAGAAGAAGTAGTAGAAGTAGAAGAAAGCAGTAGTAGAAGTAGAAGAAAGCAGTAGTAGAAGTAGAAGAAAGAAGTAGTAGAAGTAGAAGAAAGCAGTAGTAGAAGTAGAAGAAAGAAGTAGTAGAAGAAAGAAGTAGTAGAAGTAGAAGAAAGCAGTAGTAGAAGTAGAAGAAAGAAGTAGTAGAAGTAGAAGAAAGAAGTAGTAGAAGTAGAAGAAAGAAGTAGTAGAAGTAGAAGAAAGAAGTAGTAGAAGTAGAAGAAAGCAGTAGTAGAAGTAGAAGAAAGAAGTAGGTAGAAGTAGAAGAAAGTAGTAGAAGTAGAAGAAAGAAGTAGTAGAAGTAGAAGAAAGCAGTAGTAGAAGTAGAAGAAAGAAGTAGTAGAAGTAGAAGAAAGCAGTAGTAGAAGTAGAAGAAAGCAGTAGTAGAAGTAGAAGAAAGCAGTAGTAGAAGTAGAAGAAAGAAGTAGTAGAAGTAGAAGAAAGCAGTAGTAGAAGTAGAAGAAAGAAGTAGTAGAAGTAGAAGAAAGCAGTAGTAGAAGTAGAAGAAAGCAGTAGTAGAAGTAGAAGAAAGAAGTAGTAGAAGTAGAAGAAAGCAGTAGTAGAAGTAGAAGAAAGAAGTAGTAGAAGTAGAAGAAAGCAGTAGTAGAAGTAGAAGAAAGCAGTAGTAGAAGTAGAAGAAAGAAGTAGTAGAAGTAGAAGAAAGAAGTAGTAGAAGTAGAAGAAAGAAGTAGTAGAAGTAGAAGAAAGCAGTAGTAGAAGTAGAAGAAAGCAGTAGTAGAAGTAGAAGAAAGCAGTAGTAGAAGTAGAAGAAAGAAGTAGTAGAAGTAGAAGAAAGCAGTAGTAGAAGTAGAAGAAAGAAGTAGTAGAAGTAGAAGAAAGAAGTAGTAGAAGTAGAAGAAAGCAGTAGTAGAAGTAGAAGAAAGAAGTAGTAGAAGTAGAAGAAAGCAGTAGTAGAAGTAGAAGAAAGCAGTAGTAGAAGTAGAAGAAAGAAGTAGTAGAAGTAGAAGAAAGAAGTAGTAGAAGTAGAAGAAAGAAGTAGTAGAAGTAGAAGAAAGAAGTAGTAGAAGTAGAAGAAAGAAGTAGTAGAAGTAGAAGAAAGCAGTAGTAGAAGTAGAAGAAAGCAGTAGTAGAAGTAGAAGAAAGAAGTAGTAGAAGTAGAAGAAAGAAGTAGTAGAAGTAGAAGAAAGCAGTAGTAGAAGTAGAAGAAAGAAGTAGAAGAAAGAAGTAGTAGAAGAAAGAAGTAGTAGAAGTAGAAGAAAGAAGTAGTAGAAGTAGAAGAAAGAAGTAGTAGAAGTAGAAGAAAGCAGTAGTAGAAGTAGAAGAAAGCAGTAGTAGAAGTAGAAGAAAGAAGTAGTAGAAGTAGAAGAAAGAAGTAGTAGAAGTAGAAGAAAGCAGTAGTAGAAGTAGAAGAAAGCAGTAGTAGAAGTAGAAGAAAGAAGTAGTAGAAGTAGAAGAAAGCAGTAGTAGAAGTAGAAGAAAGAAGTAGTAGAAGTAGAAGAAAGCAGTAGTAGAAGTAGAAGAAAGCAGTAGTAGAAGTAGAAGAAAGCAGTAGTAGAAGTAGAAGAAAGCAGTAGTAGAAGTAGAAGAAAGAAGAAAGAAGACAGAAAACATTTAGTAGAAGAAAGAAGTAGTAGAAGAATGAAGTAGTAGAATAAAAATAGAAGAAATTAGAAGAATTGTAGTAGAAGAAAGAAAGAAGAAGAGAGAATTAGATGAAAGGAGTAGCAGGTGAAAGGAGTAGCAGGTAAAAGGAGTAGCAGAAGAAAGGAGTAGCAGAAGAAAGGAGTAGCAGAAGAAAGGAGTAGCAGAAGAAAGGAGTAGCAGAAGAAAGGAGTAGCAGAAGAAAGAAGAAGCAGAAGAAAGAAGAAGTAGAAGAAAGAAGAAGTAGAAGTAGAAGAAAGAAGAAGTAGAAGAAAGAAGAAGTAGAAGAAAGAAGTAGTTGAAGAAAATAGTAGTAGAAGAAAGAAGTAGAAGAAAATAGTAGTAGAAGAAAACAAGTAGAAGAAAGAAGAAGTAGAAGAAAGAAGTAGAAGAAGAATTAGCAGATGAAAGGAGTAGCAGAAGAAAGGAATAGCAGAAGAAAGATGTAGCAGGAGAAAGAAGTAGAAGAAAGAATTAGTAGAAGAAAGAAGTAGGAGAAGAAAGAAATAGAAGAAAGAAATAGAAGAAAGAAATAGAAGAAAGAAGTGGTAGAAGAAAGAAGTGGTAGAAGAAAGAAGTGGTAGAAGAAAGAAGTGGTAGAAGAAAGAAGTGGTAGAAGAAAGAAGTGGTAGAAGAAAGAAGTGGTAGAAGAAAGAAGTGGTAGAAAAAAGAAGAAGAAAGCAGTAGAAGAGTAGACGTTGGAAAAAGAGAGAAGTGGAAGAAGAGAGAATTGGAAGAAGAGAAAAGTGGAAGAAAGAAGATGAAAACAGCAGAGACTAGAGGACAATAGACAAATTTGAAACTATTGTTACACCACTGGGACTTGAACCTGACCTCCAAATAGTGACAATCCCTCTCTGCAAGAACAAGTGTACCTCGTTTATAACTTGACTTAGCTGTCAACACCAGCATCTTTCAGCTGTATGTTGATCTCTTGGCAAGATTACGCTCAGTAGTTTGCCATTGCTAACTAGACACCTCTAATTAAAGGCGTGATCAGTTCCATTGTGGCAAATGTTTGCAGAATATCGCTATCATCAAAACCTGACAGAAACATTCTCCTGCCTCATGCACTGTCATGGAAATAGTGGATAAGGATTCATAATACATAGTACTATATGGGTTTAAATATACAATAAGGGGACAAAAATGCCTACAAATTACCTTCCTCATGGTCTTTCTGACAAAGCTTTTTGGCATCTTCCAGGGAGTCGGCTATCACAACTTTTTTCACAAATTCTTCCAGGTTGGCTTGTGCAATCTAAACCAATAAACAATTTATTCTTAGAAGTATATTTAACTTTACTTTTATAGCATTTGCTTTTCCTCTTCAAATCACTAAGTTTTCCTCTTTCATTACCTCGATATGTTCCTCTTTCTAAACAATATTACCATCTTGCCAAATGAAATAAGAGGAAACTGACATTCTACTTCTACGAGCTTCAAATGAAAACCTTAAAAGTGTGATACAAGTTTCAGTAACCATGCCATCGTCTTGTAATCTGTCAATGTAACGAATGTCAAGAGTGTTCAGCATGTGACATCGTATAGATGAATACGGTGACATAAGTACAGTTTAAACATGGCTGTTCCACTTTTGAAAGCACCAAAGAGGAGCAGCGTTGTTATCCATATTTTTTGTTTTTTTTAAATCAGTGAAGGAGTGAAACAAATTCATCAGCGGATGAGGATTTTTTTCTACAAGAATCCAAGCACTATCGGCGCTGGAGGACTAGCATTTAACACAGTGGTTTGAAGATACATTTGTTGTTCACTTTTTCAAAATAAATATATTCATCCATACCTCCCTCCCACCAACACCCACCCACCCGCACGCGCAAAACATTTAGGTTTTTCATTTGAAGCCCCCCCTCCTCGTACTTACTAAGTCCATGATATTTGTTTTTATCAGCAAATCAAATGCACATAAAAGATCTGTTTTGCCTATAACTTCTTTGCTTTCTGTTGGAAAAGGATGCAACAAGAGAATAAAAGCTGTTAACTGATTCAGTGACAAAGATATCACCAAATTTGACCTCCCATTTAGACGGACAATATATCACCATACTTGGGTCACCGTGTTATGTTTTGTTTTGTAGTATCTTCCACATTTTCAATGCTCAGTGAAGGTGAAAATTTACATTTTAATACAGGGTGTATTTTCAATGATTGTGCAGTGTTCGAAAATATTGCTGGTCCAAGTTTTGTATTTACCTATTATGTTGCATGAACTTTACAGAGGGTGAATACAAAACTTAGACCGGCAATATTTTCAAACACTGCACAGTCATTAAAGAACAATACCCTGTACTTGTTCATTCAATTCTTGCTGGGTTAACAGAATGGCAGGGAAGACAGTAGGAAATATTCACCAGAGCAAGAGGTAGACAACGATACAAGTGGGAGGATAACATCAAGAGAGGACGAACATCAGCCTGACAGAATGTAAGTCAAGGCGAGAGAGTGTTGGAGATCCATTGCAGCCAACCTTCATTACGGAGATGGCACCTGATTGATTGATACCACTTGGCACGGCACACAATGACTGAACGTAGCGTATCCTTAGGATGACTTTGCAATCACCACATGATTGTCTGGGCAATTTTACATTCAGAAGTTTGTCATTGCTTTTTTGTACAAGACAATGTTAAAAGACCAATTGACTGGAAAATATTCAAATAAGACTTGCATTTCAGATCACAAGTTGTTTTTAAGACTGTCATTCCATTTTATCCTCTAGTAATTACTTCAATCCTGCTAGCAATTCAATATCTATTTCAGAAGGGTAGAGGTTGTTTTTAGACATTCCATTTTAACCTGTAATATTTACTTCAATGGCCAGACGCTCTATCTCAGGTCCCCTGGTTCCAAAGGACATCTGAGAAGGACCTCCAGTAGCTGTGGTTGGACCCTTTTGAGGCATAAGGCCCAGCACTGCACCTGCCTGGGGGTCCAATGCAGGGCGAGCACCATAACATTTAGCAGTAGTCGACATATTTCATTGCGTGGCATCCTGATATCTGTGGTTTGCCTGTGGCTGGTTGTATCCGTCTTCAGCACCTTTCCTTTGCTAGAGCAGACTGGTCTTACTCAAGTTTAGATGTGTAGGCGTGCACATACATGTCTGCGCATGCACGTACATCATCTAGAGCAGTGGTTCTCAACCTTTTTTTGGCCCGTGCCCCCCTTCACCATATTTTCAGAACGTTACCCCCCCCCCCCCCCCCCTATAAAAAATTTGGCCCTTGCCCCCCTTCACCGTATTTTCAGAATGTCATTTCCCTCCCCCCTTTTCATATTTCCAAATCCCCTCACCCCTACACAGTATACGTAAAAATGGAAGGTAAATTTAATAGCATATACTAAAACAAGTCTAGACATCCACATAAAACATGATTTGTGGGTCTACTTACTTTATAAAATGAATTTTAGAAGGATGAGACGTACATAACTAAAGTATGAAGGGAAAAACAATATCAAGTAATCGGTTCTTGTATTAATGCGATCTTGAAATGGTCTTCATTCCCCTCTCCCCCCAGAAACCCTAAAATTCCCCCCTTGGGGGGGGGGGGGGGGGGGGGAAGAGAAATTCCACACCGGTTGAGAACCGCTGATCTAGAGCGTACTGGTTATTTTTGGGCACCAGAGACTCGCCCCTTCTGTTGGTTAAAACAGTTTTGCCACGTAAAGGCCAGGAGTTGGACTTTTACTGCAGAGGTGATGAATGCACGAGCCATTGGGGTGTTTATGCAAGGTTGAGTGCTCACCCTAACTCTGTGCCTCGGCTACATAACAGCAACATTTGAAACCTTCTGTCTTACTGTACTCTATCCTGTTTGTGAAAGTTAACTTTCAGTTCCAGAAGATTCCACAGCTTTTTCACACAAGAAGACAGGTTGCAGTACCTGTCCTGCACACCCCGATGGTTTCTGAGCTTGGAGAGAGGAAGAAGAGTTCTTTAAGTCTATGTGAAGACTTCTTTTGTACCAGGTCAGGAGGAAACACACCAACCTCTCAAATATATGCAACCCCTTTTAAGCGCTAAAATGACCTTAATAATATACCTGACGGAGGTCGGCATATATAAGAGCTCTCACTTTTAACTCGTGCCGATGAGGTAGTGGGTTCAAGCCATAGACTGATTAGTTGGACTAAAATGTTTGTCTCGTAGACACGTGGACGTAAATTACAAGTACCTCAGAAGTCGGAGTGGGTTCATCTGATGGCAAGGGACACTGGTAATAGAGAAAGCTAATGCACACACAAAAATCAGACAGTCCAATGCTAGTAGAAGTAGTAACATGTGCATAGACTACTGAGTTTAAAGCTAGCGAGAAGAAGAAAAAAAAAACCGAGTGGAAAAATAAAGCAGAAGAAAATGAACTTATGTTTCCCTTCCCCGGAACATGTGGATCAATCACCTAACCTTCTCAGATAAGAGCAAACCAAGAACTTTCCGCAGTTGAAAATGGAAAAGAGTAGGCTAATTATGTCACTGCCTAGGCTAAACAAATCCAAAAGCCTACCCATAAATAAATACAGCATATGCTATTCTGGAAACCGATCTTTACCAGTTCTACAGAGTTTGTGCACTGTATAGAGATTCTCCTAGTTTATATGCCAGGAGACTGATGCCCTTTTGGAAGAATCTCCCTGCAATGAAGCTGATCATTTACAACAAATGGTCATTAAAGAAATACAAGACTTTTCCATGCAACATACCATAGTGTCATCCCTCAGAGACTCGTCTTTCATGTCCGATTCAGCTGCCTGTCCAAGTGGGTGCTCAAGCTCTGCTTGTTGCTCCCTGCGGTCGCGCAATGAGTGCATGGTTTGAAAAGTTTCCTGAAGCTTGTTTCTGACCTGGTCATGTTGAAGAGAGGATTCAGTGTTCACACAAGCTTGTGTGTTAAATTGTGTGTGTGAAATTGTGTGTGTGTGAAATTGTGTGTGTGTGAAATTGTGTGTGTGTGAAATTGTGTGTGTGTGTGTGAAATTGTGTGTGTGTGTGTGAAATTGTGTGTGTGTGCTTGTGTGAAATTGTGTGTGTGCTTGTGTGAAATTGTGTGTGCTTGTGTGAAATTATGTGTGCTTGTGTGAAATTATGTGTGCTTGTGTGAAATTATGTGTGCTTGTGTGAAATTATGTGCTTGTGTGAAATTATGTGTGCTTGTGTGAAATTATGTGTGCTTGTGTGAAATTATGTGTGCTTGTGTGAAATTATGTGTGCTTGTGTTAAATTGTGTGTGCATGTGTGTAAATGTGCGTGTGTGTAAATGTGCGTGTGTGTAAATGTGCGTGTGTGTGTGTGTGAATGTGTGTGTGTGAATGTGCATGTGTAAATTGTGTGTAAATGCATGTACATGTGTAAATGCATGTGCATGTGTAAATGCGTGAGTGTGTGTGTGTGCGAATGAGTGTGAATGAGAGTGTGAATGAGTGAGTGTGAAAGAGTGAATGAGAGTGAATGAGTGTGTGTGAATGAGTGTGTGTGAATGAGTGTGTGTGAATGAGTGTGTGTGAATGAGTGTGTGTGTGTGTGAAAGTGTGAATGAGTAAGTGTGAATGAGTGAGTGTGTGAATGAGAGTGAATGAGTGTGTGTGAATGAATGTGTGTGAATGAATGTGTGTGAATGAATGTGTGTGAATGAGTGTGTGAATGAATGAATGTGTGAATGAATGAATGTGTGCATGAGTGTGTGTGAATGTATGAGTGTGAATGTATGAGTGTGAATGTGTGAGAATGTGAGTGTGTGAGAGAATATATGTGTGTAAGAATATATGTATATGTGTGTGTGTGAGAATGTGTGTGTTTGAGAATGTATGTTGTGTGTGTCAGGTGTGTTGTGCATGTGAAAATTGTGTGGTGTGTAAGAGAATGTGTGTGTGTCTGGTTTTGTGTGAATTAGGGTGAATGAGTGCGGTGAGGGTGTAAATGTGTACCATGAGGGTGTAAATGTGTACCATGAGGGTGTAAATGTGTACCATGAGGGTGTAAATGTGTACCATGAGGGTGTAAATGTGTACCATGAGTGTGGCAAATGTGTGAGAGAGACGTAGGCGTGGTTGTGTGTGTGTGAGAGAGTGATGTAGGCGTGATGATATGTGTGTGTGTGTGTGTGTGTGAGAGAGTGATGTAGGCGCGATGATATATATATATGTGTGTGTGTGTTGTGTGTGTGTGTGTGTGTGAGAGAGAGTGATGTGTGTGTGTGAGAGAGTGATGTGTGTGTGTGTGTGTGAGAGTGATGTGTGTGTGTGTGTGTGTGAGAGAGAGAGTGATGTGTGTGTGTGTGTGAGAGAGAGTGATGTGTGTGTGTGTGAGAGAGAGAGTGATGTGTGTGTGTGTGTGTGTGTGTGTGTGTGTGTGAGAGAGAGAGAGAGAGTGATGTGTGTGTGTGTGTGTGTGTGTGTGTGTGTGTGTGTGTGTGTGAGAGAGAGAGTGATGTGTGTGTGTGTATGTGTGCGAGAGAGAGTGATGTGTGCATGTGTGTGTGCGAGAGAGTGATGTGTGCGCGTGCGTGTGCGCAAGAGAGTGATGTGTGCGCGTGCGTGTGTGTGTGCAAGAGAGTGATGTGTGCGTGCGTGTGTGTTTGCAAGAGAGTGATGTGTGCGTGCGTGTGTGTGTGCAAGAGAGTGATGTGTGCGTGCGTGTGTGTGTGCAAGAGAGTGATGTGTGCGTGCGTGTGTGTGTGTGCAAGAGAGTGATGTGTGCGTGCGTGTGTGTGTGCGAGAGAGTGATGTGTGCGTGCATGTGTGTGCAAGAGAGTGATGTGTGCGTGCGTGTGTGTGTGCAAGAGAGTGATGTGTGCGTGCAAGAGAGTGATGTGTGTGTGTGTGTAAGAGAGTGATGTGTGCGTGTGTGCGTGCGTGTGCATGTGTGTGTGTGCATGTGCGCGTACGTGCACGCGCGAATGCGTGTGCGCGTGCGCATGCCCATGAGAGAGAGAGTGCGTGCGTGTGTGTGCGTGAGAGAGAGTGCGTGTGTGTGCATGAGAGAGTGCGTGTGCGTGTGCGTGCGTGAGAGAGTGCGTGTGTGTGCGTGAGAGAGAGCGTGTGTGTGCGTGAGAGAGAGTGCGTGTGTGTGCGTGAGAGAGTGATGTGCATGTGCGTGTGCATGAGAGATGTGCGTGTGCATGTGCATGCACGAGAGAGTGATGTGCGTGTGCATGCGCAAGAGAGAGATGTGCGTGTGCGTGTGAGAGAGTGATGTGCGTGTGCATGTGCGCGTGAGAGAGAGATGTGCATGTGCGTGTGCGCATGAGAGAGAGTGATGTGCGTGTGCACGTGCACATGGCATGCGCGTGGTGTGCGCATGCACGTGGTGTACGCGCACGCGGTGTGCGCGCATGGGGTGTGCGTGTGTGGGTGGGTGGGGGTGTGTGCGCATGTGGGTGGGTGGGGGGTGTGTGCGCGTGTGTGTGGGTGGGGTGTGTGTGCGTGCATGTGTGCGTGCGCACCGCGTGCTCATGCGTGCGCGCGCGTGTGCGTGCGTGTGTGTGTTGTGTGTGTGTGCGTGTTGTGTGTGTGTGCGTGTTGTGTTGTGTATGTGTTGTATGTGTTGTATGTGTGTAAAAATGTGTTGATTTTGTGTGTCAAAATGTAATGAATAGGTGGAAACATTTTAAAGGCGCTTTTCAAATCTGCTCCATTAAACTTTACATAAGTAATGGGCAACTGGTAAAAAGTAATGGAAAACTGGTAGAATGTAATGGACAACTGGTATAAGAAGTAATGGTTTACAGGTTAAAATGTAATGGGCGACAGGTAAAAAGTAATGGGTAAATGGTAAAATGTAATGGACAACTGGTAAAAAGTAATGGATAATAGGTAAAAAGTAATGGGCAAGTGGTAAAAGAAGTAATGGGCAAGTGGTAAAAAGTAATTGACAACAGGTAAAAAGTAATGAACAGGTAAAAAGTAATGGACAATAGGTAAAATGCAATAAACAGGTAAAAAGTAATAGATAACAGGTAATAGAAGTAATGGACAATTGGTAAAAGAAGTAATGGACAATCGGTAGAAGTAGTAATGGACTAGTAAAAGTAGTATTGGACTGGTATAGTAGTAATGGACTGATAATGGACAATTGGTAAAAGTAGTAATGGACAACTGGTAAAAGTAATGAAAAACTAGTAAACAAAAACAAAAAAAAGCAATGAACAATTGGTAAAAATAAAGGACAATTGGTAAAAGTTCAGGACAATTGGTAAACATGGTAAAGAACCACTGATAAAAGTAAATGACAGTTGGTAAATGTAGTAAAGGACAATTGGTAAAAAGTAATGGACAACTGGTAAAGGAAGTAATAGACAATTGGTAAAAGTACCAATGGACAATTAGTAGTAGTAGTAGTAGTAAAGGATAATTGATAAAAGTAGTAAAGGACAATTGGTAGAATTTGACAACTGGTAAAAGTAGTAATGGACAATTAGTAAAAGTAGTAGAACTGGTAAAAGTAGTAATGAACTGGTAAAAGTAGTAATGGACAATTGGTAAAAGTAGTAATGGACGGATAAAAGTAGTAATTGATAATTTTTAAAAGGAATGGACAGGTAAGAATAGTAATAGACATTTGATAAAAGTAGTAATGGACTGGCAAAAGAAGTAATAATGGACTGGTAAAAAAAATTAATGGACAATTGGTTAAAGAAATAATGGACTGGTAAAAGTAGTAATGGACAATTGGTAAAGGTAGCAATGGACAATTGGTTAAAGTAGTAATGGACAACTTGGTAAAGGTAGTAATGGACAACTTGGTAAAAAGACCCTTCGTATATTGGGCACATGTGTTAGCTAAAATTAAGAGACCAGTCAGCACTAATGGACATTGGGGTAGCTGCCTTTACTTCCCACATGTCCTGGGAGCCATTCTAGGGTGGGTCAACCCGTGCACCCACCTTCATAATTTAATAGATTCCTGACATTATTGCATTAGTTCTGGCAGCACCTCATTCAACCTCCCTTAGTCACTTCTACTGGATGAGGTAGCCAGTACGATGTCACTTCAACTGGATGAGGTAGCCAGTATGATGTCACTTCGACTGGATGAGGAAGCCAGTATGATGTCACTTCTACTGGATGAGGTAGCCAGTACAATGTCACTTCAACTGGATGAGGAAGCCAGTACGATGTCACTTCGACTGGATGAGGAAGCCAGTACGATGTCACTTCGACTGGATGAGGAAGCCAGTATGATGTCACTTCGACTGGATGAGGAAGCCAGTACGATGTCACTTCGACTGGATGAGGAAGCCAGTACGATGTCACTTCTACTGGATGAGGTAGCAAGTACAATGTCACTTCAACTGGATGAGGTAGCCAGTACGATGTCACTTCGACTGGATGAGGAAGCCAGTATGATGTCACTTCGACTGGATGAGGAAGCCAGTATGATGTCACTTCGACTGGATGAGGAAGCCAGTATGATGTCACTTCGACTGGATGAGGAAGCCAGTATGATGTCACTTCGACTGGATGAGGAAGCCAGTATGATGTCACTTCAACTGGATGAGGTAGCCAGTATGATGTCACTTTGACTGGATGAGGAAGCCAGTACAATGTCACTTCTACTGGATGAGGTAGCCAGTACGATGTCACTTCAACTGGATGAGGAAGCCAGTATGTCACTTCGACTGGATGAGGAAGCCAGTACGATGTCACTTCGACTGGATGAGGAAGCCAGTATGTCACTTCGACTGGATGAGGAAGCCAGTATGTCACTTTGGATGAGGAAGCCAGTATGATGTCACTTCGACTGGATGAGGAAGCCAGTACGATGTCACTTCTACTGGATGAGGTGCCAGTACGAAGTCACTTCTATTGGATGAGGTAGCCAGTACCATGTCACTTCTACTGGATGAGGTAGCCAGTCCTATGTCAACCCCCCCCCCCCCCCCAGGTCACTTCTACTGGATGAGGTAGCCAGTAACAAATTTCCCCCTTAGTCACTTCTACTGGATGTAGCCAGTACCATGTCAATCCCTCTATTCATACTGGATGAAGTAGCCAATATTTCAAGCCCTCTTTAGTCACTTATACTGGATGAGGTAGCCACTACAATGTCAATCCCTCTTTAGCCATACTGGATTAAGTAGCCAAAAGCATGTCAATCCATCTTTAGTCACTTTTACTGGATGAGGTAGCAAGTACCATGTCAATCTCCCTTAGTCACCTTATCTACAGGATGAAGTAGCCAGTACCATGTCAATTCCTCAGTCACTGGATGAGGTAGCAAGTACCATGTCAATCCCTCTGTCATACTGGATGATGTAGCCAATATGTCAATCCTCCTTTAGTCACTCATACAGGATGAAGTAGCCAGTTCCATGTCAACCTCCCTTAGCCACCTTTACTGGATGAAGTAGCCAGTACCATGTCAATTCCTCAGTCACTGGATGAGGTAGCAAGTACCATGTCAATCCCTCTGTCATACTGGATGATGTAGCCAATATGTCAATCCTTTAGTCACTCATACAGGATGAAGTAGCCAGTTCCAGATGAAGTAGCCAGTTCCATGTCAACCTCCCTTAGCCACCTCTTATGATTCATGACCACCTGACACACAAGACAGTTGACTGGACAAATCTCAGCTCCCGCCAGTTTAATAAATAAAGGAGATACCAGTGCTAACACTATGGAACTACACTGGGATGGCTGCTGCTTCAGAAAACTGAGCACATAATGCCCTTAGTGTAGTCACAACATTCGATATAGAATAATATAACCTCTTATGAAATGCATGGTGAGAGTTACAATTCTCTGCTTGCCCTATGCATCAACATAACATGGAAGTTTATTGTTGCCTATGCATCAACATAACATGGAAGTTTATTGTTGCCTATGCATCAACATAACATGGAAGTTTATTGTTGCCTATGCATCAACATAACATGGAAGTTTATTGTTGGTCAACTCATGCATATAATGTCTTAGTAATACAACCACTAACACACTGCAAGCATTTTTTTGTTTTCAATATCCTGTTCAACCCTCTTTTTCCTGTATTAACTTTTCACAAATAAAATGCAAGAACTGGTGTGAAATCTGGCAAACCAACTTAAATCTCATTGGCTGATACTTCCCAAAGGTCTGCTTACCTGCATTAGCATACTTTTTATATGGGCAATGTTACCATCTATAGTATTCAAATGCACGGAATATATCCTCATAGCAAGAGCAAAATCGGATCGTAATCTGGTTAATTCAGATTGGATGCTACTTTGTTCCTGCCTGTTTCAGAAAGAAAAGTAACAAATTTCAATATTAAATAGCACCAAACACACAAATACCAAGGAAGTTAACATGACCAGACTATGCATGGAAGATATAATATAGTAACATATAAAGGCAGGAAATCAAAACCTTTCCAAATATCTGGCTTGAAACAGGGTGATGCACTATCGCCTGCTCCTTTTCAATCTGGCTCTAGAGAAAGTTGTAAGGAAGGTAAAGGAGGAATGTGCTATTGGAGGAACATCCAAACTGCTTGCTTATGCAGATGATATAGATATTATAAGGTAAAATGAACACAAGACATTGGAAATATTGACTCGAAAAAGCTCAACAAATCGGGCTGGTTATCAACCAAGATAAGAGAATATATGGTAATTTCAAGAGAAGGAATGGCTAAAAACTCTGGTGTCAAAGACTTAGGAGAGAGCTCAAAGCTAAGGAGAGCTAAAATAGAGCTTAGGAAGAGGACAAGTAACATAACAGTATAGGAGACCAGACAGAAGAGACAAACGCTATAAATAGCTATAACGGGACACACTTGTGTCAACAAGGAGGGCAACAAGTACAGGTGAGCTGGGGTTACCCAAGAGACTGGGAAACCCACTTCACGAGAAGGGACCAAGTAATTCTGGTCAATACAACCAAGTGCCCAGCACGTAAACTAACGAACGCACGCTGAGCTAAATTGCTCGTGGCTGAACACGCCACGTACAGCGGGTTCAGACAGACTGGACGGCGTAGGGATCAGACGTGTATCCGCTGGGGATACTTTGTTGTTGTTAAGGACAGTATAATAGTTAGGACTTCAGCTTAGCTTCAGTAGTTATAATATTAATATCATCTCCTCATTCCATCTTATCTTC
Organism: Cepaea nemoralis; assembly: GCA_014155875.1. Classification (NCBI taxonomy): domain Eukaryota; kingdom Metazoa; phylum Mollusca; class Gastropoda; order Stylommatophora; family Helicidae; genus Cepaea; species Cepaea nemoralis. The sequence goes on from JACEFZ010009115.1 coordinate 69,578, forward strand.
ATAACATACTATGATGTTTAATACCGATGTGGTATTCCGCTCGTGGAGCTATTGTACGATCAGCTCCGAATAAAAATGTATCCTTTTGCAAACAATACGAGTTGTCACTTTCGTGTAGTGCAAAAGAAGGGAATCCTTGTATGCCTGTCGCAAGTGAGTTGCTGACATCTGGCCACATACAAATAGATATGACGATTAAAAGAACGTTTCATACAAATACCTGGGTACAATCTTCAACTGCTCCAACATAATAAGGGAAGAAATACAAGCTAGAATCAACTCTGGAAATAAGATATACTATGCACTACAATATCTGCTAAAATCAAATGCGCTATCTCGTAACACAAAGATCACAATATACAAAACACTGATTAGACCAGTTGTGCTGTATGGCTTTGAAACCTGGAGTACAACGAAAGGAGACGAAGCCGTGTTACAAACCTTTGAGAACAAAATTTTAAGACGCATCTTTGGACCCATTAGGGATACACAAAGTGGAGAGTGGAAAAGAAGAAGTAACAAAGACATTTATGATCTGTTTAAGTCCCCACTAATCACTGGTATCATGAAGACTAATAGACTGCAATGGCTGGGGCATATAGAAAGAATGGAAGACAATAGGGAAACAAAACTCGCTTACACTCCGGAAATAAATGACCGTAGACCTCGAGGTAGACCAAGAAGACGGTGGAGAGATAATATACATACAGACCTACAAGCACTTGGAATCAGAGATAGGCAAGAGAAGGTCAACGAGAGAGATGAATGGAGATGGCTTATATCTGCAGCAAAGTACCTCAATGGCTTAGAATGCTGAAGAAGAAGAAACAATAAGGCTTCAAATGAAAATGATAAGTGTCATTGTCTTGTAACCTGTCAATATTGTTAAGATTGTCAAGAATGTTAAGCATGTGACATCATGGTGCGGACAAACAGTGACATAAGGATGGTTTAAAGATGGCCACCCCACTTATCTTGCACCAAAAAGCAGCACAGTTCTGTTATCCATTATTTGATCAATGAATGGTGAAATGTATAGACATTCATTGGTGAATGAAGGTCCAGTATGGTGATGCATGCCTGTCAGTCCAGCAAGTGAATGAGTGGAGTAGCAAGATTCAAAATGGTTGACTTCTGTGACAGACTGTTCATGATCGGGTCAGGCACACTGATTAGTGACCCCAGAATGTTTTCTACAGGAATCCAGCACTTTAGTGCCACTGGAAAACATGCATTGAATGCAGTGGTGACGACATCCGAAAATGATACATTCGTTATTTTTTCAGAATATATTTAACCCCCCCCCCCCACCCCCCCCCCCCCCCCCCCCCCCCCCCCCCCCCCCCCCCCACCCCAGGAAGACAGTTTTAAGTAAGCACCGTTCATGGTCAGGAAGACAGTTTTAACTAAGTCCCATACATGGTCAGGAAGACAGTTTTAACTAAGCACCGTACATGGTCAGGAAGACAGTTTTAACTAAGCACCGTACATGGTCAGGAAGACAGTTTTAACTAAGCACCGTTCATGGTCAGGAAGACAGTTTTAAGTAAGCACCGTTCATGGTCAGGAAGACAGTTTTAACTAAGTCCCGTACATGGTCAGGAAGACAGTTTTAACTAAGCACCGTTCATGGTCAGGAAGACAGTTTTAACTAAGCACCGTTCATGGTCAGGAAGACAGTTTTAACTAAGCACCGTTCATGGTCAGGAAGACAGTTTTAACTAAGCACCATACATGGTCAGGAAGACAGTTTTAACTAAGCACCGTACATGGTCAGGAAGACAGTTTTAACTAAGCACCGTACATGGTCAGGAAGACAGTTTTAACTAAGCACCGTACATGGTCAGGAAGACAGTTTTAACTAAGTCCCATACATGGTCAGGAAGACAGTTTTAACTAAGTCCCATACATGGTCAGGAAGACAGTTTTAACTAAACACCGTACATGGTCAGGAAGACAGTTTTAACTAAGCACCGTACATGGTCAGGAAGACAGTTTTAACTAAGCACCGTACATGGTCAGGAAGACAGTTTTAACTAAGCACCGTACATGGTCAGGAAGACAGTTTTAACTAAGTCCCATACATGGTCAGGAAGACAGTTTTAACTAAGTCCCATACATGGTCAGGAAGACAGTTTTAACTAAGCACCGTACATGGTCAGGAAGACAGTTTTAACTAAGCACCGTACATGGTCAGGAAGACAGTTTTAACTAAGCACCGTTACATGGTCAGGAAGACAGTTTTAACTAAGTCCCGTACATGGTCAGGAAGACAGTTTTAACTAAGTCCCATACATGGTCAGGAAGACAGTTTTAACTAAGCACCATACATGGTCAGGAAGACAGTTTTAACTAAGCACCGTACATGGTCAGGAAGACAGTTTTAACTAAGTCCCATATATGGTCAGGAAGACAGTTTTAACTAAGCACCATACATGGTCAGGAAGACAGTTTTAACTAAGCACCGTTACATGGTCAGGAAGACAGTTTTAACTAAGCACCATACATGGTCAGGAAGACAGTTTTAACTAAGCACCATACATGGTCAGGAAGACAGTTTTAACTAAGCACCATACATGGTCAGGAAGACAGTTTTAACTAAGACCAGTACATGGTCAGGAAGACAGTTTTAACTAAGTCCCGTACATGGTCAGGAAGACAGTTTTAACTAAGTCCCGTACATGGTCAGGAAGACAGTTTTAACTAAGTCCCATACATGGTCAGGAAGACAGTTTTAACTAAGTCCCATACATGGTCAGGAAGACAGTTTTAACTAAGCACCGATACATGGTCAGGAAGACAGTTTTAACTAAGCACCGTACATGGTCAGGAAGACAGTTTTAACTAAGTCCCGTACATGGTCAGGAAGACAGTTTTAACTAAGCACCATACATGGTCAGGAAGACAGTTTTAACTAAGCACCATACATGGTCAGGAAGACAGTTTTAACTAAGCACCGTACATGGTCAGGAAGACAGTTTTAACTAAGCACCGTACATGGTCAGGAAGACAGTTTAACTAAGTCACCAGTACATGGTCAGGAAGACAGTTTTAATTAAGTCCGATACATGGTCAGGAAGACAGTTTTAACTAAGTCCCATACATGGTCAGGAAGACAGTTTTAACTAAGCACCATACATGGTCAGGAAGACAGTTTTAACTAAGCACCAGTACATGGTCAGGAAGACAGTTTTAACTAAGCACCGTACATGGTCAGGAAGACAGTTTTAACTAAGTCACCAGTACATGGTCAGGAAGACAGTTTTAACTAAGTCACTGTACATGGTCAGGAAGACAGTTTTAACTAAGCACCGTACATGGTCAGGAAGACAGTTTTAACTAAGTCACCGTACATGGTCAGGAAGACAGTTTTAACTAAGCACCGTACATGGTCAGGAAGACAGTTTTAACTAAGCACCATACATGGTCAGGAAGACAGTTTTAACTAAGCACCGTACATGGTCAGGAAGACAGTTTTAACTAAGCACCGTACATGGTCAGGAAGACAGTTTTAACTAAGCACCAGTACATGGTCAGGAGACAGTTTTAACTAAGCACCAGTACATGGTCAGGAAGACAGTTTTAACTAAGCACCATACATGGTCAGGAAGACAGTTTTAACTAAGTCCCATACATGGTCAGGAAGACAGTTTTAACTAAGCACCGTACATGGTCAGGAAGACAGTTTTAACTAAGCACCATACATGGTCAGGAAGACAGTTTTAACTAAGCACCGTACATGGTCAGGAAGACAGTTTTAACTAAGCACCGTACATGGTCAGGAAGACAGTTTTAACTAAGCACCATACATGGTCAGGAAGACAGTTTTAACTAAGCACCATACATGGTCAGGAAGACAGTTTTAACTAAGCACCATACATGGTCAGGAAGACAGTTTTAACTAAGCACCATACATGGTCAGGAAGACAGTTTTAACTAAGCACCGTACATGGTCAGGAAGACAGTTTTAACTAAGCACCATACATGGTCAGGAAGACAGTTTTAACTAAGTCCCATACATGGTCAGGAAGACAGTTTTAACTAAGCACCGTACATGGTCAGGAAGACAGTTTTAACTAAGCACCGTACATGGTCAGGAAGACAGTTTTAACTAAGTCCCATACATGGTCAGGAAGACAGTTTTAACTAAGTCCCATACATGGTCAGGAAGACAGTTTTAACTAAGTCCCATACATGGTCAGGAAGACAGTTTTAACTAAGCACCATACATGGTCAGGAAGACAGTTTTAACTAAGTCCTGTACATGGTCAGGAAGGACAGTTTTAACTAAGTCACCGTACATGGTCAGGAAGACAGTTTTAACTAAGTCCCAGTACATGGTCAGGAAGACAGTTTTTAACTAAGCACCATACATGGTCAGGAAGACAGTTTTAACTAAGCACCGTACATGGTCAGGAAGACAGTTTTAACTAAGCACCGTGCATGGTCAGGAAGACAGTTTTAACTAAGCACCTACATGGTCAGGAAGACAGTTTTAACTAAGCACCGTACATGGTCAGGAAGACAGTTTAACTAAGCACCGTACATGGTCAGGAAGACAGTTTTAACTAAGTCACATACATGGTCAGGAAGACAGTTTTAACTAAGCACCATACATGGTCAGGAAGACAGTTTTAACTAAGACCAGTACATGGTCAGGAAGACAGTTTTAACTAAGTCCCATACATGGTCAGGAAGACAGTTTTAACTAAGTCACCATACATGGTCAGGAAGACAGTTTTAACTAAGCACCATACATGGTCAGGAAGACAGTTTTAACTAAGCACCGTACATGGTCAGGAAGACAGTTTTAACTAAGCACCGTACATGGTCAGGAAGACAGTTTTAACTAAGCACCGTACATGGTCAGGAAGACAGTTTTAACTAAGTCCCGTACATGGTCAGGAAGACAGTTTTAACTAAGCACCATACATGGTCAGGAAGACAGTTTTAACTAAGTCCCATACATGGTCAGGAAGACAGTTTTAACTAAGTCCGGTACATGGTCAGGAAGACAGTTTTAACTAAGCACCGTACATGGTCAGGAAGACAGTTTTAACTAAGTCCCATACATGGTCAGGAAGACAGTTTTAACTAAGTCACCATACATGGTCAGGAAGACAGTTTTAACTAAGCACCGTACATGGTCAGGAAGACAGTTTTAACTAAGCACCAGTACATGGTCAGGAAGACAGTTTTAACTAAGCACCGTACATGGTCAGGAAGACAGTTTTAACTAAGCACCATACATGGTCAGGAAGACAGTTTTAACTAAGACCAGTACATGGTCAGGAAGACAGTTTTAACTAAGTCCTGTACATGGTCAGGAAGACAGTTTTAACTAAGCACCGTACATTGTCAGGAAGACAGTTTTAACTAAGTCCCGTACATGGTCAGGAAGACAGTTTTAACTAAGTCCCGTACATGGTCAGGAAGACAGTTTTAACTAAGCACCGTACATGGTCAGGAAGACAGTTTTAACTAAGCACCGTACATGGTCAGGAAGACAGTTTTAACTAAGCACCGATACATGGTCAGGAAGACAGTTTTAACTAAGCACCGTACATGGTCAGGAAGACAGTTTTAACTAAGCACCATACATGGTCAGGAAGACAGTTTTAACTAAGCACCATACATGGTCAGGAAGACAGTTTTAACTAAGCACCAGTACATGGTCAGGAAGACAGTTTTAACTAAGCACCATACATGGTCAGGAAGACAGTTTTAACTAAGCACCATACATGGTCAGGAAGACAGTTTTAACTAAGCACCGTACATGGTCAGGAAGACAGTTTTAACTAAGCACCGTACATGGTCAGGAAGACAGTTTTAACTAAGCACCGTACATGGTCAGGAAGACAGTTTTAACTAAGTCCCAGTACATGGTCAGGAAGACAGTTTTAACTAAGCACCGTACATGGTCAGGAAGACAGTTTTAACTAAGCACCGTACATGGTCAGGAAGACAGTTTTAACTAAGTCACCATACATGGTCAGGAAGACAGTTTTAACTAAGCACCATACATGGTCAGGAAGACAGTTTTAACTAAGTCACCATACATGGTCAGGAAGACAGTTTTAACTAAGTCCCAGTACATGGTCAGGAAGACAGTTTTAACTAAGACACCATAATGGTCAGGAAGGACAGTTTTAACTAAGTCCAGTACATGGTCAGGAAGACAGTTTTAAACTAAGTCCCATACATGGTCAGGAAGACAGTCACTAACTAAGTCCAGTACATGGCAGGAGACAGTTTCAAAAAGTACATATATGGTCAGAAGACAGTTTTAAACTAGCACCATACATGGTCAAGGAAGACAGTTTTAATAAGCAACGTACAGGTCCGGAGACAGTTTTTAACTAGCACCGTGCATGGTCATGGAAGACGTTTTAACTAAGCACATACATGGGAAGGAAGACAGCTTTAATAAGCACCATACATGGCAGGAAAGACCAGTTTTTAACTAAGCACCATACATGGTCAGGAAGACAGTTTTACACTAAGCACCATTACATGGTCAGGAAGACTTAGTTTAACTACGCACCATACATGGTCAGGAAGACAGTTTAACTAAGCACCATACATGGTCAGGACGACAGTTTAACTAAGACCCATACATGGTCAGGAAGATAGTTTTAAATAAGTCCTGTAAATGGGCAGGAAGACAGTTTCAACCAAGTCCCGTACATGGTCAGGACTGAGTTTCAACTAAGTCCCATACATTGTCAGTAAGGTCACCAGATCTTTGCTACATCTACAGCTCCCTCCATGTTCTCTGAACATTATTAATGCATGTGTAATTATGTCACAGATTGTGAGAATTGTATGGATTTTCTGCCCTGGTTATGCGAGGGGAATGAACAGGTTGATAAGGCTGGCAGGGAATGCACCTCTTAGTGGTAGATTACTGTGGACAAGGGAGAGGTGGTCGAACACCTGTGGAACCAGGTGGAAAGGTGGGGGATCAGATTGAGAACCTGTATGTGGAAAGATATTGGGGGGGGGGGGGGAGGGGGGGGGGGGGATCCGCAGGGGTTCTGGAAGATAGTGGTGGGAATGATTAGCATTATGACACTTCACTGGCTGTTGAAATAGGGGACGGAGCATGTTTGGGAAATGTCCTGAGTGCAGTGATGTCGGTTCTTAGCTCAACTCAACTGTAATTCTCTTAATCTGTTTTTATGTATCCCTCTGTTTATTTTTTTAACCTTGTGGGACCCAGACTGTCTAGTTAAATTTTCCTAGGTTCTCTCAGTGTGTGTTCTATATAGCACCTTTTCCACATTTCTTGGTTCACTGGGATGTGTTTAATTTTCTCCACTGGCGATTCCGTTTTATTCCCACTATTGACTACACAAAGGCTTTAGATAAAGTAAGAAATAACATGATGAAGATGCTTGAACTACAAATTGATGGGAAAGACAGACTTGTATTTTTAAAAAAAAAGGAAACATTGGAAACAAGCTTCTATAAAAACTGATAATGAAGTAGGTCAATATCAGCCTATTAAGAGGTGTGTGCAACAGGGAATGTGAATAATGTCTCCAGATTCTTTTTACCTATACAGTCAACATTTTGTGGACGTTATGAGAAGAAATGGATTGGTGAACTTACTGACAACTGGCAAGATCGAAGGGAACAGACCAAGAGGCAGACCGAGAGGAAAATACCTAGATGGCTTGGCCACATGACATGGACGAGACAGGAACACTGAGCTGATCCACGACTCTGGTGATCGAGTGAAATGGCAAGTCATGACCGCCCATGCTTTCCGGCTTGGCATATGATTGACAGTGAAAATTTTTGAAATGTAAAAGATATTGGATGAATCAACATGGGGGACATCAAATTTATGCAGTATAGATTGCAGACAATGAACAGGATCAGGCATTGAAACCTTTGCTGCAGCAATTGATCTTGAGGAAGGACACGTGCAACAGAGTACCATTGGATTTCTTAATGCTTCAGCTTCTTGAACTCAAGATAAGTCCCTGCCTCCTTAGTTGGATCGCTGCAGCTCTCTTCCAACAGAAAATAGTTTTCAGATGTGGCAGTTGGACTTCGGAACCAACAACAATATATCCTGGCCTACCACAGGGATCACCATTATCTCCGGTGCTGTTCAACGCCTATACTGAATCACCAGCGAGCAGATCACTGGACCAGGGGAGGACATTGTCATATGCCGATGTTTTAGTGTATCGTCAGGTTAAGGATAGAGATCAGGATGCTGAGGAACTACAAACCGAACTCAATCGCATAAGTACTTGGTGTGTTGAAGCTGGGGAAATGATCAACCCAACAAAGGCAACAGTGACATGGTTCCTTTGAATAATAATATTGTCAACACTCCAACACCAACTGTAAATGGTGTAAATCTGTGTTCAGAGGCTGGAAAGAATGCAGGCAATGAATAGCCTGGGGATACGTTTTGATCAAAGCCTTGCTTATAATGAGCACATAGACCAGGTGATAAAGGCCAAGCAGGGTTTGGCTGCGATGCGGGTGATGGCGGCAGCAATCTGAGCAGTGCCATCTATGCCTCCTATACGAGGGGCTGGTCTGGTCTGTTTTTGAGTATGCGATGGCGATCCTGACTCTCAGATGTAAGCAGATAGAAAGGATGGAAAGGATACAGAATGAAGCTGTGCGCATTATTCTTGGACATACAAGAGATACAGCGATGCAGGGTGATGCACTACCTTCTTGATTTTTCAACCATTGAAGACAATACAAATGTGCAGAGTACGATGCCTACCTCATAGTTAACACAAACACACAACATCCACTGCATAGTGAATTAGGAAGGTGAAAGGCAGCAGGTTACAAAGAGGAAGGTCATGGATGGGTCAAGCCGAATACCTTCAACAGGTGTGTTCACTTAAGGACTTAGAACCTGGCGAGGAGTGGGTACAAGTGCCAACAGATTTATGTACGTCTTTTTCCCGTTTCCATCCAACTAGAAAGAAAATGCAGACAGGAAAATCTGGCTGCTGTTGAGGCGGAAGTACAAGCGTTGATTTTCGAGAATTCGTTAGACGGTGATGCTGTCATTTACACTAATAGGTCGGTCGTCTGACATGTGAGAAGCTCATGGTCTTTTACGGCTCAGGCCGGAGGGAGAGTTGTGAAGGAGGACCTGGTGCTTTTGTTGAGACCACAAGTAGCCTGACTATGAAAGTCATGGCAGTAAGTAAAGCAATAACATGGCTCGAGACACTTGACATTCACTAGGGCATGTTTCCTTAGCAACTCAATGAGTATGCTCAAGAGGATAGAGATGGAGGTGGATCCGAAGAGAGTGATTGCTGTCTCTGGAGTGGTCTCGGCTGGCAAAGAGTTTCATCTTCGTGCCAGGGCTTTCAGGAGTACAAGGAAATGAGCGGGCTGACAAGCTCATCAGGTAAGGCTACTGTAAAGGGCGGATGCACCATGGACCAGGCTGTCATTCTGAATGCTCTACGAGAAGTAAGACTTTTGCAAGAACCAAGTGATGACTGAATCTACAACCATGGTCAGACTGCGAGAATAGCAAATTAAGAGGTGTGGCCAAACAAGAACACTGCACAGGAAGCCAAAGAATATTGATAAACCAACACAAAACTGGTGTCGTTAGCGACTAAACACTGCGGGATTTGCTGAGGAAGGGATCCGGGCACTTATGGACTGAATGGTTCGATGTGCAATGAAGATGCTCTGTCGACTAACTATATAATGAGCAGGATCTGCAACATTTAGTCATTGAACACAGTGAACAACTAGGGTTAGAATTAAATCGTAAGAAGACATTATGGTCATCACTAGAAAAAAAAATGACCACAATGTAATATATGCGTAAATGAGAATGTTACACAAGTGAACCGGTGCAACTATCACGGGACAATCTAACATCTGATCAGAGATGCCTTAAAGAGAGAAGAACAAGAATCTCAATGGCAAAGGAGGCCCTTTGCAAGATGGCAAACATACTGACCAATAAAAAGATGTAAACTGTCAACAACAAAAAGGGTTGAAGTGCTACATAGAACCTGTACTTTTATATGAATGTGAAGCATGGACAATGAGCAGAGAAGCTGTAAAACTAATGGCAGTGGAAATTAATAATGCACACAAAGTACTGCATTTCACTACAACTAAATTCATTTGTAAACATTACTAAAAGCTACCAAATTAAAAGAAAAAAATTACTACATCAGCGAACAAGAAGCTAAAGACATGGACATATAGAAAGAAGTAAACAATTCAACTCAGGAAACAAAGGCAGACAAAGAATGAAGTAAACAATACAACTCAGGAAACAAAGACAGACAAAGAATGAAGTAAACAATACACTCAGGAAACAAAGACAGACAAAGAATGAAGTAAACAATACAACTCAGGAAACAAAGACAGACAAAGAATGAAGTAAACAATACAACTCAGGAAACAAAGACAGAAAAAGATAAGTAAACAATTCAACTCAGGAAACAAAGACAGACAAAGAATGAAGTAAACAATACAACTCAGGAACAAAGACAGACAAAGAATGAAGTAACAATACAACTCAGGAAACAAAGACAGACAAAGAATTATAACAATAAACTCAGGAAACAAAGACAGACAAAGAATGAAGTAAACAATTCAACTCAGGAAACAAAGACAGACAAAGAATGAAGTAAACAATACAACTCAGGAAAAAAAGACAGACAAAAGAAGAATTAAACAATACAACCCCGGAACAAAGACAGACAAAGAATGAAGTAAACAATTCAACTCAGGAAACAAAGAAGACAAAGAATGAAGTAAACAATACAACTCAGGAAACAAAGGCAGACAAGACTGAAGTAAACAATTCAAATCAGGAAACAAAGACGACAAAAAATGAACGTAAACAATACAACTCAGGAAACAAAGACAGACAAAGAATGAAGTAAACATACAACTCAGGAACCGACAGACAAAGAATGAAGTAAACAATACAACTCAGGAAACAAAGGCAGACAAAGAATGAATAAACAATACACTCAGGAACAAAGGCAACAAAAAATGAAGTAAACAAAACAACTCAGGAAAAAAAAGACAACAAAGAATGAAGTAAACAAAACAAATCCGGAAACAAAGGCGACAAAGAATGAAGTAAACAATACAACTCAGGAAACAAAGGCGACAAAAAATGAAGTAAACAATACAACTCAGGAAACAAAGACAGACAAAGAATGAAGTAAACAATTCAACTCAGGAAACAAAGAACAAAGAATGAAGTAAACAAACAAAAACAGGAACAAAGACAGACAAAGAATGAAGTAAACAATACAACCAGGAAAACAAAACAGACAAAGAATGAAGTAAACAATACACTCAGGAAACAAAGACAGACAAAAATGAAGTAAACATACAACTCAGGAACAAAGGCAGACAAGAATGAAGTAAACAATCAACCCCGGAAACAAAGCAGACAAAGAATGAAGTAAACAATAAAAACTCAGGAAACAAAGACAGACAAAGAATGAAGTAAACAATACAACTCAGGAAACAAAGGCAGACAAAGAATGAAGTAAACAATACAACTCAGGAAACAAAGACAGACAAAGAATGAAGTAAACAATACAACTCAGGAAAAAAGACAGACAAAAAATGAAGTAAACAATACAACTCAGGAACAAAGGCAGACAAAAAATGAAGAAACAATACATCAGGAAACAAAGGCAGACAAAAGAATGAAGTAAACATAAAACTCAGGAAACAAAGGCAGACCAAAAAATGAAGTAAACAATACAACTCAGGAAACAAAGACAGACAAAGAATGAGTAAATAATACAACTAAAGGAAAAAAAGACAACAAAGAAGAAGTAAACAATACAACTCAGAAACAAGACAGACAAAGAATGAAGTAAACAATCAACTCAGGAACAAAAACAAACAAAAAATGAAGTAAACAATTCAACTCAGGAAACAAGGCAGACAAAGAATGAAGTAAACAATACAACTCAGGAAACAAAGACAGACAAAAAAATGAAGTAAACAAAAAACAAATCAGAAACAAAGACAGACAAAAATGAAGTAAACAATACAACTCAGGAACAAAGGCAGACAAAAAATGAAGTAAACAATACAACTCAGGAACACAAGGCAGACAAAGAATGAAGTAAACAATACAACTCAGGAAACAAAGACAACAAAGAATGAAGTAAACAATACAACTCAGGAAACAAAGACGACAAAGAATGAAGTAAACAATACAAAATCAGAAACAAAGGCAGCAAAGAATGAAGTAAACAATACAACTCAGGAAAAAAAGGCAGACAAAGAAAAGAAGTAAAACCCTCAATCAGGAAACAAAGGCAGACAAAGAATGAAGTAAACAATACAACTCAGGAAACAAGACAGACAAAGAGAAGAAAAAAAATACAACTCAGGAAACAAAGGCAGACAAAGAATGAAGTAAACAATACAACTCAGGAAACAAGACAAAGAAAGAATAAACAATACAACTCAGAAACAAGACAGACAAAGAATGAAGTAAACAATACAACTCAGGAAACAAAGACAGACAAAAAATGAAGTAAACAAAACAACTCAGGAAACAAAGACAGCAAAGAATGAGTAAACAAACAACTCAGGAAACAAGGGAGACAAAGAATGAAGAAACAATACAACTCAGGAAACAAAACTCAGACAAAGAATGAAGTAAAAAAATCAACTAAGGGAAAAAAAGGCAGACAAAGAATGAAGTAAACAATACAACTCAGGAAAAAAAAGGGAGACAAAGAAAAAAAGTAAACAATTCAACTCAGGAAACAAAGACAGACAAAGAATGAAGTAAAAATACAATCGGAAACAAAGGCAGACAAAAATGAAGTAAACAATACAACTCAGGAAACCAAGGCAGGACAAAAGATGAAGAAAAAATACAACTCAGGAAACAAAGGCAGACAAAGAATGAAGTAAACATTCAACTCAGGAAACAAAGACAGACAAAGAATGAAGTAAACAATAAAACTCAGGAAACAAAGGCAGACAAAGAATGAAGTAACAATACAAATCAGGAAACAAAGGCAGACAAAGAGAGTAAACAATACAACTCGGGGAAAAAAAGACAGACAAAGAATGAAGTAAACAATACACCCCAGGGAAAAAAAGACAGACAAAGAATGAAGTAAAACAATACAACTCAGGAAACAAAGACAGACAAAGAATGAAGTAAACAATTCAACCAGGAAACAAAGGCAGACAAAAAATGAAGTAAACAATACAACTCAGGAAACAAAGACGACAAAAAATAAAAAAAATACAACTCAGGAAACAAAGACAGACAAGAAAGAAGTAAAAAAAACAACTCAAAAAAACAAAGACAACAAAGAATGAAGTAAACAATACAACTCGGAAACAAAGGCAGACAAAGAATGAAGTAAAAATACAACTCAGGAAACAAAGGCAGAAAAGAATGAAGTAAACAAATTTAACCTCAGGAAACAAGACAGACAAAGAATGAAGTAAACAATTCAACTCAGGAAACAAAGGCAGACAAAAGAATGAAGTAAACAATACAACCCAGGAAACAAAGGCAGACAAAAGATGAATAAACAATACAACTCAGGAAACAAAGGCAGACAAAGAAGGGAAATAAACAAACAACCCCCAGGAACAAAGGCAGACAAAAAAGAATAAACAATTCAATCAGGAAACAAAGACAGACAAAGAATGAAGTAAATCAATTCAACTCAGGAAAAAAAGACGAAAAAGAGTAAACAATTCAACTCAGGAAACAAAGACAGACAAAGAAAAAGTAACCCCTTCAACTCAGGAAACAAAAGGGCCACAAAGAATGAAGTAAAAAAATTCAACTCAGGAAAAAAAGGCAGACAAAAAATGAAGTAAACAATTCAACTCAGGAAAAAAAGACAACAAAGAATGAAGTAAACAATTCAACTCAGGAAACAAAGACAGACAAAGATGAAGTAAACAATACAACTAGGAAACCAAGACAGACAAAGAAGTAAACAATACAACTCAGGAAACAAAGACAGACAAAGAATGAAGTAAACAATACAACTCAGGAAACAAAGACAGACAAAGAATGAAGTAAACAATACAACTCAGGAAACAAAGACAGACAAAGAATGAAGTAAACAATACAACTCAGGAAACAAAGACAGACAAAGAATGAAGTAAACAATACAACTCAGGAAACAAAGCAGACAAAGAATGAAGTAAACAATTCAACTCAGGAAACAAAGACAGACAAAGAATGAAGTAAACAATACAACTCAGGAAACAAAGACAGACAAAGAATGAAGTAACAATACAACTCAGGAAATCAAAGGACCAGACAAAGAATGAAGTAAACAATACAACTCAGGGAACAACAGACAGACAAAGAAAGAAGTAACAATACAACTCAGGAAACAAAGACAGACAAAGAATGAAAAGAAACAATACAACTCAGGAAACAAAGGCAGACAAAGAATGAAGTAACAATACAAACTCAGGAAACAAAGACGACAATAGGAATGAAGTAAACAATTCAACTCAGGAAACAAAGGACAGACAAAGAATGAAGTAAACAATACAATCAGGAAACAAAGACAGACAAAATAAGTAAACAAAAAACTCAGGAAACAAAGAAAGAAAAAAGAAGAAGTAAACAATACAACTCAGGGAAAAAAAGCAGACAAAAATGAAAGTAAAAACAACTCAGGAAAAAAAAGACAAAGAATGAAGTAAACAATACAACTCAGGAAACAAAGGCAGACAAAGAATGAAGTAAACAATACAACTCAGGAAACAAAGACAGACAAAGAATGAAGTAAACAATACAACTCAGGAAACAAAGGCAGACAAAGAATGAAGTAAACAATACAACTCAGGAAACAAAGCAGACAAAGAATGAAGTAAACAATTCAACTCAGGAAACAAAGACAGACAAAGAATGAAGTAAACAATACAACTCAGGAAACAAAGACAAAGAAAGAAAACATAATTCAACTCATGAAACAGACAAAATAGAAGTAAACATAATAAAACTCAGGAAACAAAGACAAAGAAAGAAGTAACAATAATAAAACTCAGGAAACAAAGACAAAGTAAAAATTACAGCCCAACTCACCTCAGTATGGCATATGTTTTTTCATGCAGTTCCTTTAGAGCCTTTTTGCATCTTTCTTTAGCTTGTTTCTCCTGGGCAAATGCGCTTTTAATTTGACCAGCAATGGTACCCAGTTTTGCAATGATATTTTCCTGCCTGAATATTCTCCTCCTGGCGTCGTGGATGTTATCCCTGTACTCCTGGCAACACAGTAAATCATACCAAAATCAAGACAGTCACACTATATGAATATATACCATAAACAGTTACATAAGACACTGTTACCATGATGCCATGCCAATAAGCATGGAGATGAAGATCTAGACAGTTACATAAGACATACTGTATGAAGATATACCATAGACAAGTTACATAAGACATACTGTATGAAGATATACCATAGACAAAGTTACATAAGACATACTGTATGAAGATATACCATAGACAAGTTACATAAGACATACTGTATGAAGATATACCATAGACAAAGTTACATAAGACATACTGTATGAAGATATACCATAGACAAAGTTACATAAGACATACTGTATGAAGATATACCATAGACAAAGTTACATAAGACGTCGTTTGTCCATCAAGAATGATGATGACCATTCATTTCATCCAGTGGGGTTGAAGGTGTGAAGCCGTGGGTTCTAAGATGGCTGATAAGGCCTATTTTGGCTCGAAATGTTCTTTGACAATGTGGACAAAGAATGCTTGACGTCTCTGGAGGAGGATTTCCTGCAGTGATTTTTCTGTCCTGCCTTTTCTTCACAGCTCTTGCAGTCCTGGTTGCCTCACATATAACTGCACCTTTGCGCAATGATGCACGCCACGAATTTCGGTCTCTGGCTGCAGCCTCCCAGGTGTCATGATGAATTCCAAAAGCATTCAGTGAAATTTTCAGAGTGTCTTTAAAACGTTTCCTCTGGCCACCTTGGGAGCGTTTACCACAACGCAGTTCGCTGTAAAAAATTCGTTTAGGGAGCCACATAAGACATACTGTATGAAGATATACCATAGACAAAGTTACATAAGACATACTGTATGAAGATATACCATAGAAGTTACATAAGACATACTGTATGAAGATATACCATAGATAAGTTACATAAGACACTGTATGAAGATATAACAGACAAGTTACATAAGACATACTGTATGAAGATATACCATAGACAAAGTTACATAAGACATACTGTATGAAGATATACCATAGACAAAGTTACATAAGACACTGTATGAAGATATACCATAGACAAATTACATAAGACACTATGAAGATATACCATAGACAAAGTTACATAAGACATACTGTATGAAGATATACCATAGAAGTTACATAAGACATACTGTATGAAGATATACCATAGACAAGTTACATAAGACACTGTATGAAGATATAACAGACAAGTTACATAAGACATACTGTATGAAGATATACCATAGACAAGTTACATAAGAAACTGTATGAAGATATAACAGACAAGTTACATAAGACATACTGTACGAAGATATACCATAGTTACATAAGACAGTATGAATATATACCAAAGAGAGTTACATAAGACATACTGTATGAAGATATATCCCCATTGGCACCTTGGCACCTTGCCGTCTTGACAGACGATAGTTTGTGCTTTAAAAAGGCATAATAACTTTTAACTATGGCGGTAGCGAGTGTGACTGATAAGGCCAATTTGCGTTGAAAATGTCCGTTCACAGTGTGTGCATCTGAACACGTGGTCATTTCCACCATCATGCACAGATATACCATAGACAAATATAAGACATACTGAATGAAGATATAGACAGTTACATAAGACACTGTATGAAGATATACCATAGACAGTCACATAAGACACTATGAAGATATACCATAGACAGTAACATAAGACAGTGTTATGATGCCACGCCAATAAGCACGGACAGTCATTCACTATTTCACACAATCATCAGCCTTGGATCCAGTCTGTGTTCCTGTCCCAATTATGCCATGTGATCAAGCCTAATTAAACGGCTCAGAAACCTAGACATTAAACAAACAAACAAAGTCAAATAGAGGCCCCGGAGAGTGGATATATAGAAGAATGTCATATTTCATGGAAATAAAAACAAGTACAAAGGATTGAGTAAAAACTGGGAATGGAAACAGTTAATGAGAGAAATAAAAGAGTATTTCAGCCATGTAAAAGACAACCCAACACAAATATACTGAAGGGTAAGGTTGAGTAAAAGGTAGACAACAATACAAGTGGGAAGATAGATGAATGAACATCAGTCTGGCAATGTAAAATCAAGACAGAGTAGATCCATTGCAGTCAACTTTCATTGTGGAGAGGATAAGGATTACTGTAATATTTCACAAGGAATCCACTGAGATTTGTATGCACATGCAAGATAGGTATTGTATGTTTGTGTGTGAGAGCGGAATGATGAGATGTCTGTGCCAGTCTGAAAGATAGTTTTATCAAGCTTGTGAAGATGTTACGGGTAGGTTTGTAATGTTAATTACGGAAAAAGATACAGAAGAATTGTGTTTTGGCTGAAGGTAGAATACTGTGTCACAAGAATACATACCCAGAGATATGACAACAGATCAAAACCTATTGTCTTCAATAACTCACGCTCATCCTTTAGTGAGTCCACCGCTTTCTGCTGTTCCTGGCAACAACAAAATATGCTCCTAAGTAAAACAAGTCAAATCCATTTAAACACCATAGAGCAGTGGTTCTCAACCTTCTTTGGCCCATGCCCCCCCTTTAGCATATGTTCAGAACGTCATTCAGAAACCCCCCCCCCCTCTTCGAATTTCCTCCCTATAAATCCCCCCACCCTTACAGTGTACATAAAAACAGAAGCTAAATTTAATACACACTAGAACAAGTCTAGACATCTACATAAAACGTGATTTGCGGGTCTACTTACGTTATAAAAAGAATTTCATTAGGGCGAGAAGTACAGAACTAAAATTTAGAGGGAAAAATATCAAGTAACTGGTTCTTGTATTAATGCGATCTTGAAATAATCTTAATTCCCCCCCCCCCCTGGAAACCCTAAAATTCCCCCCTAGGGGGATTTCCCCACTGGTTGAGAACCACTGCCACAGAGGCATGACAGATAAGGGCATAGGCCCTATTTTTCATGAGCGACTGGTATACAAGAATCTTATCACATGTAGGTCCATCCATGTCCTCCCCATATTCATATTGTCTACACTTCCATAAAGTTTTGGGGTTTTCCTCAATTACTTTTGCCCTGTGGCTTCCAGTCAAAAACTTGCTAGTTATACTATTCTAAAGTTTTTTCAATGTGTGTCCTGTCTGGAGTCAGCATATTGTTTTTCAACTCGTTTCACAATTATTAGTCTTGAATCCATACAGTAGTAATTTAACATCAGAATTTTATATTCTAAGTTTGCTGTTAAAATTTAATTTTTTTGACTTCTCCAAGTAGCAGGTGTGACGCAATAGAATAAATTATAAATAGCAGAGAATCCCAAAAACAAAACGCAGCACATGACGTGTCAACGCAGAAACATCAAAGATCGTCAACATCAACGGGAGACTGACTTGGGAAATTCTACAGAGCGGCAGCTCATGATTTAGGAAATATCGGTCGGCTAAACACAGGCTTTATACCGCATCAGTGGCTGAATTAGTAATTGGAATGGACGAAACACTCTGGACACAATGTGTATCGAAGCTACAAATAAATGGGCGGATAAATGCATAATCTTGATGTCTGAAGATTGGCAGAAAGGACATTGCGAAGATCAAGAGAAGGACATATGGACGAGCAAGGACATTAATTTTATAATTCGAGTGTAGATGGCTTTGGACATGTTACTAATATTCAATTTTATTATACTGCTGCCCTGCCTGGTCAGAACAGACAGCAGATCATTGTGTATTAATGTCGTCATTACAAGCTTGAGCACTGCGGAGAATAAACAACGTTTCAACCTTCAAAGTCCATTGGAGTAGATTTCCTTCTTCAGTTCAGGTTTGGCTTCTTGAATCTGCATTTGGCGACTGTTGCTTACAAGTCCTATTTGTTATAACGTTATACTGTTGGAATTAATATTATTTACCCCGAGATGTCGTCTGGCAGTGCTATTAAAGCTCTTGTCTTTTGT
Source organism: Cepaea nemoralis (assembly GCA_014155875.1). Lineage (NCBI taxonomy): Eukaryota > Metazoa > Mollusca > Gastropoda > Stylommatophora > Helicidae > Cepaea > Cepaea nemoralis. The sequence continues at coordinate 88,783 of JACEFZ010009115.1, forward strand.
ATTATCCTGAAATCTATCTGTTCCATCTATGTCTACACTGTTGGCTAGACAGGTGTATGATTCCATCTCTTGAAGTGAGGTAATATTGTAATACTAAATTTCTCATTAGTGAATAACTTGCATTTATGATATAAAGTTTTAAACGGCAATAATTACAAAAAGCAACAATTCACCTAAATAAACATCCCTTGAAACAAGTAAAGAGTTAAGTACCTAAGAAGTATAATATCAAATGGCAAATCAGAAGACGAGATCAAAAGATGCAGGAAGGCAAACCAATTCATTGGACAAATGGCACCAATACTAAAGAACAAACATGTTAACTACTATAGTGTTTTTTTTTTTTGTTGCCTCAATATAAAATTGAATATCTCAGTAACCAACTGATGGAAAATAATGAGATTTAGTATATTACCTTATCATTATGTCCACCCAACAAAAAATTTTTTGTTCTGGAGATTGTACAGCAGATTTCAATTTTTTCTTATATGAGGTATATATTTTACCGCCCCGCCATGAATATCTTAATTTTTTAGAGTATTACAGCTCAGCAAGACCCATTCGCGCTATTTTTAAAATTGTCTGGCGGTCTTTCGTTTTTGGACAGACAGTGTTATAGTTCAGAGGCGTCGTCAAACTGTGGGTTCTTTCATGAAACGTGATTATATAAATAAATCTTACCATTAATGTAATCTTAATAGCTAATATTTGAATGTGTTAATACTGTTCAATGGGATTAAAAGTGAAATTGTGTACACTTCAAAACATCGCTATGAAGTTGTACACATATTTTTGTCAAGAAGCTGATCGCAGGAAACTTTCATACTGTTACAAATCCCGAAAAAAGAACAGTGCATGCATTAGGTTTGAGTAAACGATCGTTTCGTCGATGGGTGCAAGAATCTGGAATGAAACCAACACGCGATAAGCAAACGGTAGGTAGAAAGGCAATTGTAGACAGCTTTGACAAGGATGTCATCAGACGAGTTATTATAAAAATGATGGATGCCAAAGAAACAGTGAGTGTAAGAAAACTGAGGGTTTTGTTGAGAAAGGACAATAACATAGAGCTATCCAAAACAACTTTGTGGAAAATTATAAGGACATTAGGCTTCACTTTTAGAAAGTACAAGGGAGGTAGAAATATCCTTTGCGAGCAACCGCATTTAGGAGCCATGAGAAGCAGATACCTACGTGAAATAAGGGAAATGCGCAAAGAAAATTATGACATAGTGTATTTGGATGAAACGTGGATCAATGCGCACCACACAAGTGAAAAGGAATGGCAATCAATGGATGGAAAGATAAAACGTTATGTGCCCAGTAGTAAAGGACAGCGTTTGGTCATAGCCCATGCTGGTAGTACTCATAATGGCTTACTACAGAATGCTGGGCTCGTGTTCGTATCAAAGCATACAGACAATAGGGATTATCATAATGAGATGAATGGTAATGTATTTAGAGATTGGCTCGAGAATACAGTACTTCCATCCCTTGATAGACCGTCTTGTCTAATCATGGACAATGCATCATATCACAATGTTGTTGCCCAAGAAGACAAAATACCTACGGCATCGAGCACAAAGGAAGCAATAAAGATATGGCTCCGAAGGGAAAATATACCATTTCCAGAAACATATTTCAAGCTACAGTTGTTGTCCCTTGTAAAACAGACGCAAAAAAGCAAGAAATTTCAAATTGACAAGTTGATAGAAGAGCATGGCCATAGGTGCTTGAGACTTCCGCCGTATCATTCTCATTTAAACCCTATAGAACTTGTGTGGGCTAAAATTAAAGGACAAGTGGCAGCTGCCAATACTACATTCAAATTGTCTGACGTCAAGATACTAACCCAGTCCGCGCTATTAAATATTGATAAAAGTTACTGGAAAAAATGTGAGGACCATGTGTTGAAAGAGGAAGAGGACTATTGGAGAAAGGATGGATTGAATTTTATGCAACCGAGAGCAATCATCAACCTACTGGAATCGTCCGACACAGATTAAGGTCTGAGCAGAGTATGCCCTGGCCATCCTCACTGTCAGCCCTACACAGATTGGAAGACTTGAAAAGGTACAAAACGAAGCCATGCGCATCATTTTGGGCTGCACGAAAGACACCAGCTGTGTATCAATGAGATACCTCCTTGACTTCCCGACAATGGAACACAGGATCAAGATCTGGAGAGCTCGTGCATTCTTAAAAATAAGTGCAGATGAGCAGCACCTCTGCATGATGCTATATTCAGAGAAAAGGGTGACAGGCTAAAGAGAGGCAAATCATGGATGGGTCGGGCGGAAGATGTCGTCAGACAGGTCTGCAGTCTTACCAGTATCAACCCCGGCAAGGAATGGGTGCCGGTGCCTCCAGCTTTTAAGTGCACTTTCTCCTGCATTATCACACTCGACAGACGGTGCAGAGAGCAGAACCCTGTCGCTGTCAATGCAGAAGTCAACGCGCTCATCTATGAACACTCATATAGCCCCAAAGTGCTCATCTATACAGATGGATCTGTTGTAAAGCAGCACAGAAGTGCGTGGGCATTTACAGCCCATTCAGCGGGCCGAACCGTTCAAGAATCCAGTGGTGCCCACTCTATGACCTCGAGCAGCATGACGATGGAGGTGATGGCAGTTACACAGGCTTTTATATGGCTGGAATCACAGCATTATACCAACGTGTGTGTACTAAGTGACTCAATGCGCATGATTCAGAAGATCGAAGCTGGATCTGTACGTAGACGGTGGACTGAGTCGCTGCGGAAGTCTGTTGTTCGTAAAGTCACCTTCATCTTCGTCCCGGGACATGCGGGAGTCGAGGGAAATGAACGAGCTGATAAACTGGCTGGCTCTGCACCCCCTGTAGATGGCCAGCCCATGGATCGTGCCGATGTTATTAACGTCCTTAAAGATATGGCGAGAACAGAGGACTTTGACGTCAGTGAATCCACATCGCTGTCCAGGATGAAAGACTTGGGAGTAAGAATTCGGCACGGCCAGATGCGAGAGGTACATTGGGAAAACAAGGCGCCTTGTCAACCAACACAGAACTGGCACTATTAGCCACCGGACGCTGATGCATATGCTGGGGGAGGATCTGAGCACCTATGGACATGTCCGGAGTGCAATGAAGATACCCCAACTGATAACTGATAACTGAAGAAACAAGAAGGAAATGAAAAATAAGGTAAGAATATTATTCCTTCTACTTTCCTGTTAATTTACAAATTATTTACCCCGTGCCTCTGTAAATTCTCTGTCTTTACTAATATTACACATTGCACCCCTCTCGGGATTCTCCGTGGTGAAGTGGTCAAGCCGTCTGACTCGGGCTCCGAAGGTTGTATGTTCGATTCCGGGCCGCGTCCTTCATTTCACGAGTGCATTTTTTCGGAGACTCCCGAGGGTCGTCGCTGGAGCTACGGAGTTCGTGCTTTGTGCGACGCTTTCCGCGCTGCGGAAAGAAACTGAGCCATATGGGATAAACACCCGGTGCAATGCAGCCGACCCTGTCGATTTTAAGCTAATTCTTTCATTGCACCCACTCTCATACGAATCCGGATACGCCTTTGTGTGTCAACAGAATTGACATGTCTCACATTACCGTAAAAATAACTTCGTTAGCGAGAAATCACTAGTTGTTCAGCAAAAGATCAAAGGAATGTCGCCGCTTTCAATGATTTAAGTTGTTTTTGGACCTTTCAAAGACATTCCTTGGGTGGGGGTAAATATAAGACGGCTGGGAAAATTTCATAACGATGCAACAGACAGTTTTCAAAATAATTGATCGTGAATGAAGGCAACCAAATGTGGACATACTATAAGAAAGCACTTTACAACACTATCTTCAAATCAACTCTATGCTACCAATGCCAAACCTGGACAATGACAGAAAAAGAGAAAAGAACAATCACAACAACTCAATGTATCAAGAAGATCAGGAATGAAGAAATCAGGACTAAAGTGGGGGTTATAGCTGCGCTAGATTTTATTAGAAGGCAGCAAGTAAAATGGTTTGGCCATGCAAGTAGGTTACCAACTAACAGTATACCACATCAAGCAATGATGTAGAGACAAGAGGGAAAGAGGAAGAGGCCGACCACGTAAATGGACACCGGGAATAAGTCCATGGGAATATCAATACATGAAGCCCATAATTGTCAAGTATACGTGGTTGTACGAGGCTTCTTCAAATAAAAACCTTAAGTGTAATATAAATTTCAATAACTATGCCATTGTCTTTTAACCTGTCAATATTGTTCAGGATGTCAAGAGAGTTAGGCATGTGACATCATGGTGCAGACTAACACAGTGACATAAGGACAGTTGAAAGATGGCCGCCCCATTTTTGACGTGCATCAAAGAGCAGCAGCCTTCTGTTATACGTTTTTTTTTATCAGTGAAGGAGTGAAACAGAAATTCATTGGCGAATAAAGATCCAGTATGGCGATGCATGCCTGTCAGTGCAGCAAGTGTATGAGTGGAGTAGGAAGTTTCAAAACTGACTTCTGTGACACTTCACGACCAGGTCAGGCACACAGTAGTGACCCCAGATAATTTTTTTCCAGCAAGAATCTAAGCACTTTACCAATGCTGGAGGATTTGCAAGAACGCTATGGTGAATACATAGAAAAATTATACATTTGTTCTCTACCTTTTCAGAATATATTTACACACAAAAAAACCTTTAAGGTTTTCATGTTAAGCCCCCTTGAATATGTTCACATGTTTACTTACAGTATTTGGTGAGGAAATCATATTACCAGGGATTGGAGATTGTCCAGGAGAAAACCTGCCCTGCCTAGTTCTTGCATATACATAAATCAAGGCATCTAAACTGCTTCCCACTCCTTGGGAATACCAAGAGCACCTACATTTATTTTTCTACAAGCCATTTCCAGCTGCGCATCTGTGTATCCAGGGACCTTGACTAATCAACCTGAAGGAGACATTTGCTTGCTTGGATTGGGAGCACTGGGGGGTTTGAACCTTCACACTTACATCAGTGAGCTCTAACTTAGCTCTAACTTAAGTGCCATGGTATTATTGTCTTCAGTGACTTCCTGTGTATCTGTGCTGTGCTTATATACAATAATTTTATGCAACCTCCAATTTGATATATAATACATGTCTACTACCATGTTAACTTTATGTCATAACTGACACAACCCTATTTCCCATTTTCAGACATCCATTTTTGTTTGGTCCAAACCAGTTTATTTGGCACTGAATCTGTTAAATTATGACAAAGTTGGGATTGCATGCCTGGTATAGAATATAGGCCACACTTTACTGACAGGTGTGTCAGAGAGAAAGAGGAATAATGAGATGTGTGTAAGTCCTGCAAAATAGCTTGTTAAGTTTCATGAATGGAATAATGCATGAGAGTAGAAATAAGAACAGAATATCAGATAGGCTTGCGTGAACAATTATTAACACAGTGAAAATAAAATCTCATTTGTGGTGAAGATTTGGTAGGTTTGTGAAGGTGTTTATGTGATGGAAAAAACTGAAGAATAGTGTGAGGAATGGAGATAGGATGCTGTATCAAGAATACATACCTCAAGGCTTGACACCAGTGTACCGTTTTCTAGCTTGCAATCGTCTAACTGTTTCCTTAGCGAGTCCAACTCTTTCAGCTCTTCCTGGCAATACAGAATATATTCCTAATGGCATACATTCTTTTTAAGTAAGGAAAAAAAAAGCAATAAAGCCCATTTACATGTCATACAGACATGTCATACAGACATGTCATACAGACATGTCATACAGACATGTCAAAGGTAAGGTGATAGGCCACAAGTTTCCACAAGGAACTGGCACCACATTAAGATCCATATCAATGACCACCTTGCGCAGAAGATGGCGTTTGGACCATATTTTCAATGACCAGCTGGCACATAGAATGGTGTATGGACCACATTTTCTCTGCCCAACTGGCATGCAAGAGAATATTTGAATATTGTGCACAGGCACCAGTTAGTGAATGTTTGTAGTATGCTTTAGCTGTTTATGTTTCTGATCCATACTGAAGTACTGATTGAACAGAACTGAATAATCTAAGTTAGGTACAAAGTTTAATTTCTTTTCATATCCAAATTTCCTAGTGCTATGAAGCTTCCTGTTTCTTGTTCTGATATCTTTATATGTTCCACCATCTGTCTACATCGCTGCCTAAACAGGTGTATGACTCCATCTCTTGAAGTGAAGTTTCCCCAAGGGAGATCAGGTTATTTACCTGCCTCTCTTTCCCTCCCCCTCACTCCCTCCCTTCCTCTCTTTCAGTGATGGTAACATTGCATACGATCCTTTTCATTTTCTGAAATGTAGCTTTTGCTTGACTTATTCTACTCTTAATCTGTCGTGCATCTTCATGTGAAGTTATGACTGTCCCTGGGTATTACAATTTGTCAACTTTAAGTGGACAAGCACAATTAAGAGGCTGCAAGCCTTATCCAAGTGCAAGAAAATAAAAAGTAAAGACAATATAATGGTAGAGCAGACCCTAAGCCTTGGTTGGCAACTGGTCTAGGATCAAAGCTCTGACTTGGGGACAGAGCATTACTTTTCTGATCTGGCATCTTCTGCAGCTCGTCTTGTTTCAAACGTATCAGTGTTTCTTTTCCTCTGGAGTAAACTAGGCAGGCCGAGAGAGAGATCATGCTGCATGGGCAACACAGGGTCTACAATTCAACCCAGGCTTTGTGCTATAGAGAGGTATCTCTCCATCCCTGGTCCCTGTCCCACACATGCCCTGCTGTCTCATACATGCCCTCCCATCCCACACATGAAATCAGCTGGATATAAAACTAAACACTTTATTCATCCCATGGTTGTTTGTCAATGGAATCTCTCAATCCCTCCACTATGCATATGTGCCTCTGAATAACAGTCAGGTGCTATCTTCCACAATGAAGGTTGGCTGCAATGGATCTCCAACACTGTCTCTGCTCCGACTAGTATTCTGTCAGATTGCTGTATGCCCATCTCTTGATGTTATCTTCCCACCTCTTGCTCGCTTGCCTTCAACCTTACCCTCCCGTATGGTTTTTGTAAGAGGTGTCTTTAAACGTGGTAGAAATATTTAATGACAAACCTAATTTTGGCACTTTTCTTTGGTAGCTTCACCTGTCATACTTTTCAGTCTGCTGGTATTTCTTCAGTCTCCCAGCTTTTTGCATGCAGTAATTCAGCTGAGTTAGAATATCTAATTCCAACAATTATATCAATCATACCATATGGATCAGAGAGCAACGAAAATGATTACAAACTACAAACAATTAATTGGTGGCTTCACAAAATAAAAGGAAAACAGTAGTATGACAAATCACAAATGTGGAGCTCATGGAGAGAACTAGTCAAAAGACCCAGGTACTGGAAAGATCATTGAGAAAGCCCGAGAATATTATAACCAGACAAGCCTCAGTCTGGGACCCACAGGGCAAAATAGAGGAATACCTAAAAACTCAGAAAAGAAAGAAATAAACAAATAGGTTCAGGACGTGGACACCACTGCATGGGATAGCTAAAGAAGGGAGGGCTTGGAGTGAGTTGGTTAAGGGCCAATGCCCCAATGGGATGAGGATAACAGAAGAAAGAATTCGGCTGAGGTGTTTATAAAGATATTGCTTCTGCCAGGATACAGTATGGAAAAGCAGGAGGAGAGAGAAAGAGATGCAAAGAAGGCTGGTGAGGCAGGGAGAAAGGTTGAAGTAAAGAGGGAGGGGAAAGAGATAAGGGGAGGGATAAGGGGTGTCTGGCATTCGTTGTCTTGGATGGCTGCATGAGGTGCACCCAATTGGGAACTTCCCAGCCGATGTACCACGAGACCAGCTGACCAGTTTGAGAACGTCAGACGGGACTCAGTTTTAGAGATAGGATGTGTTTTCTAGAGCAAGTGTATAGCTTTTGCGAGAATGCTAGTTTGAAGATAGTGAGTGTAGGACTTGTGTAATTGGCTGTGTGCTATAAGCATTTGTAAGGCGGCATGTGTATATGTATGTAAATATTTCACCGTCTTGTGAGCACATTGTGATGATCAGGTTCGCCTGAATAAAGTGTAAAACCCATAGGTACAACTGATGCTTTCTTGAGTGCGTATGAAGGAGTTAGAATACCTGTGTGCGTGCGAGACGTTGACACTCCTGATTTTCACAAGTGTTTTCCATGAGGACAAGTAAGCTCTCGTAATGTCCTAGTTGTCTTTTACAGATCATCAACTCCTGCCTGGTGCCTGGGTGGACCATGAGTCTGAAGATTGAAACAAACACTCCAGCATCACCATCACAAGCCAGGAATACATAAATAAACATGACTATCCCAAAGCAGTTTTCTGCCATGAGAAGTGATGTGATAGTACCATAAAGATAGCCAATCTTTCCTTCAATCTGGCAAGAGATCAAGCCCAGGTGTTGAACCTGTGTCCGCCTGTTCATGACATTATTAATGCAGTTCGCTATCAACTACAGCTAGCATGCCCGCCATGCCAGAAATGATAAACCAGACATGTGCCTTACTGGCGTAGGCGTTCATGTCTCTTCACAGATCTTGGTTCTTGGTATTCCAGATCAACTGTTATATTCCTTCACGCCTGACTGATTGGCACCTGGCCGTCTGGACAGACGATAGTTTGTAAAATGGAGTTATATCTCTCCATAACACAAAGCCTGGGCTGAATTTAGAGACCATGTGTTGACCATCCATCATGATCCCTCTCTGTCCATCTCAGAGGAAACGTAACACCAATACGTCTAGAACAAGACAAGCTGCAGAAGCTGTCAGAATCAGCATAGCAATGCTGTAACTTTCCACCTATCAGAGCTTACATCCTAGACCAATTGCAGGTCAAGGCACAGTGCCTGGTCTGCTCTGCCACAACATTTAACCTTTAGATTGCATTTCCTCGCACTAGGGTTAGGCTTATACCCTCCCAATTGTGCTCCTCCACCACAGCCATTAGCACCATGTGGGGTGTTGGGTTTGGTAAATGCGGCCCAACATTCAGACTAACAACAAAAAGCAGGTAGTATACCATCTGACCTCCATGCCACAGTAAATCTAGCATTTCTCTCAAGTTTTCATCTCTTGCCACCTATCTGCCCAGTCATGTTCTCTAATGCCTCTTCTCATTAATGATACTGTGGCTTAGTGAATCCTACCTGCTATTGTATTATTTCAACACAATGAGAGTTGTCCATAGTTTGTCCCAAGTTCCATGCACTGTCAATTCAACCTGGACTTCTTTAGCCACTTTACATTTGTTTACTATTTCTTTATGTATTCTGTTTATCTTGCTTTTTCTTTCTTCTTTCATCCATTATATATCAAACTTCATCAGTCATCCATTTTTTAAATTGCAATTCATTAGGTGATGGTGAACCATCATCATTAGGTGAACCATTAGGTGATGGAATGATTTCTTCTGATATCTGTTGGACTGATTCCCTCAACATTTTCCATTGTTTATCAATGGTCTATTACCTTCATGATATATGTTCTTTACAGCAACACTACCTTGCTGTAATTTCTTTTTCAGTAATGCTAGATATGTCCTACTCCTGGTCTAATTTTTGCTGCTACTAAACTGCTTCTGAATCTTTGGAATCAGTATGTAATCAATTCAATTGCAAATATCTCCAGGGATTTTCCACATATATAATCATCGAAGTTAGTTTTTGAACCATGTGTTACCTATTATTTCATGGTATTCTGACCATGTTATTAATCTGTCACCTCTCATTCTTATCACCTAGGCTGTAGCCACCAGTCACACCACTGATCTTTTCGTTGCCCACTTTGGCATCCCAGAGTATGCCAGTCTTTTCAAAATTTTTTACATTGGTCCGCAGCGGCCTAAGAGATAGTTTCATAATTCCAGAACATACCGAATCAGGCCGTGTGCAATTTGGAAGCAGACCACTTTGCGTTTTTTACAATGATATGAGGCGTCAGCCTTTCAGAAAGCAATGGAAAGCTAACATTGCCTAGTAAATCACAACAGTCAGTAAATGCTAGGGTTTGTGCAACAAAACTTTAAAAAACTCAAGTCAAAGAAAGCTGTTTGTCTCTCTCTTATAGTTGTATATAATGTTCTAGTTTCATTAGCCTCTAACTGACACACACTCCGGCAGTCCAAGTTATTCACAACAATCATCTCAGGAACCACATCTGTTGCTTCCAAGCTCTTCCTAATCTGCTCATGTTCCATGATTCACTGCCATACACCAGAATAGGTTCTACATTACACGTCTGCCCTCTTACATTCAATGAAAGTGACATTGCATAAACTTTTTTTCATTTTGTGAAATGTAGCTTTTTCTTACCCTGTTCTGCTCTAAAGCTTTATAAACCAGATACACAAGATATTCAGAAAAAGAAAAGGACCTTTTACGTGTCTTTACAAAGAACTTTATATAGAAAACCTCTTAAGAGGAAAACATACATCATGAAGCTTTGTAAACAAAGACAATTGGTTTACCATAGACCAACAGTATAAAAAAAACAGACCATCCAGCCATCTACAAGATCCAACTGATGTGATGATCAAAATGCTATTCTAGAATAGAGAAGAGGCCAGTGTCAGGTGGCCATGACAGATGGGAAGAGGCATCAATGACATGCAACTAACCACCACCCCATAGATAAATTAGAAGAGAGGTGTAGACCAAGTATATAAAGTAGGTAAAGTGAAGTAAATAATGTAAAGTAAATAGAGCAAATAAAATAAAGTACAAATAAAGTAAAGTAAATAAATAAAAAGTAAAGTAAATTAAGAAAGTAATTAAAATAAATGAAAGTAAAAAAGTGAATAAAGTATATAACGAGAACACAGAAGAAGAACCATCTGCAAATCTAACCATTAGAGAACTGTTTGCGGACGACCAATCACTAATAGCAAAATCAGAAGCTGAATTACAAGACCACATGAATAGTCTAAACGAAATGTGTAGGGAACATAACATGAAAATTAGCACAAGCAAAACAGAGGTAATGACTATAACTAAAGAAGAACAACAACAATTCATCTAAATGAACATCCCTTGAAACAAGTAAAGAGCTTCAAGTACCTAGGAAGTATAATATCATCAAATGGCAGATCAGAAGATGAGATCGAAAATAGGTGCAATAAGGCAAATCAACTCATTGGACAAATGGCACCAATACTAAAGAACAAACATGTATCATAACTATTAAGAAAGCACTTTACAACACAATCTTCCTACCAACTCTATGCTACCAATGCCAAACCTGGACAATGACAGAAAAAGAGAAAAGAAAAATCACAACAACAGAAATGAGGTTCCTGAGAAGAATACTCAACGTATCAAGAAGAGACAAGATCAGAAATGAAGAAATCAGGACTAAAGTGGGGGTTAAAGCAGCACTAGATTTTATTAGAAAGCAGCAAGTCAAATGGTTTGGCCATGCAAGTAGGTTACCAGTCAACAGCACAGCACAACAAGCAATGATGTACAGACCAGATGGAAACAAGAGGAAGAGGCCGACCACGTAAACGTTGGACGGAGGGAATAGCAGAGTCCATGGGAATATCGATATATGAAGCCCATAATCGGGCACTCTCATGAAGTTTATACTTCACCTCGACACCGCAAGGTACAAGAGGAACATGATGAGATGAGAAAGTATATAAAGTAATTAAAGTAAAGAAAATAAGTAATGTAAATAAAGTAAATAAGGTAAATAAAGTTATGTAAATAAAATAAGTAAATTAAGTAGGTAAAGTAAAGTAGGTAAAGTAAAATAGATAAAGTAAAGCAAATAAAATAGGTAAAGTAAATGAAGGTAAAATAAAGTAAGTTTAAAACAAAGTAAACTAAGTAAAGAAAATAAAGTAAGTAGAGCAAATAAAGAAAGTAAAGTAAAAGTAAAGTAAGTAAATGAAGTAAAAGTAAGTAAATACAGTATGCAAAGTAAATAAAAGTAGGTAAAGCAAAGTAAGTAAAGTTAAAAAAATAAAAATAAAAGGTGAAGTAAATAATGTTAAGTAAATTAGCCGGTCTCCCTGGCCTAGGGGTTAGCAGCTTTCTCCGTAACCCCGAATACTCTCATGGTTGACGTGAGAGCACGAGAATTGGAAGCAGTTCGAGTCGCGCTGGTGACAGTATGGAGCCGGTCACTCAAAGCAATGGCAAACTACTGAGCGTAATCTTGCCAAGAAATCAACAATCAGCTGAAAGATGCTGATGTTGACAGCGATGTCCTGTAAAGATATGCAAAACATTTATTTATTTAAAGTAAATTAAGAAAAGTTTTTAAAGTGTAAAAGTAAGTACAAGTTAGTTAAACTTGATATGACACTAGATATTGCAGTTAAAATTTTTAAAAAAGGCCGGAGCCTGCAATTGGTCACATGTAGGCCACTAGGTGGTCAGTCTTTCCCTCATGTTAATGGACGACGAACAGAGATGTTAAAACCCTTGTCCTTCACTTATGACACCAGCAGCAGCTAAACAAATGCTGCTGACTACATACGTAAACATCTCAGAAAGGACTTCCAATAAGCATTTAACACAGAAACAAACAAGCACACAAAACACACACAAACCTGGGAAAATCACCGAGTGTGTCTGATGGTGCGGCAGACTCATTCGGCTGCGACTCTGGCTGAACATCTAGATGGTCTTCCTGTGGCTCTGGTTGAAGATCTGGCTGGTCTTCCTGTGGCTCTGGTTGAAGATCTGGCTGGTCTTCCTGTGGCTCTGGTTGAAAATCTGGCTGGTCTTCCTGTGGCTCTGGTTGAAGATCTGGCTGGTCTTCCTGTGGCTCTGGTTGAAGATCTGGCTGGTCTTCCTGTGGCTCTGGTTGAAGATCTGGCTGGTCTTCCTGTGGCTCTGGTTGAAGATCTGGCTGGTCTTCCTGTGGCTCTGGTTGAAGATCTGGCTGGTCTTCCTGTGGCTCTGGTTGAAGATCTGGCTGGTCTTCCTGTGGCTCTGGTTGAAGATCTGGCTGGTCTTCCTGTGGCTCTGGTTGAACATCTGGCTGGTCTTCCTGTGGCTCTGGATGAACATCTAGCTGGTCTTCCTGCGACTCTGGCTGAATATCTTGCATGTCTTCATGTTCCTGCATTTCTTCCTGCAAGAAATATGACATTCATATAGAACGGTGGCATTCCCTCAGGACATACAGGTACTCATTGAAAGCCACTACATTTGTGCTAAGGGTTTATTATCTATGGAGCTGCGGTAGCACAATGGTTAGAAACTTACCTATTGACCCAGTGGTTAGGGGTTTAAATCTGCATTGATGTGGATTTTTTCAGTGACCTGTGTTCTCGGTTGGACCAAGCTTAAAATGAGCTTGAAATGTAAGGACTGAAGGTAGCTAGTGCAGTACTGACCACATTATCCCTGGGGTACTGATTGGTCAACATCTTAGTCCAGCTGTCCGGTGTATGGGTTGAACCACTTACCTCGGCATCAGCACACTGGAAGTTTAAGAACTGTTCTTACCCATTCGGCCATGCAGACCTGCTATGTCTAATTAATCATATATGTCTAGTCTATGTCTAATTAATTACCTATGTCTAATTAATCTATGCCTAATTAATCATATATGTATAATTAATCTATGTCTTAATTAATTATCTATGTCTAATTAATTATCTATGTCTAATTAATTATCTATGTCTAATTAATTATCTATGTCTAATTAATCAATCTATGTCTAATTAATCTATGTCTAATTAATCAATCTATGTCTAATTAATCATCTATGTCTAATTAATCATCTATGTCTAATTAATCATCTATGTCTAATCAATCTATGTCTAATCAATCATCTATGTCTAATCAATCATCTATGTCTAATCAATCATCTATGTCTAATCAATCATCTATGCCTAATCAATCATCTGTCTAATCATCTATGTCTAATCAATCATCTATGCCTAATCAATTATCTATGTCTAATCAATCATCTATGTCTAATTAATCATCTATGTCTAATCAATAATCTATGTCTAATCAATCATCTATGACTAATTAATCATCTATGTCTAATTAATTATATATCTCTAATTCTCTACTTCATGTGTTTAGGTCTGCCTCTATTTTTTTATCACCTTGTAGGTTTCAGAGGAAAGGCTTTCTAGTTGTTTCCTCAATGGGTGCCCTATCCAGGGCTAGCACCCATCCTGTCACCTCTTGATTCCTTGCAATTGTGTCTAGATCTTCCCCTTAGATCTATATTAGTGGTTCTGTCAGAATATCTTAGACCTTTACAGGCACTAGTTAATGAATGTTTATAATTTATTAGTAACTTTTATAGGAGAAAATTTGTAAAAAAAAAAAAAAAAAATCACACCTGGGTAGGAGCCTGTCCTACTAGAAATGATGAGCTCACAGAAGAGAATATGAATGTTATACAATCACAGGAATGAGCTCATGGAGAATGTAAATGTTATACAATCACAGGAATGAAGAGCTCAAGACAATATAAATGTTATACAATCATGGGAATGATCTCATGGAGAATGTAAATGTTATACAATCACAGGAATGAAGAGCTCAAGAAAGAATGTAAATGTTATACAATCACGGGAATGATGATCTCATGGAGAATGTAAATGTTATACAATCACAGGAATGAAGAGCTCAAAAAAGAATGTACATGTTATACAATCACAGGAATGAAGAGCTCAAGAAAGAATGTAAATGTTACACAATCATGGGAATGAGCTCATGGAGAATGTAAATGTTATACAATCACAGGAATTAGCTCATGGAGAATAAATATTATACAATCACAGGAATGAAGAGCTCAAGAAAGAATGTAAATGTTATACAATCATAGAAATTAGCTCATGGAGAATGTAAATGTTATACAATCACAGGAATGAGGAGCTCAAGAAAGAATGTAAATGTTATACAATCACAGGAATTAGCTCACGGAGAATGTAAATGTTATACAATCACAGGAATGAAGAGCTCAAGAAAGAATGTAAATGTTATACAATCACGGGAATGAGCTCATGGAGAATGTAAATGTTATACAAACACAGGAATTAGCTCATGGAGAATGTAAATGTTATATACAATCACAGGAATGATGAGCTCATGGAAGATAAATGATATCTCGCCTAGAGAAGAATTATCAAATCCAACAGTGAGCTGGTGACCTTGGCTCAACCCATGTTGCAATCATGCAGTTGTCCAGCGACTCCATTGTTCCAAATAAAGTATGTCTTATCTGGCTTTGGTGGAAGTTATTTCTGGTATTTAGCTGCATACACAAGGAGTTGGTGGCCAACAGTGTCATCAGGACTTGTACAAAGTGAACACTAGAACGAGCTGTGGTTGGATTCAATTCGAGTGCAAGTTAACTTTGGAGAGAATGATCCCATTAACAGTCTAGCCTGGGTCAAAAGGAGCCCATGTTAATTTTACAAATTAAAACCCCAGATGCGGATTGAACCCACAACTACCATCGGAACAGTGTTCTATCCCCTATGCTTCTTCAACACAGTGAATCATCAAATGCCATCTCCAAAAGATTGCTGCAATGATCTCTAACACTGTCTCTCACCCTGACTGCATTATTAGACTGTTGTTTTCAATCTCTTGATGTTATCTTCCCATTTGTATTGTTATATCTCTTGCTCGCTTGTCTTCAACCTTACCCTCCCATATGATTTTTGTAAGTTTTTTGTTTTATTTCACCAACTTTTCATTCCCAGTTTTTCTAGAATTCTATATATTCACATCTCCAAGGCCGCTATATGAATTTCTAATTGTGTGTTCATTGCCCAGGCTTCCGTGCCATATAGTAGTGTTGAATATACATAACATTTGACAATTATAATTTGTAATGTGTTAATTATCTGTAGATAATGTTGAAAACATTTTTGGTCATTCTCATATCTTATCTTGTTCCTCTTGTACTTTGCGGTGTCAATGTGAAGTATAAACAGCGGGAGAGTGCCCATTTATGGGCTAAATGTATCAAGATTCCCATGGACTCATTCTATTCCTTCTGTCCATCGTTTACATGGTCGGCCTCTTTTGGTTCCATGTCATCTGTATATAATTGCTTGTTGCGGTATACTGACGGTAACCTAGTTATACAGCCAAATCATTTAACTCGTTGCCTTCTAATAAAATGTAACGCTTCTTTAACCCCCACTTTAGTCCTGATTTCATTTTTGATTGTCTCTCTTCTTGATGCATTGAGTATTCTCAGGAATTGCATTTCTGTTGTGATTTTTCTTTTACCTTTCTCATTCATTGTCCAGGTTTGACATTGGTAGCATAGAGTTGGTAGGAAGACTGTTGTAGAGTGATTTCTTATTAACTATTGATACATGTTTGTTATTTAGTAATGGTTTTATTTGTCCAACCCTCTGCATGAAGCTATATACAGAGAAAAGAGTGACAGGCTAAAGAGGGGCAAATCATGGATGGGTCGGGCGGAAGATGTCAGACAGGTCTGCAGTCTTATCAGTATCAACCCCGGCAAGGAATGGGTGCCGATGCCTCCAGCTTTTAAGTGCACTTTCTCCTGCATTATCACACTCGACAGACGGTGCAGAGAGCAGAACCCTGCCACTGTCAATGCAGAGGTTAACGCGCTCATCTATGAACACTCAGATAGCCCCGAAGTGCTCATCTATACAGATGGATCTGTTGTAAAGCAGCAGAGAAGTGCATGGGCATTTACAGCCCATTCAGTGGGCCGAACTGTTCAAGAATCCAGTGGTGCCCACTCTATGACCACGAGCAGCATGATGATGGAGGTGATGGCAGTTACACAGGCTTTCATATGGCTGGAGTCACAGCATTATACCAACGTGTGTGTACTAAGTGATTCAATGAGCATGATTCAGAAGGTCGAAGCTGGATCTGTACGTAGACAGTGGACTGAGTCGCGGAAGTCTACTGTCCATAAAGTCACCATCTTCGTCCCGGGACATGAGGGAGTCGAGGGAAATGAACGAGCTGGTAAACTGGCTGGTTCTGCACCCCCTGTAGATGGCCAGCCCAGGGATCGTACCGATATTAACGTCCTCAAAGATATGGCGAGAACAGAGGACTTTGACGTCAGTGAATCCACATCGCTGTCCAGGATGAAAGACTTGGGAGTAAGAATCGGCACGGCCAGACGCGAGAGGTACATAGGGTAAACAAAGCGGCTCGTCAACCAACACAGAACTTTACACAGAACAGGTATTTTAGATGAATCGTTTTTTCTTCTTCTTTGGTTATAGTTATTACCTCTGTTTTACTACTTTTTTCTTTTACTGATAGCACTGATGCTAATTTTCATGTTGTTTCTTTCACATTTCGTTTAGTTAGATTATTCATGTGGTTTTGCAATTCTGCTTCTGATTTTGCTATTAGTGGCCATTCTATTTTTGTTAATGCTTGTTTTACTTCTGCCTTTGGTTTTACATGCCCAAGACAGAAGAAACTTGATAAGCACAGAGAAGGGCGTTCTCAAATGTCCTCACTTTTCACTTGTCCTCATTTTCTGGATTAGAGAGGTGACCAGTGACAGCCCTACTTGTACAACATAAGTGCCAATTAATATCTAGACTATACGTGTATTTCTTGTAATGCATCTTATAGACATATCTACTTAACCTTACCGTACTTACACAAGCTTTAACGGGATCCATCCTGAGCGCTTTCAAAATAGAAATGTACTTACAACTCCAGTCCCCAGAATTCACTCAAACAACAGTTTCGTAGTCCCCGCACTAAAATCTCGTTTTGATTGACAGCCTATCCGTGAGCAGTGAGCACTTGTCACGTGTCTGAACTGTGTTACAGGTCGGTTGTCACGGGCACCTTGAGGGCACTATGATAGAACGTAAATAAACGCATAAGTATTTATTTGCGCTTACAGAAGTAGAAGAAGAAATAAGAGATTTAGTGTGTCGTCTAATCTCTACTTCTTTCTTCTACGTCTATGAACGCCAATCAAATATCAATACTTGTGATGAATGAATCACCCAAAAAAAAAAAAAACGAGATGGTTGACCTGTTCATTCTTGTTTATCAATACTATTACTTGTGAGTTTTGTCCTATAGGTCGAGATTTCAGGATTGTTCTGTCTGTTTTAATTTACTGTTCAAGATTATTGGTTGTAGACAAAGAGGGCTTAAAAAGCAAGAGAAGTTAAGGACGAGAAGTCAACATTTTAGACCAACTGACCGGTGTAGGGGTTTAACCCGCTACCTTCACTGCACCGGGTTTTAATCCGAAACACAGCAGCGGGCGATTTGCCAGCAGACCGCCTTGTGTTGCATTTTCATACAGTGGTATATGTGCCGGTCGTTCAGAAAGCAATGACAAACTACTGAACGTAAACTTGCCAAGAAATCACAGCCAAATATTACCGGGATTGACTGTGACGTCCTATAAAGAATATGCAATTAACTTTGTATAACTAGATTGGCACCTTCTACAGAAATGGAATATCAGTTCGGGAACCATTTTGGCCACTAAGACAGTTCATAAACAAACATACATGTAGTGTTTGGCGCTCATAGAAGGAGAAGAAGGAAATAGAGACGAGAGGACGCACTAGACAACATAAACATTGAAACCTATAGTTGCCCACCAGGATTCGAACTTGTCACCTCTAAATGATGACAGCGCCTCGCTGCCGGAGCAAGTGTACTTCGACAAATATGACTAGGAAGAGAGAGAAGGAGAAGGGAAGGGGGAGAAGAAGAATAAATAGGGGGAGGAAGGGAAGAAGAAGAAGAAGAAGAAGAAGAAGAAGAGCAGAAAAAGAAAGAGGGGAGGATGAGGATAAGAAGACGAGGGAAGAAGAGGAGGAGGAGGAGAAATAGAAGAAGCAGATGAAGAAGAAATATAGAATAAGAAGTAAAAAGATGAAGAGGAGAAGTAGGGGACGGATAATACGGTTTGGAGTGTAAGTTGAGGGTCTATGCATCAAAAGGGGATGAAGGGCGAAAGAAGATTTCAAATGATGACAGCGACCTGCTGAAAGAACAATTGGCTTCAACACAAGGCCAGCTGGACACCCCCACCCCCACCCCACCCCAGAAAGTGTTAAAAATAGCCAGTCAATCGGCTACCCGAGCACACAAACATGGGATAATAAACACCACCACCACCGCAGCAGCAGCAACAACCTCAGCAGCAGCGCCAGCATCAACAACAACAACAACAACAACAACAACAACAAAACCCGTAGCAGCTACAGCAGCAGCAACAACACCACCACCAGCAACAGCAACAATAACAACAGCAGTAACAAACCAAAAAAAAAATTAAAGGATTTGACGGGCGCGTTAGTTTAGATGACAGAACGGATGGGGTGGTGGTGGTGGTGGGGGGGGGGGGGTGTAACGCTGACATTATGTCAACAGCGCGGTCTGGCCAGAGTTCAGCGTCTGCGTTCGTCGTCCGCTAACAGACAAATAGACCAGTCACCCATCCCTCCGTGCATGCCATCATTCCATCATGTGCCATGCCAAGCCATCCAGCTATTTACTTCTCGGTCTTCCTCTTGGTCTCTTCCCTTCGATCTTGCCAGTTGTCACCAAGTTCTCCAATTCATTTCTTCTCATAACGTGCCCAAAAATGGTGATTGTCTACGTCTAATGTTTCTAATCAGTTTACGATCTTCATTTGTTTCTTGAAAGACTTGTTCATTGGTTTTTCTGTCTGTCCATGGTATTCTTTGCATTTTCCACAGAAACCACATTTCCACAGCCATCAGATGTTTTTCAGCTTGTATGCTCATTGTCCACGCTTCACGTCCATACAAAAATACAGGTTCGTGCCTTATGCGACGCTTTCGGCGGGTCGCCCTGCGGATAGAGACAGAGTCATGTGAGAAAATCAGGGTCAATGAGGTCTTTCTGGTGACTGCCGAGTCCATCGATTAATAGGTTCTATGTAGCACCTCAACACCCTTTTTCTCGTTTCAGTTGATATCTTTTTATTTGTCAGTATGTTTTTCATCTTGCTAAATGCATGCAGGCCTAGACAATTTGATGACCCTATCACAAGCCATTAGCAGCTTCCTTTTTCGGGGACACGTTATAAGAAAAGTAAAGGACTCTTTAACGCACCTTAATGTACAATGGAAACCTTTGTTTTCGATTATTATGTTCTGTAACGCTGCATTACTTCATGTTTTTATTTTTGTTTCTTGCGCTCGCTCGCTTTGAAATCAAGCGTAGTCCATGCAAGCTATTGCTACGGTTCCCCCATTGATTTATTGTCTTCTACAGGGTGTATGTTTATTTTTTTAATGACTGTGCAGTTTGAAAATATTGCCGGTCCAAGTTTTGTATTCACCCTCTCTAAAGTTCATGCAACATTATAGGTAAATACAAAACTTGGACCGGCAATATTTTCAAACATTTAAAACACTGCACAGTCATTAAAAATACACCCTATAGTAGCACTGACTGAATTTTGCGTGTAGATTAGCTTTCCCTATCACCTGTGTCCCTCGCCACCAGGCGAACCCACACTAACTTCAGAGGAACTTGTAATTTATGTCCCAAAATCAAAACTTAAGTCCAACTGACAGGTGTAGGGACTGAACCCGCTATCTTAGCATCAGTTCACCGGATGTTTAAGAACAATCAATTTCAATTTGGCCACGCTGACCTTCCTTTGTGTTATTGTAAATTGTCTGCATCTGGTACTAAACACACACACGAGGCGGCTTCACATGAACATCTTGCAAGTGTGGTCAGTTAGTTAGTTGCATATCCTTTACAGGACGTCACAATCAGCCCCAGCGTTTGCTGTTCGTGATCTTTTGGCAATTTAGCGTTCAGTAGTTTGCCATTGCTTTCTGAATGACCAGCACCCATACCATTTCATAAAAACCAATGCAAGGTGGTCTGCTGCCAAATCGTCTGTAACCCCTTCGCCACAGAGCTGACTAAAAGTGTGATAGAAATTACAATAACCACGCCATTGTCTTGTAACATGTCAACATTGTTGTTAAGGATGTCAAGAGTGTTAAGCACATGAGATCACGGTGCAGACTAACACGGTTATGTCAGAATGACAGTTCAAGCATGGCCGCCCCACTTTTGACATGCAACAAAGAGGAGCAGGGTTCTGTTATCTGAAATTTCTTTATCAGTGAAGGGTTGAAACCTATATAAATTCATCAGAATGAAGGTCCAGTATGGTGATACATGCCTGTCAGACCAGCATGTGTATGAGTTGAATAGGAAATTTCAAAATGGTGTGACTTCTGTGACAGACTTTTCGGTCCAATGAAGAGGAACAGCACATGCGACCAAGAGAATGTTCTTATACATACAGGAATCCAAGCACTTTATTGGCGTTGGAGGACTTGCTTTGAATGCAGTTTGACTACATCGAAAAATGATACATTTGTTCTTTACTT
The DNA here is from genome assembly GCA_014155875.1 of Cepaea nemoralis. NCBI lineage: Eukaryota > Metazoa > Mollusca > Gastropoda > Stylommatophora > Helicidae > Cepaea > Cepaea nemoralis. The sequence goes on from JACEFZ010009115.1 coordinate 110,152, forward strand.
TTTTCAGAATTTACCCTCTCTCTCTCTTTCTCACTTACTCTCCCACACACACATATATGTATACACATATATAAAAGGTTTTCTTCTGAAGCCCCCCACATACATTAATAGAACATTCAGCATTTGATTGGTGATGTAGTGTGTGTCACGCCAGCTGCCTTTATTTCCCCAAGATATTTCCAGGAACTGACAGTTGAAAATTGCCATGGGATTTTTCACATGCACAGCCTAATGTTTTTCGTCCTCACCTAAGAAGATTAGGTGTCTGATTACACTACCTGAGAGATCAGGTGTTTGGTACCATTAGAAACTATTAGATCTTGTGAGAATGTCTAGCCCTGGGCTGGGATTCCAATATGGTAAGCTGAAAGTGGATGCCACAACCTATCAGTCTAAACTCCCATGGGATCTGTGCCACAGCATGCACTTTAATACAGGTTTTGTCACAACACATACAATACAGGGTCTGTGTGTCACAACAAATAACACTAAAGGATCCGTCATAACATGTACAACATATACAGCAATGCAGGGTCTATGTGACACAAACATACACCAATAAAGTATCTGTCACGACATATACACCAATAAAGTATCTGACACAACATATACACCAATAAAGTATATGTCACAACACATACAACAATAACATATCTGTTACAACACTTACACCAATAAAGTATATGTCACAACACATACAAGAATACAAGATTTGTTACAACACACATAAGAATATAGGATCTGCCACAACACATACAAGAATACAGTATCTGTCTGTCACAACACAAGAATACAGGATCTGTCACAACACGTACAAGACCTGCCTGTCACAACACAAAGAAGAAAACAGGGTCTGTCTGTCACAACACATAGAAGAACACAGAGGTCTGTTTGTCACAACACATAGAAGAACACAGGGTCTGCTTCTCTCAACATGTACAAAAGCAGTCTGTGACTGAGTTGAGTTGAGCTAAGAACAGACATCACTGCACTCAGGTCATTCCCGTAAGAGCTGTCCCCTCATTCAACAGCGAGCGAAGAGACATACTGCTAATGGTTCCAACTACTATCTGATTGAAAGTTCTCCTGGTTTTCCCTCTCAGTATTGAGATTCTTCCAGAACCCCTGCAATATTATTCTTTCCACATACAGGTTCTCAATCTGTTCCTCCGCCTTCTCCACCTGGTCCCACAGGCGCTCGACCAGCTCTCCCTTGTCCATAAGTAATCTACCATCGAGAGGTGCATTCCCTGCCAGCCTATCAGCCTGTTCATTTCCCTCAACACTCCGGCATGGCTAAGGCAAAAAAATCCATACAATTCTCAATCCGTGACCTCAACATTTGTGACCACAACACAAGAATACAGGGTGTGTCTTGACAACACAAACAAGACTACGTGGGTCACAACACTACACAGGCTCCACCACAGCACACACAAAAATACGCAGCCTGAGTTTGCCATTTATAAATGTACTTTATTTGCTAAACGTAGCTTGGATCAACAATGAGTTATTACACAGATACATGAAAGCTTCCATACAACCAAACACAAAAGAATATCAACCATGTGATTTACAATTCATGAATATGTACAAGTAGTATTCTACATCCATCTACATGATATATTAGTCACGTTCAACAGGAATGGCAGTAGCAACAAAATGCTGTTAGATCTAACGCTTTCATAAAAACTCAAAAACAAACTAAAATTGCTGATTTCAAGGGAGGGTTATCTATGTTGGCCGATGTGTTAGTATTGTTGATAGGGAACTACGCTGATGGTATGAGTACGTTCGGATGACGTCTGCATTGTCATTCACTAACAGAGGAAAAGACTGGCCCATCTATTCATTCATGCATTCAAGCCTTCACAATCTGATGGCCCCATCACATTACAGGCCCATAGTGGGTTCCTGAGTTGGGGCATGTTTCAATTGTGTTTACCTATGTTAGAAGAACTTGTGTTAGTGGAACCTGTGTTAGTGGAGGAACTGACCATCTCAGTGGAGACACTGACCATCTCAGTGGAGACATTGACCATCTCAGTGGAGACATTGACCATCTCAGTGGAGACACTGGCTATCTCAGTGGAGACACTGACCATCTCAGTGAGACTTCAGTCTCTGGGAAAGCTATGTATGTTAGTTGAATCCTAATTAGGTTAGTGGTAACCTAACCACATCAATGGGAAACTTGCTGTGTCAGGGGTCAATTTAGAAATTAACCATGTCAGTGGGAACCCAGCCTATGCTGGTGTGAAACTAACCGTGTCAGTGGGAACCCATCTATGTTAGTGAGGAGATAGTCATGTTAGTGGGAAAGTAGCCATGTCGGGGGAACCTAACCATGTCTGTGGGGACCTAGCCATGTCGGGGGAATCTAACCGTGTCTGTGGGAACCCAACTGTGTCAGTTGGAACTTAACCGTGTCAGGTGAACCTGTGTCTGTGGGAACCTGCGTCAATGGGAACTTAACTGCATCAGTGGGAACCTAACCGCATCAGTGGGAATCTGTGTCTGTGGGAACCTAACCGCATCAGTGGAAACCTGTGTCAGTGGGAACTTAACTGCATCAGTGGAAACCTAACAAAATCAGTGGGAACCTGTGTCAGTGGGAACCTAACTGCATCAGTGGGAACCTGTGTCAGTGGGAACCTAACAAAATCAGTGGGAACCTGTGTCAGTGGGAACCTAACCGCATCAGTGGAAACCTGTGTCAGTGGGAACCTAACAAAATCAGCAGGAACCTGTGTCAGTGGGAACCTAACCACATCAATGGGAACCTGTGTCAGTGGGAACCTAACAAAATCAGTGGGAACCTGTGTCAGTGGGAACCTAACCACATCAGTGGGAACCTGTGTCAGTGGGAACCTAACCGCATCAGTGGGAACCTGTGTCAGTGGGAACCTAACCGCATCAGTAGGAACCTGTGTCAGTGGGAACCTAACAAAATCAGCAGGAACCTGTGTCAGTGGGAACCTAACCACATCAGTGGGAACCTGTGTCAGTGGGAACCTAACCGCATCAGTGGGAACCTGTGTCAGTGGGAACCTAACTGCATCAGTGAGAACTTGTGTCAGTGGGAACCTAACCGCATCAGTGGGAACCTGTCTAAGTGGGAACTTAAGCATGTCTGTGAGAACCAAGCCACAACAGTGGAAAACTAACTACATCAGTAGGAAACTATTCTAGGGGGAACATAAAAGGTCAGTACTATATTGAAGCAACTCTAAGATCTGTCAACATCTTAACACATGAAGATTAACAATCAATAAGTAATAATATAATCTTAACATTTGAAGAACAACACCATATATCACACCTCATACTGACCTAGCACTATCTTTCATTCAATAAACAGCATATAACATTCATGGGTTAATAAAAAGAGATAACCAAAATTAATAACAAACCAAAAATGGGCATACTTTGTTCTAAAGCACAAAGTGATGATAAATAAATTAGCAAATTATATACATTTTGTGCTTTGGGTTAGCCAGATTTTGACATGATTCAATAAACAAGGTTGAACGACAAAACTAAATTAACATCAAACTAGCCACGCATCTTAATTTCAACGTTTTAGCACAAGAAGTTGTTAATGTCTGCAATTAGAGTTACTGAAGTAATAATTGTCTGAATGAAATTAGCTCACGTAACAATTTAAGGCAGAAGTTGTTACGAGAGTTCATGTCAGCTAAAGTAACACTGGGATCTAATGGCTTTGAATAACAATTTGTGGGGATAGAAGGTGTTACGGTAGTAGCTGTCTGGGTTGGAGGAGATAAGGTAACAATCTGAACATAACTGCTTTACGTAACAATTTGTGTAGACAAGAGGTATTTCAGTAGTAGCTGTCTGGGAGGCACTAATGCAACAATTTGTGGACACAGAAAATGGTTTAGAAATAGCTGTCTGGGAGGAACTAATGTAACAATTTGTGAACAGGGAAAGTGTTTCAGTAACAGCTTTCTGGGAGGAACTAATGTAACAATTTGTGGACACAGAAAGTGTTTCGGTAATAGCTGTCTGGGAGGAACTAATGTGACAATTTGTGGAGACAGACAGTGTTTTGGAAATAGCTGTTTGGGAGGAACTAATGTAATAATTTGTGGATACAGAAGGTGTTTCACTAAGAGCTATCTGGGAAGAACTAATGTAACAATTTAAGGACACACAAGGTGTTTAAGTAATATTTTTTGGGTTAGTGGAGCTAAGACAACAATTTGTGGGGACATAAGGTCTTTCAGCCATAGCTGTTTAGGAGGAATTAAAGTAACAATTTGAACATAATCAGGGTAAGTAACAATTGTGGGGATAGAAAGTGTTTCAGTAGTACTATCCGAGTCGGAGGAGCTAGAGGAACACAAGGGATGAATTGGGCCAACACATAACCTGCCGTAAACCACTGGCAGCACTGAGCTTCATGCAGTGTGAAAAATAACAAAACACCAGAACTGTTGGGTATTGTCCAGTCACAGTATGACAACACATAGGTTGAAATGTTTCAACACGTAGGTTGAAATGTTTACAAACAACATGGGAAAAAAACAGGTGTCTGGTTGAGCCATGTAACTGTGTTCTGTCTTGTCCCTGGTGGATGATCATTGTGGGTCTGTTAATTTTGGTCCCTGCTTCCATGACGTTGTGGATGTATGTGTATGGGTGCATGAGTAGAAGGTAGGGGGAGGGGAAGAGAAGGACACACACAGAGAGAGATGGAATAGAGTGAAAGACACAAACACTGATGGAGTTATACAGAAAGGACAGACACAAAGAGGGAGCAGAGAGAGAGAAAGCAGAGAGAGAGAGAGAGAAAGAGAGATATTGAAATATCCATTATTGAGGTAGATATGGTACTTATCCAAGTGCCCTACCCAGGACCAGTGTCATTTCCTCACCTCTTGACCCGCTGGAATGTCTAGCCTTTCTCTAAGCTCCACATTAGTGATCCTGTCATACAGCGTGTTGGCCACGCTTACAAGCATTTTCTACACCATATGGTCCCCCAGTCTAAGCTAACGGTGTGCTCGAACTGTTCTCATCCACTCTTGTCAGCAACGGCCAATGGCGTTGGGACGAGGAGTGCTTGTGTTAGAGAGTGAGAGCGATAGAGAGAGAGGCAGGGAAATAGAAGGGTGAGGAGGATGGCTAGACACTGTTAAACCAATCATATCACTCTGGCAATGGATTAGCCATACACAATGAAAACAAGTATGTGTGACTCCTGCGAACAAGTGAGCGATAATAACCACAGTGTACACACCTTACAATAAATGCAAAGATAACAAACTTGGACACAGTGTACACACCTTACAATAAATACAAAGATAATAAACACAGATACAGAGTACACACCTTACAACAAACATAAAGATAATAAACAGACACACTGTACACATCTTACAATGCAAAGATAATGAACAGTGTACACATCTTATAACAAATACAAATTTCATCTGTCAGATTTGTGTTCGTGGTCACATATGTACGTACACTGTGTCTATGTTTATTACCACTCACTTTTTCACAGGAGTCACACCCACCTAATTGTTTTCATTGTGTATTGTTGTATCCTGCTGCTGCCATTGCTTCCCTTTTCTATGGTTAAGCCAGCCAGGTTAGACATGTGACTTTGGCTTTGTGCTCATGCAGAATATTGACCATCCAGTGTTTTGCTTCTGGTGTAGGAAACATTGACTTCAATATGTGGAAACATAGTTTCATGATTATACACATATACTTCTCACATGTTTGATAACTATACTTTTGACATGTTTGATAAATATACTTCTCGCATATGATGATAACTATACTTTTGAATATATATTTGATAACTGTAGTATACATAACATGTTTAATAACCATCCTTTTCACACAATTGATAACTATATTTCTAACACATTTGATAAAAACCTCTCTCACACATATTTGATAACTATACTTTTCACAGGCAAATATACTGTTCACACATATTTGATCAATAAACTTATGACTCATCTATGACATCTGTATTTTCCAACCATCAATTTAAAACAGAAATGGTCAGTCATTGAGGTTAAGACTGACAAACCTCTGATTCTACGAGGGGGCTTCATATAAAAACCGTAAAAGTGTGATAGAAATTACAATAACCAGGCCATTGTCTTGTAACATGTCAATATTGTTGTTAAGGATGTCAAGAGTGTTAATAACGTGATATCACGGTGCAGACAAACACTGTGACATCATAAGGACAGTTTAAAGATGGCCGCCCCACTTTTGACAGGTACCAAAGAAGAGCAGTGTTCTGTTGTCCATCTTTTGATCAGTTAAGGGGTGAAACCTATAGAAATTCATCGGCAAATGAAGGTCCAGTATGGCGTTGTATGCCTGTCAGTCCAGCAAGTGTATGAGTGGAATAGGAAGTTTCAAAATCTTGGTCCGATAAAGAGGTACAGCAGGTGGTACATGAGTAGTTACAGACATGACCAAGAGAATTTGTTTCTACAGGAATCCAAGCTGTTTGTCAGCGCTGGAGGACTTGCACTGAACGCAATCGTACTTTAGAGTTCCTGAGATGATTGTACTGAAAAATGACACATCTATTCTGTACATTTTCAGAATATATTCACCCAAAGAAACACACACACACACAAAGAACAAAATATTTAAGGTTTTCATTTGAAGCCCCCTCGTATCATAATCAACTGGAAAGTGAACTTAGGGATGGCCGCTGCCCAGGGAGAACTGAGCATATATGGGAATGCCCAAAGTGCAGCCACATGAGACTATATTGTCTCCATGAAAACAAGTTCTGAGCCTATTGAAACACAGAAGCCACAAACAAAATGTTGCATGATTTATTGCCTGGCCTATTTTGCTGCATCTCATCGGGAGCATATTGCAGCGTTATATATCATATTTTTAGTTAGCCGCATATCCTTTACAGGACATTACAGTCAACACCAGCATTTGTTTGCTGTTATGATCTCTTGTCAAGTTTACGTTCAGTAGTTTGTCATTGCTTTCTGAACGACCGGCACCCATACCATTTTGTAAAAAACCAACGCAAGGTGGCCTGCTGCCAAATCACCAGCAACTGTTTCGAACTGCATCTGTAACCCCTTCGCCACAGAAGTGAATAAATGAATAGTACTTTAGAGTTCCTGAGACGAATGTAACAAATTCCATGGACTGCCAGAGTAACTTACAACAATTGCCTGAAACAAGCTAATAAAATTAGAACATTATATGCAACAATATGAAAGAGACAAACAACTTTCTTTGTCAAGGGATGAGAAGAGAGACATTGGAGAACATCGTGACAAATGGAAAGATCAATGGGAAGAGAATGAACGAAAGAACAAACTTATATTCAAAGGGTTAAGAATTGGACACATTCAGCCCTTCCCATCTCTCTGCTCTCATACATTATTTCATTCATACATCACTCATGAAGCTAATCATTAGACAACATACGAGACGCAGTTAAATATGCCAGGCAATAAATCGTGCAACATATTGTTTGTGCTTCTGCAATTTGTTTTTGCTGTTTCTGTGTTCACTAAGGGAATACATTGTTTTGAATGTCTGAGTCTATGACAACCAATCAAGTGCCATCTCCACAGTGAAGAAGGCTGCAACGGGTCTTCAACATATTGTTTCTCACCCTTGTTGTATACTGTTCAACCGTCCCCTATTGTTACCTTCCCACATGTATCGCTGTCCACCTCTTGCTTTCCTGCCTTCAACTTTTAACCTCTAGCTTGGAAAAGGTCATTATGGAGTGAAGTGTCCTGGGGAAAGGTGGGAAGAGGAAAACCACAACATAGATGGATTTGAGATGTGGTGACTAATTGGCACGTGACAGCAACAGAGGCGGGGCGTCTGGATGAGTGACAGCTCAAAAGACTGTCAAGGGGGAAAGGCCGACACTGGACAAGCCACAGGAAGATCATTTCTTTTTTTCTCACTCGTTTTGAACTTGCGAACGCGGTTTGTGAGCCCGTATACCCGGGTTCGAAACACGGCGATGCTGGTTTTTTCGAAAAAGGTATAGGGGCCGGTCGTTCAGAAAGCAATGGCAAACTACTGAACGTAACACTTGCCTAGTACATCAACAGCAGCTGAAAATGCTGGTGTTGACTGCAACGTCCCGTAAGGGATACGCAACACAATTTTTTTTAAACTCAAGCTTAGTCCATACCATGCTACTACTTTTAGTGCAGTGGACCGATTTTTGCATGAAGACTAGCTTTCCCTGTTACCAGTGTCCCTTGCCATCTAGTTTTCTCTGACCAAATTTAAAAAGTAAGAAAATGCATATGATACAATGGTTGGGGAATTCACAAGGTGGGAGAGTCAATCACTCATCAAATGTGTCATTAGGGGAGATGAGGAAGGAGGGAGGGGAAAAAGAGAGTCATTTAAGTGTGAGAAAATATGAAGAGCTGCATTCACCATTTGATAAATTGGTCAGAATGTACTGTTCTGGTGCATGTTACCAGAGCCAACATCACACCACTCCTGGATATTGGGGGTGGAGTCTATTGACAATGGAAGACCTAAATCCCACAGAGGAAATATGACCAACCACAGGCTAATCCCAGCCAGACTGCAGGTGCAGTTCTGCATCTTGGCCTGGTACCTGCTTCTCCACAGATGTGAAGTTACAGTAGTGGTCTAGCACACGCCACTGGTTTTCGGACTGGAGAGTGGAAGGAGAGTTCCACAACACAGTCCCTGTGGAGGAGGCACTTTGGTACCAGGTGGGAAGACAACTACTCATTCTTATAAACACCAATGTATCAGACTTTAATGAGTGAAATCAACCTTCTGGAGCATTCACAACCAACCAACAACACTACACTTCAGGCAAATCCTCAGGTGCTCAGTCTGCCCCAGGTAATATCAAACGAATCATATAACACTGACTACCATCACATTCTAACTACCACATACAATGGGGTGACATTTACAAGACAAACTCCACGTGAAGTCAAGGAACAACATAAATAAATGTAATATGATATGCCCACTAACACAGAAGGCCCTTTTAAGTGTGGAGTGAGAAGATACATCAGTGCACCGGATATATATGACTGGAAGTATGTGAGTATATCGACTGGGGGACATTTACAATGTCACTTGATTTTAATTGGTTTATTTTAAATAAAACATGTTCTTTTATAAGTAACTGTCAACATAAAGCCCAGTGCAAAACTGGGCACTTCTCGTCTGTCTGTCACAACGTGTTATGTGCAAACTGAAGTATTTCTCATGTCTGTCACAATGTGTTATGTGCAAACTGAAGTATTTCTCATGTCTGTCACAATGTGTTATGTGCAAACTGAAGTATTTCTCATGTCTGTCACAATGTGTTATGTGCAAACTGAAGTATTTCTCATGTCTGTCACAATGTGTTTTCTGCAAACTGAAGTATTTCTCATGTATGCCCCAATGTGTTATGTGCAAACTGAAGTATTTCTCATGTCTGTCACAATGTGTTATGTGCAAACTGAAGTATTTCTCATGTCTGTCACAATATATTATGTGCAAACTGAAGTATTTCTCATGTCTGCCACAATGTGTTATGTGCAAATTGAAGTATTTCTCATGTCTGTCTGTCACAATCTGTTATGTGACAACCAAAGTATTTCTCATCTGTCTGTCACAATCTGTTATGTGCAAACTGAAGTATTTCTCATCTGTCTGTCACAATGTGTTATGGGCAAACTGAAGTATTTCTCATCTGTCTGTCACAATCTGTTATGGGCAAACTGAAGTATTTCTCATGTATGTCACAATATGTTATGTGCAAATTGGTGCATTTCTGACCTATCTGTCACAATCCGCTCTGTTATGTACAAACTAATCCATTTCTAATCTGTATGCCACATTCTACTCTTTATTATGTACAAACTGAGCAATTTCTGATCTGTCTGTCACAATCCACTCTGTAATGTACAAACTGAGCAATTTCTGATCTGTCTGTCACAGTCTACTCTCCGTTATCTACAAACTGAGTCATTTCTGATCTGTTACAACCTACTCTCTGTTATGTGCAAACTGAAGCATTTCTGATATATCTGTCCCAAATTAAGAGCAATCTAAAATATATTGGATCTATCCGTGGCAAATTAAATCCAAACCGAAATATTTCTAATCCGTCTGTCACCACAAACTGCCAGTTAAGTGTACATTGAAACATTTCGGAAATGTGTGGGCTACTTACTCTCACCTGAGTGCAAATCAAACTATATGTTTTATCTGCCCCCCAGGATCTGACTGGCACCTTGACGTCTGGACAGACGATAGTTGGCAAAATGGAGTTATACCCCACTATAGCACAACACCTGGGCTTAATGTAGATATCGTGTAGCATGATTCCTCTCTCGGCTCTGCCTAGTTTACTCCAGAAAAAAGGTAATACCAATATGTCGAACAAGACAAGCAGCAGAAGCTGCCGGATCAGCAAAGCAGTGCTCTTTCACCCAGAATTTACTCTTTGCTCAATGTAAAGTAAGGCATCTCTGATCTGTACAACAGCTGACCTTCAATTCAGTGCAATTTAAAGCATTTCTGAACTACATCATAAACTCCATACAATGAATAACCAGTCTAGCTATTTCAGTAACGGAGAAGCTAATATCTAATACACTATAAGACTACACAGCTAATATAAAACCAGAGAATTCTAGCCAGAAATTTGCCTCATGCCTATACGAAACCCAGCCAATGTGGTCTTCTCGCAGGCTCGAAATGGGATTGAAACTGATGATGAGTCTGAATGTAGAAACCTTAGTTTTCCATCCATTTTCAAGTTTCTAAACAAAAAGATCTGTTGACAAGTTTAGTTTTTAATCATTGGATTAATGAGTTTCATTTGTAGCTAGTTTGTCAGAATGAGTTTCAAATGTAGTTTGTCTGAATTAATTTCATATATAGTCTGAATAAGTAACAGTTTGTCAGAATTATTTTCATATGTAAATTGAAAGAGTTTCATATGTAGACAGCTTGTCAGAATAAGTTTAAGATATATATAGTTTGACTGAGCCTCGTGCATTGACAGTCTAAATGAGTTTCATATGTAGATAGTTTGACTGAATCTTGTCATATGTAGATAGATTGTCAGAATGAATTTCGAATGTAGACAGATTGTTAGAAAGAGTTTCATGTGTAGACAGATTGTTAGAAAGAGTTTCATGTGTAGACAGATTGTTAGAAAGAGCTTCATGTGTAGACAGATTGTTAGAATGAGTTGAGTTCTAAACCAACATCACAGCACTTGGGACATTCCCATACATGCTTCATCCTTATCTTCAACAGCAAGTGAAGAGTCCCAGTACTAATGGTATCAGCTGCAATCTGATTGTGTGTCCTTCTGGCCTTTCCTGTGAGAACCGAGTGTCGGCCAGACACATGAAGATATGTTATCGGATTTGAGTTTCATACGCAGGTTTCTGACAGTATTTCATATGTAAATAGTTTGAATGAGTTTCATATGTAGATAATTTGTCTGGCTGGGTTTCACACTTTCATAGTTTGCTCGACTGAGTTTGTTTATATCCAACCACACTGAAGTTTCATAAGTTGAAGGCTTGCTTAAGAAAGTCACACTGAATTTGCTGGACTGAGTTTTTTGTATGCAATGTCCCAGCTTGGGGTTCACATGCTGGTACTTGTGAATTCACATGCTGGTACTTGTGAAATTCACTGCTTGAACTTGAATGGAAGAAAGTTGGACACAACACAAACCATGCTGGTCTTGCTTCACCTATCACTGAACACTGCATACGGATTCCGAAGAACGCTTCACAGTTTTGTCTGCAGAATAGACAATAAATACATGTGAATTCAGGGATAGAAAATGTGGTTACAGTAAGAAAACTATAGAACAACATATACATGTGAATTCAAAAACAGCAGCATACAGTTGATCAGAAAGGTATTCTATAGCAACAACAAATATATGCGAATCCAGGGACACAAAGTGGTTACAGTAAGACAGATATTCAACTATAGCAAAAATAAACAAACAACTGTTACAATGGAGAAAACACAACGACACAACTTCAGTAAATAATTTCACAGCAAAGCAAACACTATTCTAAAATTTTTTTTCTTCTTTCTCATATTCTATTTACAGGACATCGCTGTCAACATCAGCACTGCTGTTGTTGATGTCTTGGCAAGTTTACGTTCAGTAAGTTTGCCATTGCTTTCTGAACAACCAGCTCCCATACCAACAAGTTAAAACCCAGCGCAACATGGTCTGCTGCCTAATCAGTTGCAGCTGTGTTTCGAACACAGGTAAGCGGAATTACAAACCACGTCCAATAGTGAACAAGTTTACAGCAGGTATTGATAGTTATAACTGTTCATTAATCAACCAATAGTGAACAAGTTTACAGGAGTTGTTTCTTGTTACACTTCTTAATCCAACCTATAGCAAACAAGTTTACAGCAGGTAATGCCAGCTATCATTCTTAATTAATCCAACCAATAGGGACAAAATTTAAGAGAGTTGTTTCTAGTTACACTACTTAATTAACCCAACCAATAGTGAACAAGTTTACAATAGTTGTATCTAGCTACACTACTTAATTAATCCAACCAATAGTGAAAAATTGTACAGTTGTTGTTTCTAGTTACACTAATTAATTTATGCAACCAATAGTGAGCAAGTTTACAATAGTTGTATCTAGCTACACTACTTAATTAACCCAACCAATAGTGAACAAGTTTACAAGAGTTGTTTCTAGTTACACTACTTAATTTATGCAACCAACAGTCAACAAGTGATGCTAGTTATAAAGTAATCCTGTGCACTGGGGATACGAACACCTCGGCTAAATACCAGTTCCAGAGGAGCAAACTCAACATCAAACCTCATGCAATCTCAATATATATAATCGTGCATGCTTCACAGGTACCCCCCCCCCCCCCTCCAAAATTTAGTTTTGTTTCATCATCATATGCCTGCTAACTGGTTAGGGATTCAATGAGATTTTGTGGGCTTTTAAGGTGATGACTCCGTCAATCCATCTTTTTCACGGTCTTCCCCTGCCTCTTATGTTTCCATGTATGCTCTTGCTGCAGGCGACGCTGGGTTCATTCTCACTAGATGGCTGAACCAGTTAAGTCTTTGTTTATTCTCCTCCTTATACGTGTATATAATATTATATCCTCTTAGCCTCTTCCAGGCAATCATTGTTAGTTACCCTGGTAGTCCAAAGTATTCCCATCATACATCTCAGAAACCACATCTCTGCTGCCTCCAACTTCTTCCTAATTTATTCAATCATTTAGATAACAAATTGCTTCCCTTAACAGGGATCAGTACCTTTGTCAGTAAACATGGCAGATGTGTACGGTAACACCCCACCTTCAGTTGCTTAACGTGGTCCCTATAATAGAACTACCTTCAACTGTTTATATCTGATTTATCTTCTTGTCCTCAATTTATACTCAAATAGTAAATATAGGTAACATTTATACTCACATGTTTATTTAACATTTATACTCAAATGGTATTTATTGTGTGTAATAATAATACTCAAAGGATATTTACAGTGTATAACATGTAAACTTGATGTTTATGGCAAGAAATATATATATATATATATATATATATATATATATATATATATATATATATATATATATCTTATATATAAAAGGCGATCTCCGTCTGTCTGTATGTATGTATGTCCTTTATGCGTTCGCGAACGGTCCATCCGATTGAGATGAAATTTTCTACACGTCTTCCTCTCATTCTCGCGCAGCCAACTGTGATATTTTTTTAGTGTGAAATCGGCTGCTTACTTAATATTATTTAATTTTTCATTTTACATTATAATTTATATATAGCAAGGGGATTTAACTCTAGAAAAGTTATTTCAAGGGGCATAACTTTCAATAACTTTTCTGTATATCTTATAGTCATATTGTTGCATTGTTTTCAAAGATTTATAAACTCTTTGTCTATAGTTATATACAGGCATATGAGTTATAATAAATAATGATACAATCTTTAAGGCATTTTCAAAGTTTTCATAAAAATTATGCATAATGCACAACATTGTAACTCATCTTTTTTTGCTTAAGAAGTTATCTACAGTCATGTAGGTGATTAGAAACAGTTTTCATTAAAAATAATGGATGGTGTGTGGAAGGACATTCTTTTAAGTTACTTTTTTTTGTTGTATGAATTTAATGAGACGCTACCCGCCAGAAGCTGGGCGAAGCCACGCCGGGTCAGATAGACAGACCCACCTTTTCGCTGCAGTTATCTACAGGCATATGCGTTATAATCCACCTCCTCCTCCTACCCTCTTCCCCCTCCATCACCCTCCTCCTCCCTCCTCCTAATCACTCCTCTTCCTTCCTCCTCCCTTCTCCTCCTCCTGCGTCCTCCCCTCCTCCTACCTCTCCTCCCCCTCCTCCTCTTGCATTCTTCTCCTCCCTCTTCCTCCTCCTCCCTACTCCTCCTCTCTCTCGCTATCTCTTCCTCCTCCCTCCTCCACCTCCCTCTTCCTCCTCTCACTCCTACTCCTCCTTTTCTTCTTCTGCTGCTGCTGCCGCCGCTCCATTTACCCAAGTTAATTGTTGGGGAAGATGTAAAGATCTTTCAAGTGCTCTTTCTAATGCTTTTTGTAAGTTGGTCTTCGTTTATCTAAGGTTGTTCTAACTGCAACCAATAAATGATTAGACAGACAGACAGACAGACAGACAGAGAGGGACAGACAGACAGACAGACAGACAGACAGTCGGGAACGGGAACTTATATGACTACTTATATGAATTAAATGAGATGCTCCCCATCAGGGGCTGGGCGAAGCTGGGCCGGATCAGACAGACAAACAGACAGACAGATAGACAGATAGTCGGGAACGGGAACGTGAGCTTATATGACTACTTATATGAATTAAATGAGATGCTCCACACCAGGAGCTGGGCTATGCCGGGCCGGGTCAGACAGACAGACAGGCAGGCAGACAGACAGTCGGGAACGAGAACTTATATGACTACTTATATGAATTAAATGAGATGCTCCCCACCAGGGACTGGGCGAAGCCGGGCCGGGTCAGCTAGTATATATATATATATATATATATATATATATATATATATATATATATATATATATATATATATATATATATATATATATATATATAAAGGATGTTTACTGCATATAACATTTATACTAAAATAATATTTATTGTTATATTTACACTCAAATGATATTTACAGTGTGTAACATTTATACTCAATGTTTACCACAAGTAAAATTTATATATAAAGGAGGTTTACTACACATAACATTTATACTCATTCCATATTCACTTACCATTTATACTCAAATTATAATTACTGCTTTAACATTTACACAGAAAAATTCTTACTGGTGCAGCATTTATACTCAAATAATGTTTGCTGGGAATAACTTTTATACACAAAAGGATGTTTACTGCAAGTAGCATTTATACTCAGATGTTTAATATGATTAACATTTACACCCAGAGAATATTTACTGCAAGTAAATTTATATCCAAAGGATGTTTACTGTAAGCAACAATTATGCTTAAAAAAAAGTTTACTCTAACATTTATATCCAAAAGATATTTATGGAAAGTAACATTTTTAAAGCAGTAATATTTATGCTCCAAGGATGTTTACTCCAAGTAACATATACTTGAATAATAATAATTGTATGTACATTTACACTGATATGTTTATTGTAACATTCCAACTCAAGATTACTAATTCGTGCAACATTTACACTGAAACAATGCTTACAATGTAAGCCATTTATATGCAGATGAATTTTATTGTGCAACTTTTACACTGTAATGTTCATTATGAGCAACATTTATACACAATACTGTTTACTATAAAATGTATACTCATGCAATGTTTACTGTAGCATTTATACTCAAACTATACTTAGTGTGTACATCATTTATACTCAGAGCATGTTTATTGTGTGTAACATTTTTGTTGTGTGTATTGTTTATACTCAAACAATGTTTACTGTGTAACATATATGCTAAAACAGTGCTGGCTGTTTATACAACTTATTTTCAAATTATGTTTCTTTTATAATCAATCATTCAGGTGCCATCTAAACAATGAAGGTTGGCTGCAATGTATCTCCAGCACTGTCTGTCTCTCGTCCTGATTGTACGTTCTGTCAGACTGCTGTTCGTCCATATCTTGATGCTACCTCCCCACTTGTATTGTTGTCTACCTCTTCCTCGCTAGCCTTCAACCTTACCCTTCAGTAGGTTTTTATAAAAGTGTTATGTCTTTTAACGTGACCAAAATATTTCACTAGACTTTTTTTTTTAAAACTTCTTTCATCAACTCTTTTCATTCCCAGTTTTTCTAGAACCTCTGTATTTGATTGTTTTTGTTTCCTTGAAATACGACATATATTTCTGTATATCCACAACGCCAGGGCTCCTATTAGACTTTCTAACTGCTTGTTCATTGCCCAGGCCTCCATGCCATATAGTTGTGTTGAATATACATAACATTTGACAATGCTCATTTTTAATGTGTTGTTAATCTCTTTAGATGTTAATACTGATTTCATGCTGTTGAAGGCATTTTTGGCAATTCCTATTCTCTTTTTGATTTCTATTTCACTTCTGCCATCATTTGTTATTACACATCCAGGATAGGTGAAACTTGTTGTTTCTTTCACATTTATGCTCAAATGATGTTTCCTTTACATTTACGTTCAAATGAAATTTCTTGTAACATTTCTGTTCAAATAGTGTTTATTGTGTGTAACATGTATACAAGACAATGTTGATTCCATGTAACATTTACTTAACATGTGTGCTACATTTATAGTCAGTGTAGTAATGTTTATTACCTTTACTGAAGCAGTATTTAATACACTGTAACATTTAAACATCTAAGATTTATTACTGAAGTTACCACTGATAATGAAACAGTATTGAATGCACTGTAACATTTATACATCTAAGATTTATTACTGAATTTCCCATTATTTATGGTCTTATAACACTTTAAATAAAAGATTACTCTTTAAAAATCTCTCTCACATATAACATTTACTAACAATAAAATAGCCGCTAAATAAATCAAGAACACAGGTATGTCATTATCACACTTCTGTCAAACAACTCCCAATGGGTGATGAGCCCTCAAACATTTTATACCAAGACACAATCTTCTTACCAACTCTATACTACCACTGCCAAACCTGGACAATGACAGGAAAAGAGAAAAGAAAACAAAGGAAATGAGATTCCAAAGAAGAATTTTAATTATTGTGAAGAGAGAAATCAGAAATGAAGAAATCAGGACTAAAGAGGGGGAGGGGGAAGGGGGTTTATAGCAGCGCTAGATATTAGAAAACAAGTGAAATGGCTGAGCCATATAACTAGGCTACCAACAATATACCACAACCAGCAATGATGTACAGACCAAATGGAACAGCATTCTTTTGTCATGTGATGAGAGACATTGAAGAACATCGTGACAACAGGAAAGATCAGTGGGAAAAGAGGCAGAGACAGACCAAGAGAAATTATGCTAGATGGACTGATGGTGACATAGAGGAATATCATCAGTAGAGCGGCTCCAGAATACCAAGGATCGAGATGGGTGGAGAGACATGAATGCCCATGCCTGTAGATGATATTGACCACTGTGATTTGAAGGAGTCTGAGGGGTCAGAGGACCAACTACTCCTGGGTCTTGACCAGAACGTATCCCATAGTTACATGTGTGACAACAGTCCAGCCTACCCCTCTGCAGGTGACTTGGAAGCAGACTGCTTTGTGAAGATGTTGATATGAAAGCAATGATGTTATGAGTAACACACATAAGCATAAATACAGACAAGCATACACAAACCACCCGGGTTAGTACCTGCACAAGTACAGCATGTCTTTATACCAAAATCAGTATTGCGAATATCAAAGTTCAATAGTTTTATACCAAAGTTTAGAAAATGTATATATGACAGTTAAATGTTTATATCAAAGTTTAGTAAATAAAAATTTTTAATGCAATAAAACTTGGATAATTTAAATGTAAGTATCAGGACATGGCATATAGGGAGTCCCACATACTTTAATAAGACACAACTACAGAATTCAGACATGCAAGGCATGGGGTCAAATATCTGAGATATGAATCAAGCTAAAAGATATGGAATCAAGCAACAAGAAAATGGAATCAAATTTCAAGATATAGAATCAAGCCACAAAATATGCAATTAAGTATAGGATGTAAGGAATCAGTCATGCAAGATATGGAATTAAATACAAGATATAAAACAAAACACAAGAAACTGAATCATACACAAGAGCTGAAACTAACGAAACATGATATGAAAATGAATATACAAGCTTTGGAATTAAGCAATCATGATCTAGAAACAAGCATATAAGGTACAGAATAAATCTTACAGTATATGAAACCAAATATACAAAGTTTAGAAACAAACATACAAGATACAGAATCAATCATACAGTATATGAAACCAAATACACAAAGTTTAGAAACAAACATACAAGATACAGAATCAATCATACAGTATATGAAACCAAATACACAAAGTTTAGAAACAAACATACAAGATACAGAATCGAGCTGATAAAACATAGAATCAAACATACACCATGTAGAATAAAAGAACAGAAATATAGAATCAAACATACAAGATACAGAATCAATCATACAGTATATGAAACCAAATACACAAAGTTTAGAAACAAACATACAAGAGACAGGAATCAATCATACAGTATATGAAACCAAATACACAAAGTTTAGAAACAAACATACAAGATACAGAATCGAGCCGATAAAACATAGAATCAAACATACACCATGTAGAATAAAAGAACAGAAATATAGAATCAAACATACAATATACAGAATCAAGCAGATAAATCATAGAATCAAACATACACCATGTAGAATAAAAGAATAGAAATATAGAATCAAACATACAATATACAGAATCAAGCAGATAAAACATAGAATCAAACATACACTATGTAGAATAAAAGAATAGAAATACAGAATCAAACATATAAGATATAGAAGCAAAAGAAGAATTTAGAATCAAGCATACAAGAAATGAAAGAAACATACAAGGTTATGAAACCAACTATTTAACACACGAGACCAAATATACAAGAAATGAAACCAAATATATGAATTAAACATATGTGACATACTCACAGAATCAAGCACACAAAATATAAACGTACCAAAAATAACACAACATTTACAAGACATGAAACCAAGCATACAAAAGAATATGCAATCAAACATACACAACATACAATCAAACACAAGATGTGTAACTAATTAAACATGATATAAAATCAAACATAAGATATGGAATCAACACACAATGTATGAAATCAAACATACAATATGTGAAACTAAATATGCAAGATATGAAGCCAAACATAAATGCTATGGAATAAAATATTTGAGACAAAGAGTTAAACACACAAGACATGAAAGGACGCACACAACACATGAAACCAAATATACACACTATAATAAACTGATTAGAGAAAGACACGGACAGTCAAAATTTTTTAGACACGTTATGAGAAGAAAAACTAGAGAACTTGGTGCCAACTGGCAAGATTGAAGAAGAAAAAAAGAACAAGGGGAAGGCAGAGAAGTATATACCTGGATGGTTTGGCCACGTGGTATAGTCAAGACAGAAGCACAGAGCTGATCCATGACTCTGGGGATCGTGTGAGATGGCAAAACATGACCGACCACGTTTATCGGCATGGCATGAAGAAGGCAACATGGCAGTAAAGACGTCCAGGCGGAGGTGCAGACTGGCCAACTGCCAGGGGAGGCTCCCTCACGGTCAGTTACAGTGCAGTATCAACAATGGTAGATGCACCGGGTGTCCAATGATCACCTTCCGAGGGTGGGATGGCTTCTGGGCAGACACATTTAGCAATGTCGATAAGGGAAATGTACGATCATGTCTCAAAAGGTATCTGCGCATGGCAGAAGAAAAATGACCGGGAGTCATGTCCTAGACGGGCTTTCCCCTGAGTGTCAGGAAGGTCAACAGACGATCAGAAGCCTCCCGACATGCTTGCTCCACTGCAGTTTTTACCACTGATGCTGATTGTTAAAAACATTAGGACCTCTCCCCATTATCCTGCATACATCATCATCATGATGTGCCATGCCGAACGTGGGCAGTCATGTTTTGCCATCTCACACGATCACCAGAGCTGAGTATTCTTGTCTCGACCATAGCACATGGCCAAGTCATCCAGGTATTTACATCTCTGCCTTCCCCTTTTTCTCTTCCCTCAATCTTGCCATTTGTCACCAAGTTCTCCAATATATTTCTTCTCATAACGTGTCCAAACAATTGTGACTGTCTACATCTAATTTCTCTAATCAGTTAAAGGTTTTCATGTGTTTCTTATAGGACTTGTTACCCTGTATACAACAGTACAATGACAAAAGCAGGTACAGCACCAACAAGCAATGGGCAAACAGCAGAAAGTCTAGACATACCTACACTGTTAAGCATGTCAATTAGGGACTTGGCTGGGGTTCCTAGTGGGGGAGGCAGGGAATGGCAAAGACAAAGATAGTTAGTTAGTTAGTTAGTTAGTCGACAGATCATCCTCGTTGCACATCGGACCATTCAGTCCATAAGTGCTCGGATCCCCTCCTCAGCAAATCCCGCAGTGTGTAGCGGCTAACGACGCCAGTTCTGTGTTGGTTTATCAATCTTCTTTGGCTTCCTGCGTAGTGTTCTTGTTTGGCCACCCCTCTTTTAATTTGCTGCTCTCGCAGTCTGGCCATTGTTGTAGATTCACAGTCATCACTTGGTTCTTGCAAAAGTCTCACTTCTCGTAGAGCATTCAGAATGTCAGCCTGGTCCATGGCGCGTCCGCCCTCCACAGTAGCCTCACCTGCGAGCTTGTCAGCCCTCTCATTTCCTTGTACTCCCGCATGACCTGGCACGAAGATGAAACTAATCTTTGCCAGCCGAGACCGCTCCAGAGGCAGCAACCATTCTCTTCGGATCGACCCCTCCTCTATCCTCTTGATCATGTTCATTGAGTCGCTAAGGAAACAAGCCCTAGTGAATGTCTGTGTCTCGAGCCAGAGAAAGACAAAGATGATCAACCACAGAGGCAGGTTAAACAGGGTGCATTATGTGGCATTAGTTTCGCACGTTAAACAACATGGCATGTTCACAGGTTAAACAACACTGTATCATGTTCACAGGTTAAACAGATTCAGGTAGGCAGTTTTATAGTTAGTCGACAGATCATCCTCACTGCACATCGAACCATTCAGTTCATAGGTGCTCGGACCCCCTCCTTAGCAAATCCCGCAGCATCTAGTGGCTCACGACACCAGTTCTGTGTTCGTTTATTACTCTTTTTTGGCTTCCTGCGTAGTGTTCTTGTTTGGCCATACCTCTTTTAACCTGCTGTTCTCGCAGCCTGACCATGGTCGTAGATTCCCAGTCATCGCTTGGTTCTCATAAACGACTTACTTCTCGTAGAGCTTTCAGAATGTCAACCTAGTCCATGGCTCGCCCGCCTTCCACAGTAGCCTTACCTGCAAGCCTGTCAGCATGCTCATTCTCTTGTACATCCGCATGCCCTGGCACGAAGATGAAACTAATCTTTGCCAGCCAAGACCGCTCCAGAGACAGCAGCCACTCTCTTCGGACCCACCCCATCTCTATTCTTCTGAGCATACTCATTGAGTCGCTAAGGACACATGCCCGATTGAATGTCTGTGTCTCTAGCCATGTTACTGCTTTACTTACTGACATGACTTCCATAGTCAGGCTACTTGTGGTCAAAGCAAAAGCCCCAGACTCTTCCTTCACAATTTTCCCTCCAGCCTGAGCCGTAAAGGCCCATGAACTTCTCACTCCTCGAACAACCGACCCATCCGTATAAATGACAGTATCATCCTCTAAAGAATTCTTGAAGATCAAAGCCTGTACTTCTGCCCCCACAGCAGCTGGATTTTCTTGTCTGCATTTCCTGCTTAGTCGGATGCACACTGAAAAGGACATACAGAACTCTGTTCTCAAGTGAACACACCTGCTGAAGAATGTCTTCGGTTTGACCCATCCATGACTTTCCTCAGATTAACCTGCTACCCTTTACCTTCTTAATCTCGCTATGCAGTGGATGTTGTGAGGTAGTTTTATATTCACAGGTTAAACAGATTCGGTTAGGTAGCTTATATTCACAGGTTGAACAGATTCAGCTAGGTAGTTTTATATTCACAGGTTAAACAGATTCAGCTAGGTAGCTTCATTTTCACAGGTTAAACAGATTTAGCTAGGTAGCTTACATTCACAGGTTAAACAGATTCAGATAGGTAGCTTTATATTCACAGGTTAAACAGATTCAGCTAGGTAGCTTATATTCAAAATATTCAGATAGGTAGCTTTATATTCATTAAATTAAGAACTTTCTTAAACATCTAGTGTGATGATGCTGAGGTAACAAGTAGAACCCCCACACCGGTCAGTTGGACTAAAATGTTGACTTCTCGTCCTTGACTTTGGGACATAAATTACAAGTACCTCAGAAGTAGGAGTGGGTTCACCTGATGGCGAGGGACACAGGTAAATTGGGAGAGCTAATTAAACAAGTTCAACTAAGTAGCATTATATGCACAGGTTAAACTAGGTGGCATTATAATCACAAGTTAATCAGAGTAAACAAGGTGGCATTATATTTGCAAGTTACACAGGCATGTTATCTACTGGATGGCTGAATAGAATACACCATTGCCAGACAATTATCAAAGGTTAAACAGAGAAAGTAATGCTATATTATAGTTGATGGTTAAGAAAATAGCACTACTGTTAAAGTGACTACAGTATGTGATATAATAATCAAACTACTATAACAAATAACATACGCTGTAAACGATGACCTGAAGAGAAATGTCCAGTCTGAAGAGAAATAAAGCAACTGAATACATATTCTTAGTTGTGTTTAATATGTATATTAATATCTTGTCTATAGTTGTGTTCAATATGTATATTCTATCACATCTCTAGTTGTGTTCAATATGTATATTCTATCATGTCCCTAGTTGTGGTCAATATGTTATTCTATCTTGTCCCTAGTTGTGGTCAATATGTTTATTCTATCTTGTCCCTAGTTGTGTTCAATATGTATATCCTACCTTGTCCTTTCTTGTGTTCAATATGTATATTCTATCTTGTCCTTAGTCGTGTTCAATATGTATATTCTATCTTGTCCTTAGTCGTGTTCAATATGTATATTCTATCACATCTCTAGTTGTGTTCAACATGTGTATTCTATCTTTTCCCTAGTTGTGTTCAATATGTATATTCTATCATGTCTCTAGTTGTGTTCAATATGTATATTCTATCTTGTCCCTAATTGTTTTCAACATGTATTATATTCTATCATGTCCCTAGTTGTGTTCAATATTTATATTCTATCTTGTCCCTAGTTGTGTTCAATATTTATATTCTATCTTGTCCCTAGTTGTGTTCAACATGCATATTCCATCTTGTCCCTAGTTGTTTCGAAATGTATAATTGTTCGTGTCCCTAGTTGTGTTCAACATGTATAATCTATCTTGTCCCTAGTTGTGTTCAACATGTATATTCAAACTTGTCCCTGGTTGTTTCAACATATATATTCAATCTTAGATTATAAAAATATGTAGTCTATCTTCTCCTTCCACTTGTAATTCTACTATATTTTATCTTCCTCTTCTTCTGCTGCAAAGTCGCTTTAAAAAGTCACTATGCTCCCAAAGGAGCACAGATCAACCAACTCACACCAATTGGCTGGATTGTGCTGTTACTGTTCTATGAGATAAGGTAGCCAGTTTTGATTGGCTGGATTTTAATTAGTTAGTTAGTTAGTCGTGGTTCCAACTTCACGGCAATGGGTCGTCCCCATATTGCTCCGTTCCTGTGCCAGTGAATATCACACAAAATGCTCCTCACTGCCAATGTGAACAATGTAACAGACAGGAGTATCGGCAAGCCAACAGCCCGCACAGGTACACTGCATAATGCGGCCGCCAGAATGCCAACACAAAAGCCCTCCATGAAAAATACAGTTCATCGTCGACGTAAACAGCAGTCACCAGAAAGACTTCATTGACCCGGGTTTTATCCCATATGGCTTGGTCTCTCCGCAGGACGACCCACCGAAAGTGCCGCACAAAGCACGAACTCCGTAGCTGCAGCGACTACTCCCAGGAGTCTCTTGAAAAATGCACTCATGAGCCGAAAAGGCAAACCAGTCAATCCAGCAACAGCCGGCCGCCATCATTCCGAACATGCAGTTCACGCTACAAACAACCGCGGACAGATGTAAAAGCATTCCACGCAACACTCACAGCTCACAGTGTCGCGCCACACACACACTCAGTAGCAGGGCGATGGAACTATATCCTCCTTAGTCGCCTCTTACGAAGTGCATGGTAGGCAGCAGTGTTACTATTCTTCGCTCTCCCATATGGGCCCCGGCAACACACGGGCAT
Source organism: Cepaea nemoralis (assembly GCA_014155875.1). Taxonomy (NCBI): domain Eukaryota; kingdom Metazoa; phylum Mollusca; class Gastropoda; order Stylommatophora; family Helicidae; genus Cepaea; species Cepaea nemoralis. The sequence continues at coordinate 134,698 of JACEFZ010009115.1, forward strand.
GGCTGGATTTTGAAGTTGCTATTCTATGGGACAAGGTAGCCAGTTCTGATTGGCTGGATTTTGAAGTTACTATTCTATGGGACAAGGCAGCCAGTTCTGATTGGCTGGATTTTGAAGTTACTATTCTATGGGACAAGGTAGCTAGTTCTGATTGGCTGGATTTTGAAGTTACTATTCTATGGGACAAGGTAGCCAGTTCTGATTGGCTGGATTTTGAAGTTACTGTTCTATGGGACAAGGTAGCCAGTTCTGATTGGCTGGATTTTGAAGTTACTTTTCTATGGGATAAGGTAGCCAGTCTCACACTAACCCTCCTTTGTCATGTCTTATTATGCTTGCATGGTAGGCTACAGTGATTCTATTCTTTGCTTCCCATATGGCAACAGGTATCCCACAGGCGACTGTGTTATAAAATCATACCTTAATTCTTTTCTTTCTTTCACTTTTATCCCACATAAATGCTCCACATTTGAACAATACCTGTGACTATGTTTTAAGTATTTCAGCCAATGTACAATTCATTTATTCATTTCATATGATGTGTAACTCAGCAGTATGCACCTGATGAGATGCAACAAAATAAGCCAGGCAATAAATCATAAAACATATTGTTTGTGGCTTGTGTGTTTAATTCTATTGTAAACTTTTTTTTTCTCCGGAGTTCGCTCGCTTTGAACTTAAGCGTAGTCCATACACATGCTACTACTCTAACGCACAGGACTGATTTTTACATGTGAATTAACTTTCCCAATCATCAGTGTCCCTCGCCATTAAGCAAATCCACTCCAACTTCTGAAGTACTTGTAATTTATGTCCCCAAGTCAAAGACAAGAAGTCAACATTTTAGTCAAACTGTCCGGTGAAGGAGTTGAACCCGCTACCTCTGCATTAGCATACTGGATGTTTAAGAACGTGCGCTCTTAATCCATTTAGCCATGCTGACCTCCATTGTTATAGTTATTGATCATGTCATTCTTTCACTCAGTAATTCCTCAGTATTCAGTCAGGCCAGAGTGCGCGGAGGAGTAGGTAGAGACTTTCCCTCCTGTAGCAAAAGATGAGGGCAGGCAGTTGAACAAGGCCATGTCCCACTGAACTAATGTCATTGATAGCATCACTTCTTTACCGTTTCACTAATGCGCCCACAAAAAACATAAGGAGACTAATACTCGTCATCATCAAGTGACTCGCCAGCTGGAGTAGGCTTTCATGTCTCTCCACAGATCTTGGTCCTTGGTGTTTGGATCAACTCTGCTGATGGTATTCCTCCATGCCGTCTCAATCCATCCAGCATCAATTCTCTTGGTCTGCCTCTGCCTCCCTTCCCCTTACCTTTCCGGTCGTCACGATGTTCTCCAATGCCTTTCTTCTTATCACATGACCAAATAAAGCTGTTTGTCTCATTTTTATTGTTGAATATAATTTTATAGTTTCATTAACGTCTTTCAGACTAATACTATCACACAATATTACAAGTATGCTAAACATGATGGAGACGACAAGGCAATGACGCTACACTGGCTAGTTAGGCCAAACAGGCATCTAGTGCAGGGTGCTGGGGTTGGTAACATGCATACTCTGTGTGACAATAGAAGCAGTGTTGGGCTAAATATGGGTCATAACATTTGCAAAATCACTGTCAAAGGAAGCAGGTCAAGGGCATCTGTTCATATCAAAAGGCGCATTGGGTATATGGTGTTAGCCCCGTATTAATCGGTACTCAATGAGTGATAAGGTCAAGGTCACATCAGCCACCTGCTGGTCAATGTTATACAAGTCTGGGCTGGCAGACCAGTGTGCTAGTCACACACTTTAACATCCATTGGGTATATTTCTAGACACATTATTATGGCATTTTGGGGGGTCTGTTTGTGATTCCTGGGCAAGTTTACACTCAGTAGTTTGCCAATGCTTACTGAACAACAGGCACCTATACCACTGTATGGAAACCAACGCAAGGCGTTTCTCTGTGATCCTGTCTGTGGTGGTGTCACTTTCTTTATTAATGCTACTGTCTTTAATGATGAAATTGTCTTTGATATTTTACTCTTTTTGGTAATGTTATTGTCTTTAAAGGTTTTACTGTCTTTGGTGATGTTACTGTCTTTGATTATGTACCGGTTTTTAATAATATCACTGTCTTTGGTTATGTTACTGTTTTTGACTGTGTTACAGACTTTAGATGGTGTTACTGTATTGAATGAAGTAACTGTGTTAACAGTGTTGCTGTCTTTGATGGTATAAATATCATTGATGATGTTAATACACCATGTTTACTGAGATGAACATTTCTCTACCATGTAGATAATATTACACTTCAGCAAGACTATGCCTAATTGTGCCCTAATTGCCCATGTTCACAATGGACAGAGGGAATAACAGTCCATGGGAATCTCGTTATATAAAGCCCATAAACTGGAACTCTCCCGCTGTTTATGCTTACCTCGACACCTCAAGGTACAAGAACAAGATAAGATGAGTGCCCTAGTTTTGAGTACTATGAGAAAGAAAAAAAAACACCACAGAACATAAAACTATAACATGAAACAGAAGAAGGAGAAAAAACACCGCCAATATTGTGTGTGGCTTACCGTTTTTGATTCTGTGGCAGCAATTTCCGTGATAGTGCTGGGTGTAGATGGCGATGATGATGACCTGGCTGTCTGCTCACTGTCAGACTGCGATGTGCTGGATGTGGAGACTGTCGCTGGCAATGATGAGAATGTTGAGGCGGTCTGTACACGATTCTGCAGCACAGACTCTAGGGTGACTGTGTCCGAGCCTTCAGAAGTTGAGGATTCAATGATAACCTGCAGAATGAGGAGATCACGATATCTGTGATGAATAGTTCCAGAAGTTACCTTGCTCTTCTGCCCTGTAACTCCTAGTTAGTTTTTAACCTGCTACTGATATGTTCCTTCTTCTCACTTCTGTGAGTGCCAAGCAATACATGTGTTTATTTATGAACTGTCTTAGTGGCCTCAAAGGATTCCCCAATTGATATTTCTGTGTAATATGTGTTAACCCTTTACAGGGCAGAGCGGCCATTAGCGGCCGATCGCTTAAACGAGCGGATCGGCCGATTACATCCGATACTATTATGCATTGTAAAAACGCGACCTCTCGGCTTTCAGACACTTCCGACGGCTACTTTCGCTTTCGCCGATAGCTTGACAACGTGGCCGCCATTTGTAAACGCGCTACTATGAATTTGAACGGACTTTTACGGACTTTTTTTTAATAGTTTTCGGGATTTTTACGCTGTTTTTCAAAATGGATTTCGGCGATTCTTCAAGTGATAGCCGAGATTTCGCTAGGTTCAATTTAAATGACATTAAAGGGCACGAAGTTGACTATTAATCGGAGCTAGATATCAGTGCAAAGCGTTACTTTGCATTAGCAGTCTGAGTCGGATTTTAAAGAAAGTGATTATGATTCTGAAAATGTGTTTGTAAATTGCCGTATAGATGACGGAAAATCACAAACAACATGCTGTATTTCGTAAATATTTGTGTTCATATATGGATTACCAACAACAATCATGTGAGTAACATATTCTGCATGCTTTTCCCTTCATTGTGTTGTTTATTTAACTAAAATCGGTTGACTAACACCTTATTTGTGATGTTTTTACTAACGCGACCCGAAATTTTACCAAACCTGAAAAAATCTTGCCCGTTCAGGGCTAAAAAACGGACAAGCGTCTGCCCTGTAAAGGGTTAATGTTCGTGAATATACTGGACACTAGCACTGCGGTTTGATGTGTTTGTTATTTGACCTATGCTGGTTTAATATAAAACTTCTGAGACCTATGGTGCTATCTCAACGGTTAGATACAAATGCTGTCCATATTCCACAGTTGTGGGTTCATGTATATGAAAGGCCTGGCTAATGAAGAAACCTTGTTAGGGGTGTCTAGTTGGTCATACATGGAAGTACACTTGTCCTTGCAGTCAGGCGCTGTCGTCATTTGGAGGTGACAGGTTCGAATCCTGGGTCAATAACTATAGCTATCAATTTTATGCTGTCTAGTGCGTCCTCTGTCGGTCTCCCTGGCCTGTCTCCGTAATTCCGTATATCCACGTGAGGAATGTAACCTGCACGAGAATCGGTAGCGGTTCTTGCAGCGTTGGTAACTTACTGGGGTATGTGAGCCAGTCGCTCAGAAAGCAATGGCAAACTAACGAGCGTAATCTTGCCAAGACATCAACAGCAGCTGAAAAATGCTGGTGTTGGCTGCAATGTCCTGTAAAGGATATGAAAAAAATATAAAAATCCAACTATGCAGGTTGCATAATTAAAAAGAAATTTAGAAAATGTTACTAAAATGGCTATCTCAAACTGACAACACTACATGCTCACTACTAGCTTGGATTTGTTTTACAGTGTGAAGGGGAATAAATGTCGCTGGCGTCTACGATGTTGATGAAATCTCGATGGTTACATATATAAGTGTAGACATGTTGATGTTGCACTTGTACTCTAAGCTGCTCTTAACCAGAATGTCCTTGCTCGAAATTCTATTTTGGCTGGTCACTTCTATGACACCCGACCCCCTGATTTTTGCTCACAAATGCCGATCGTGTCTTCTGTTCCCTGATCTATTTCTGGATCACTTACTCCTGCTTACTTGCCCCCCTGGGGTTTCGCTCACAAATTCCCAATCGTATCTTCTGTTCTCTGATCTAATAATTAACTAATAATAATTAACAAGGATTCTCCAATTCACACGTCTGTTCTCTGATCTATACCTGGACCAATTGTTCCTGCTAACTTGCCCACCTAAGTTTTCCTGAGTTGTTTACATGGCCGTGGGTTTAAATACTCTTGAACTTCAGCTGCGTTGATGTCATGGTAGGGGGTACAATCCCAACACCAGTCAGTTAGACTTGGACATTAGTTTATTGTTTACAATTCAATGGCAAATTTCTTCTTCTTTTCCCCTTATCCCTCATTTGAGTATGGTCCCTCAACCAACCTAGTCCAAGCCCTCCCTATCTGTATCTACTCCATGTAGTTCTAGCTATATCGATCATGCCGTGACCCGAACTGAAAACGGAAGTGATATACGGTGCCACCCCGCAATGATCCACTGTGTCGCGCTATGTATAGACCATGCATTCTTTCAGCATCATTCATTCATTCAAATATCATGTGACAATAACACACATCACCTTGGGTTTTCCAGGAAAGGTTAGCCCAATATTCCGTGCACAGCGATTGGTTGAAATTATCATGACCTTTTAAATAAATATAATTAGTTGGCAAAACGTAAGTAATTTTATATTTTAGAGTTTGTTATCTTAATGTTACCATATTTTTAGATGGCTATTCGAATTATGCACTGACTTTTACGTATATTTGGAGTTTCATTGCAGAAATCGTTTGATATGTCGTACAACAAAAAATATCTTTGTGAATGCACCTCCAAGATGGCGGCTGCCGGCCGTGGACACTGTTTAACGCTCAAACGCGCAATTTATACTACTAAAGTTAAAAAGAATACAAGTTTAAAATTGCTTGTTTGCTTGTGTTCACTGGCTGTGAACTCCAGCATGAAGCCCTGCATGTCGGATGAATACATCCTGTTATCCAACATCAATGTGATGTCATACCGGACCTAAGGTTTGCGTGAGTATCCGTTGTCCCATGTCTGGCTTATTGGTGTGCAGACTGGTGGTTCTTTGCCATGCAGGCAGATACTCTCCGGCTTCGGAGGAATCATCGATCCTACTGGTGTTAGCCAGGTCCCCGAAGGGATCTGTTGCCCAGGACACACGGCGTGGACGTGTCAGCAGGTCTTGCAGTATAGATCCCGGCCCTGGTGCCTTGGAAACACCTCTGCGTCCCTAAAGATTATTAATAATTTATTTGAATATTTGTACTATTGTTTAAAAATCATTTAACATGACAGAACATATTGAAGGAGTCAGATTCCATATATCCGTCTGTGACTCGTGTGAGAGAATCTCAATGGACCGGAAGTGGAGAAAAGTGGACACCCTTTTTTTTTTTACTGACATCATGGAAATCACCTAAAGTTTTTATACAGATTTTTTTTTGCGTGGTAATAACTCCGCTGAGAATTGACATCTAGACATTATTGAGGTACCATTAGACTTGGGTTTTCAAGGGCCACCTATCTGTGGTGGTCTCATTAGTAAATACCCAATTTTAAAATCATGACTAAACCTGCTGCACTAGTTCTGCCCATGTCCTTCCTTACTGTTCATTTCTGTTCCTACTTCAAAATTGTCTGAAAAAATGTTTACTACGTTTGTTGACTGTCATTTATTTGTATTAACAATAATGATCAAGTGCCTACCTAACTCATTATCCTCCCGGGAAGGTTAACCCGGTCAACAAATGCCCGCAGAAATCGGATGTGTCTGCCTAATGGCGCAAAAACGCAGCTCTGCTGTAAACAGGCACAACGCAATCACGTCCAAAGAAATAAAAACAAACTCCGGATGAACGCAGAAGAAGAACTCTTATCCACTTAACTCTTGATAGCCCTCCATCTGGATTCTGACCAGCTCTATGGTTATTCAGATTTACCAGTTCTTTAGTTTAGTAACTCACATTGTCTTCATCACGGACTCAAGGAGTATGCTTAGAAAGGTGGAGAAAGGAATGTTTCATGTGGAAAGGTTAACCTCGCTTCAGAGGTCACAGATTGCGAAAATCGTATGGATATTTTGCCCTGGCCATGGGGAATGAACTGTCTGATAAGCTGGCAGGAAATGCACCTCATGGTGGTAGATTACTTATGGACAAGGGGGAGGTGGTTGTGCGCCTGTGGAACCAGGTTTGGGGGGGGGGGGGGGGGGGGGAGGGAGAGGGAGAGAGAGAGAGAGGAGAGAGAGAGAGAGAGAGAGAGAGAGAGAGAGAGAGAGAGAGAGAGAGAGAGAGAGAGAGAGAGAGAGAGAGAGAGAGAGAGAGAGAGAGAGAGAGAGAGAGAGAGAGAGAGAGGAAAGGATGAGATTACGGGGAATGGGCAGGGGCTCTGGTAGAATCTCAAAACTGAGAGAGAAGACCTTTCAATCAGATAGCGGTGGGAACATTAATAGTAAGACTCTACACAGGCTGTTGAATGAGGGGACAGAGCACGTATGGGAATGTCCTGAGCGTAGTGATATTGGTTCTTAGCTCAACTCAACTAATTTAGTAAGATCACTGTAGCACTCACCTCTTCCTCTATGCTTCCAGGCGGCACTGACTTGACAAGAGGCGATACTGCCCCGCCTCTGCCCAGTTTACTGGCGTGATATCGGGGATCTGGGCTGCGGGCAGGTGAGCGGGCGGGCGAATCTTTCCCTGTTGAATCCACGAGGCTAGTGCTTCCCATGTCTGTGGAGGAGAATTTGTGGAGAGAAAAATTATAGAATGCTTCCTTACATGGGAATCTCAATGGTATATTAGGGTCATGGAATGGTTTGGCATCCTGTCTTGTTTCCATCCTGAAACTTTGGTGATGTTACAACAAAGCAAACATATATTTATGTGAGCCTTTCTTTAGCCCTGTGTGTGCCGTTGCTGAAAAAGATCTCTATTACTGAAACATCGAATTTGTGTGTGTTGTTTAATTTCAATCAATTAGGTGCCATCTCCACAATGAAGATTAGCTGCATTGCATTTCCAACACCGTCTCTCGCCTTGATTGTACATTTTATCAAACTACTGTCCGTGCATCTCTTAGTGTTTGTTATCTTCACACTTGTATCGTTTTCTACCTCTTGCTCATTTGTCCTTCAACCATACCAGGTTAGCTTATTTTATTAAATATGTACAATGTATATCATTTACTGCCTATTTAGTACCTTGCAGTGTATGTCTGGGGGTGTGTGCGTGCATGTCCGTCTGTTTGAGCCTGAGGAATTAAGGCTGCCTGGCTAGTAGTCATTGCGAACTGTGCAGGTTAGAGTTTCCCTTTTTCCCCCTGACAGAAAAAAATATGCACCTTACTGAGGATTTGAACCCGGGCCAATTGAAGGAGCAGCCAGCATTCTTGCCACTCGGCCAGACACTCCCATAGTTTATTAACAATATGTTAATATTTATTCTGACTATTTATGTCTCGCCACTATGATTTCTGTTCAATTGTCTTTGTTCATTGTAAAATATGCACACTGTGTATTTGTTGTGTCTCTCTTTCACATTCCACACATATCTATCTCATATTACTCAGCTCTATCAAGTTAAAATAATTAACATGGATTCTCCCACTCACAAGTTATAATACGAGGGGGCTTCACATGAAACCTTAAAAGTGTGATAGGAATTACAACCATGCCATTGTCTTGTAACGTGTCAATATTGTTGTTAACGATGTCAAGAGTGTTAAGCACTTGACATTACAGTGCAGATGAACTGTTTGAACTGTGACGCAGTTTAAAGATGACGCCCCACTTTTGACATGCTCCAAAGAGGGGTAGCGTTCTGTAGGATTTTTTTATCAGTGAAGGGGTGAAACCTGCAGAAATTCATTGGCTAATAAAGGTCCAGCACGATGATGCATGCCTGTCAGTCCAGCAAGTGTATGAGTGGAGTAAAAATTTCAAAACAATGCGACTCCACTGATAGACTGTTCACGACCGGGTCAGGCACACCGAGTAGTGACTCAGAGTCTGTTTTCTACAGGAATTCAAGCACTGTAAGCACTGGAGGATTTGCATTGAACGCACTGCACTGGTGACTACATCGAAAAATTATATATTTGTTCTGTACTTTTTCAGAATATATTCACCCAACACACACAAAAATCATTTAAGGTTTTCATTTGAAGCCTCCTTGTATTTAAAAGAGATTCTCCCACACACAAATTATAATACTTAACAAGGATTCTCCCACTAATAAGTTATAATTAATAGACTCCCCCACCCACGTTATACATAATTCAGCAGTGTAATTAGTGGACAAAGATATCTATTTTGTAGATCAAAATGAACTATTCTCCCGTATATTGTTCTCAAAATCAACTTTATCCTAAGCACTGTTAATTTATTTGTGATTTTCTTGTTGTTTAAATAAGAAATAATTCTCCACATTTCCATAGATCTGATAAAGAGAACAGAACACAGTGTACAAACTACAGCTCCATCTTGCCGTTGATGGTTGCTACCTCTATAGTAAACTTGCTTGTACTTCTATTCCCAAAGTGATATGAGTTCAGGGAGAAGTAGAATTGTCTGTTTCTTAAAGTGATCTGCAGAAGAAGCACGACAGAAGGCAAAACAAGGTGCACACAAATGACAAAACCACCATCATGCCACCAAATCTGACAACAGCCACACAAGCACTCCATATCATGCCACCAAATGTGTGATCATTCACACAGGGAATGTATGAGAAACACACTGAACACATATGACAACGCCCACAAAAAAAGAATTGGTGAGGGAAACACTGACAAAATTACCCCATGTCAGCAAATCTAACAACAGTCATAGGGAAAAACTAATACGACACATTACTGACAAAACCGCCATCATGTCAGCAAATCAAAGGACAGGCACAAGGGAGAATTGATGGGACACACTATCATGTCAGCAAATTTGAGGACAAGCACAAGGGGGAACTGATGGGACACACTATCATGTCAGCAAAATTGAGGACAGCCACAAGAAAGAACTGACGGGACACATCATCATATCAGAAAATTTAAGGACAGGCACAAGGGGGAACTGATGGGACACACTATCATGTCAGCAAAATTGAGGACAGGCACAAGGGAGAACTGATGGGACACACTATCATGTCAGAAAAATTGAGGACAGCCGCAGGGGGAACTGATGGAACACACGGTGACAACATACCATCACTTCAGCAAATATGAGAACATTTTCACTGAGGAACTAATGATAAATACACTTGACAAAGACCACCATCATGCCACCAAATCTGACAACAGCCACAAGGGAGAAGAACTGGTTGGACAAAGACCGCCATCATGCCACCAAATCTGACAACAGCCACAAGGGAGAACTGGTGGGACAAAGACCACCATCATGCCACCAAATCTGACAACAGCCACAAGGGGGAGTTGGTGGGCACAGACATATCATGGGATAACCTACAAAGAAAACACTCAGCATTGGTAGCTTTCAGACAGACACCCTGGGCTGAAAGAATGGAGATAATGCATCAGTGTACCACTAAGACACAACCACAAATTAATCAGACATCTTGTAGCAGGTCCTTTTGAGAGCATCACTCTCTTCGTGACCCATCTCAGGCTTGTAGTCCCATCTCAGGCTTGTTAGTCCCTTGCCGTATCTCCTGCCTTGTGTACCTTCATGCCCAGGGTCTCTGCAATGGCCTGTGTCCATCTTTATGCTGGTCATCTTGTGACTCATGTACCCTCATGCCCAGGGTCTCTGCAATGGCCTGTGTCAATCTTTATGCTGGTCATCTTGTGACTCATGTACCCTCATGCCCAGGGTCTCTGCAATGGCCTGTGTCAATCTTTATGCTGGTCATCTTGTGACTCATGTACCCTCATGCCCAAGGTCTCTGCAATGGCCTGTGTCCATCTTTATGCTGGTCATCTTGTGACTCATGTACCCTCATGCCCAAGGTCTCTGCAATGGCCTGTGTCCATCTTTATGCTGGTCATCTTGTGACTCATGTACCCTCATGCCCAAGGTCTCTGCAATGGCCTGTGTCAATCTTTATGCTGGTCATCTTGTGACTCATGTACCCTCATGCCCAAGGTCTCTGCAATGGCCTGTGTCCATCTTTGTGCTGGCAACCCATGCCTCATCTTCCAGGTACCGTGGCTTCTATACCTGTTTTCTCCAAGCCACTTTGATGTTTATTATGGCCAAAGTATTGCAGTTTCTGAGACATGTCATTGGGAGCCAGTTTTCTTTAATGTTCAGATCTTGTAGAACTTAAGTATTATTTTTCTTCTTGGTCCATGGTATTCTAAGACTTATTCAGTAGGACTTAATTCAACTATGCCATTCATAAATTCAGACAGGTAATCAGAATGATCAAAGTTTGAAAACTGAGGGTAACAAAACATTCTTACAGAAATACATAAAAACTGAAATCTTCACTTCCTATCTTTCTTTCCCTTAAGTTTTCTTCTATATGAATTGCAGAGAAAAAGAACGAATTCAAACAAGAATTTTAAAAAAAAAAATATAAAAAATAAACTGGGGGAGAAATACGGCCACTGATACAAGACAACAGAAATATACTATTACATTTTTATACAATCATCATTTGTTTTAGAGTGTTGTGCCAGTTTACAGCAGTAGTGTTATTTGCACTTCTGTCAATCGTTGACCATATAAGTCTTCCTGAGCAACCATAATCTACTCCAGTATTGTTATCTTCAATTCCAGTTTTATAACATTCCTTTCTTTGTCTTCTTTTTCCTCCCATATTTTTCCCATTCATCTACAAAACAACATTTCAATCATCATTATGTGCCATGCCGATCACCGTGGGCAGTCATGATTTGCCATTTCACTCGATCACCAGAGTCGTGGATCAGCCCTGTGTTCTTGTCTTGACCATACCACGTGGCCAAGCCATCCAGGTAATTACTTCTCTGCGTTCCCCTTGTTCTTCTCCCCCCTCAATCTTGCCAGTTGTCACCAAGTTCTCCAATTTATTTCTTCTCATAACGTGTCCAAACAACTTTGACTGCTAAATCTGATTTCTCTAATCAGTTGACCATTTTCAATTTTATCTTGTAGGACTTGGTCATTTGTTTTTCTGTCTATCCATTTCAATAGCTTTCATTTTACTGTTTCCTCAAGGGAGATCAGATTAATTCCATCTTTTGCAGTGAGGTTTCCTCAAGGGAGATCAGATTAATTCCATCTCTTGCAGTGAGGTTTCCTCAAGGGATATCAGATTAATTCTAAGGGAGATCAGATTAATTCCATCTCTTGCATTGAGGTTTCCTCAAGGGAGATCAGATTAATTCCATCTCTTGCAGTGAGGTTTCCTCAAGGGAGATCAGATTAATTCCATCTCTTGCAGTGAGGTTTCTCCAAGGGAGATCAGATTAATTCTAAGGGAGATCAGATTAATTCCATCTCTTGCATTGAGGTTTCCTCAAGGGAGATCAGATTAATTCCATCTCTTGCAGTGAGGTTTCCTCAAGGGAGATCAGATTAATTCCATCTCTTGCAGTGAGGTTTCTCCAAGGGAGATCAGATTAATTCCATCTCTTGCAGTGAGGTTTCCCCAAGGGAGATCAGATTCTTCTTCTTTTCGTTCATCCGGAGTGTTTTTTCAGATGTGATTGCAGTGTGTCTGTTATGCGCCCTTGGGCCGAAACCCGTAGGCCAACACATCCGACTATAGCGTGCTTTTTTTGACCAGGTAGCATTCCTTGGAGACTCTCACTTTTGTGGTGCCATCTACAACCCAGCTGGCCAAGTTGGAACGTCGGAGACAACGGTCGTCCCTCAAAGGAAGGCAGGGACAGTCCATAGCATTTTCCGCCATCCAAGGTTGCTTCCATAGTTGCAGGGCCGACACATAACGCCCTGGATCTGGGCTCACCGAGGGAAATCGTCACATCCTGCTCATGGCTGCTTTAAATCCTCACTTCAATATATTGGTCATTTCGTTTGCCCCGGGCCATTCCCGCACAAACCAGACAGGTTTGCATACGGTATCCACTCAGCGAGTTTTCGGACATGTGCTTGTCGTTGTGCCCGTCAGAGCTGTTCCAGGCACGACAGACATTCGGAAAACTACCTAGTCAGAGCTGTTCCGAACAAGAGCGGCATTCGGAAACTAGGTAGTCAGAGCTGTTCCTAGCACGAGAGACATTTGGACGAGACATTTCACTCGGACGTAATTGCGTAGTGTCCATTTTTAGTTTGCCACCCGTAGGACGACACTTCCGGCTTCCGGCGGGCATTTTTTAATGAGGTTAGCCTTCCTCGGGGAGATCGGATTAATTCCATCTCTTGCAGTGAGGTTTCTTCAAGTGAGATCAGATTAATTCCATCTCTTGAAGTGAGCTTTCACCAATGGAGATCAGATTAATTCCATCTCATGAAGTGAGATTTCCTCATGGGAGATCAGATTAATTATGTCTATTGAAGTGTGGTTTTCCCAAGGGATATCAGGGTCATTCCATCTCATGAAGCGAGGTTTCCACAACGAACATCAGGTTAATTCCATCTCATGAAGTGAGATGTCCCCTAAGGAGATCAAGTTAATTCCATCTCTTGCAGTGAGGTTTCCCCAAGGAAGATCAGATTAATTCCATCTCTTGTAGTGAGGTTTCCCAAAGGGAGATCAGATTAATTCCATCTCTTGCAGTGAGGTTTCTCCAAGGGAGATCAGATTAATTCCATCTCTTGAAGTGAGGATCTCCAATGAAGATTAGGTTAATTCCATCTTCTGAAGTGAGGTTTCCCCAAGGGAGATTAGGTTAATTCTACCTCTTGAAATGAGATTTCCCCACAGGAAATCAGGTTAATTTATCTCAAGAAGTGAGATTTCCCCAAGGGAGATCAGGTTAATTCCATCTCAAGAAGCGAGATTTCCACAATGAAGATCAGGTTAATTCCATCTCATGAAGTGAGATGTCGCCTAAGATCAGATTAATTCTGTCTATTGAAGTGAGATTTCCCCAAGGGAGATCAGGTTAATTCCGTCTCTTGAAGTGAGATTTCCCCAAGGGAGATCAGGTTAATTCTGTCTCTTGAAGTGAGGTTTAGGGAGATCCGGTTAATTCTGTCTCTTGAAGTGAAATTTAGGAAGATCAGGTTAATTCCATCTCTTGAAGTGAGGTTTCCCCAAGGGAGATCAGCTTAATTCCATCTCTAGAAATGAGGTTTCCCCAAGAGAGATCAGGTTATCATTTGCCTTATTTATGTCTTTCCTTAAAGTAATTATTATTAACGTTGTTAAACCTAATTGTTGTTTCTGTTTATGCAACCACTATTCTGCACAACATAAAAAAACAAACAGCAATCAGGAAATGACAAAACAAAAGACAACATCGTGACGGTGCAGGGCACAACGGCGGCAAGTTTTCAACAAAAAGCAGTCACCCATCACATCAGCGGCGGATGTGCTGGAGGAAGCGGTTGGCAAGTCCACAGAGCTACAACCCTGGCTAGTGCCGGGGGAGCAGAGAGCTGTAGTAGTAGTGATGGTTTTGTCACTGGTGACAGTTGATTCAGTTGGCAGGGTCGCTCGCTGTGCCAGATGGCAAGAGGTGGTGGCAGCAAACATTGCAGAGGTAGTGGTGGTGGTGGAGGTGTGTGGGAAGGTGAAGCTGCAGCCGTGTCCAGAGCCTAACAGGCAATGAGACGAGAGGGAAAAGTCAAGAATGAAAAGTCAAGAAAACAATCCATACTTTTTCTAAACATGCTTTGAGCAAATTAACTAAAACAACAAGTTGAGTTGGTCTGCTTCCCAGTAGCACCATCACAAGTGACAGAATGGGTGTTGGCTAGAAAACAACATCATCTCACAACAAACAAAAGCACACTAATACAACTATGTTGAAAAAAATACAAAAAAAAAAACAAGCTAAGCTGAGGTCAAAAGCCGAAGACCACAGCCAAGACTTTTTTTTTTTTTTTTGTATTTTAAGAACATACAAATATTGTTGTATCAATGTCCTTTTGTCTGCAACGTTAATTCCACCACTTCTTGTGAAACAGACCACTTCCACTTTGCGTTTTTGTTGATATGCTCACTGCATTTATACAGCAGTTCAACCTGTTCCTTTTCTACACGTATTTATATCTCACACATACACACTGTCAGTAGATGTCAGGGCATGATTACGTGTCACTTAAGAAAATGGAACAGTTAAGTTTGCTGGTGTTTGCCAGACAAATGATGTAGACAGAGACATGAAGACTGACTGTTCTGGCTACTTTAGTACACTGTACAGGCCACGATTGTACAAAGTATATCCAAGAGTTACACATTTAGGGTTTGAAATCACACCTTTAGTTTTGAAAGACTTGTATTGTAACCCACTTGACCCTTTCTTCTTCTTCTTCTGACCTGTATCTCCCGGGGAAATGCCCCCCCCCCCCCCCAACCATACCACACCAAGCTGTTCGATCTATTGATATCACCTGCAACTCCCTCCATATTGTTCCCAATATTATTCACCTCAGCCTGTAATTCTCTTCTCCATGTTTTTAACAGCTGCGGGCGATTTGCCAGCAGACCACCTTGCGTTGGGATTTTTATAAAATGATATGGGTGCCGGTCATTCAGAAAGCAATGGCAAACTGCTGAACGTAAGCTTGCCTAGAGAACATAAACAGCCAAAACATGCTGGGGTTGACTGTGATGTCCTGTAAAGAATATTCACCTAACTTGCAACTTTTTAAATGTGTTGTTAGGTCTCTCACTATTTCATTTGCCTTGTGTGTTCCAGACAAGAGAGTGTCTAGTTATATTGTCCTCAAGTTTTCTTAGCGTGTGTCCTATCTTGTGTGTTCCAGACAAGAGAGTGTCAAGTTATATTGTCCTCAGGTTTTCTCAGTGTGTGTTCTATCCAGCATCACCGTATTTTCCTCTCCTCTTCATTCACAGGAATTTGTTTAATTCTCCCCCTGAGCTCTACATTGGTGTTTGTCATAACAATTTATTGCCTCTATTTTGCACTGGCATCAGTTAATAAATGATTGTAGTTTATTAGTGAATATTTTACCTGACCACTTCTTCTTAGTCCATACTGTGTGTTGTTGGTGACCATGTCTGCCCACTACCTCTCATGCTTCCAATAATTTCTGATACCTGCGCCATGATGTCAAACTGTCCATTTTCTCTCTTGGTCTCCCTCTGCCTCTCTATCCCTCTAACCTTCCTGTTGTGACAACATACTCCAACTTTCCCTGTTGTGACAACATACTCCAGCTTTCCCCTTCTCATGACAAGCCCAAAGAAAGTGGACCGTCATCTTCTGATGTCAATGACCAGTTCTCTTTGTGAGTTAACTTCTTTCAAGATATCTTCATTTGTCTTTCTATCCGTCCATGATATTCTCATCATTCTTCTATAAAACCACATATCTGCAGCTTCCACAAAATTCCTCACTAATCATCCATGATTTGCATCTGTACCTCTGGAGTGGCTCAAAACTCTTTTCCAAACCTCGATTGACAAAGATAAATTGCAGAGAATATTCTTCATCTTGTGAAATGCTGCCTGTGCTGGGACTATGCTATAATTAACTTTCTCAATACATCCTTCAGCTGCCATTATTTAAGTACCCTCATACTTACATACATTGCCCACTTACTCCTCCTCTTAAAATGAACAGGTATAAATAACTCTACTGTAAGAATTTGAGTTACAGCGTTGAGTTATGAACCAACATCATTGCACTCGGGGCATTCCAGTATGTACTCAATCCTCTTTTTCAACAGCCAGCGGAGAGTTCCAATACTAATGATGCCCATTGCAATCTGATTGTATGTCCATCTTGCTTGACCTTTGAGTGACGACTGTCAACCACCCTTTGCTGCTGCATTCTCTCCAAACCATGATAGTCTGTTCTGCATTATTCATATGCTCCCCGAGGGCCTTCACCACACCTGCCTTATCCTGCATCAAATCACCCCTCTGTGATGCGGCACCAGCCAATTTGTCTGTTCATTTATAACTACACCAGGATAAAAGATCCAGTGAATGCTCACACCCTGCTACCTCTGAATCGGTCACGCCATTCAGCACGAAGCATGCCAGTCTTCACCTGTGACAGCATGCTTTGTGAATCAGTTACAGAACAACCTCAAGGGTGTTTGTACAATTAGAAAAGACCCTCATATACCAACAAGATACTTCTTTGCTTATGCGTAACATAAGCTGCTTAAGTTTAAAGGGTCTAAAGGTGAGAGGATTGACTTCATTGCAGCGGGTTGTATCCCATATGGCTCAGTATTTTTCTGCAGGGTGGCCTGTCAAATGAATAACCCAAAGCATGAACATTGTAGCTCCAGCAACAACCCCTACGAGTTTCCGAGAAAATTGCACTGGAGAACCAAATTAGAGAGTTGAATTGAACTCACAACCTTTGGAGATAAAAGGGAGATCACTTCACCATGTACAATAAGCTGGTTATATGTGGGAGTATGTTGGCGTGTGCAAATTAGTTAGCATGGGATAAGCTTCAAATATGCAATAACAATGCAGATGTGTACATGTGGGAGTATGTTGGCGTGTGCAAATTAGTTAGCATGGGAGAAGCTGGAAATATGCAATAGCAATATGGGTGTGTACATACACAATAAGCTGCGTGTCTGCAATAACGCATGAGTGTGCGCGTGCATTAATAATGAGCTGACGGGTGCAATAAACTGGGCATGTTTGTGCGTGCATCTAGCGGCTGGCACAGGTGTGGAATTAAAACTACCAGGTACTACAGCACAGGAACTAGTCTAATGGTGTTGTCATGAGATCTGGTAACAGTGAGATGAAGGAGCCCAGGTCTGTTCCATTCTGACATGTCGGGGATATGATTAGGTACGAGTAAAGGGGCCCTTTATAAAGTGTACTGGACCTATGGTGCCAGAGCCCTAGTCTCACTGGCACTGGGTGGGCAGTGAGGTCGATGTCACGCTGGCTGCCTCTATTGTTACAGAAGTGTCCTGGTAGCCACTTTAGGCTGGAAACCCAGGTCAATAGGGAAAAATAATAACCCACCTTGAAGGAGATCCGAACACATGGCCACCAGGCAAGCAGGGGGTGGGTGCTATTGGGTGTGTGTGTATGAGAGATACAAGAGATGAGAGAGAAGGAAGGAGAAAAAAGTAGACGGGAGAGAGAAGAGAGGAGTGAGAAAGGGAAGGAAGGAAGGAAGAAAGGAGGGAAGGAAGGAAGGAAGGAAGGAAGGAGAGGGATTGACAGAAAGGGAGAGAGAGGGGGAGAGAGGGAGGGCAGAGTGAGAGAGGGGGGAGAGAAGGAGAAAGAGGAGAGAGAATGTTCTAGGATAAAGCTATGTAGCCAATACCACACCTTCTTTCTCACAAAATGTTCTTGTACCATTTTAAGCCATGGATCAACCCCCGTGTGGCCACAATACAATTCCAATAATGAGAGATTAGAACTCAGCAGCACTGGATCAGCAGTAATAACACAGGCTAGACTCTGATGTTGCGCGCATAGGGGACATGTGAACTATATGTTGTGGTAAATCTTGCAACTGTTGAAATGTCCATAGACAGCTGGCTCAGAAACAGCATTATACCTCGATACTGAAACATCTTGGCCATGTTAAACATCCCAGAGAAAACAGTAACAAAAGGGAAGGCATGGTTCCAAGAAGGGGAGGCATGGTTTCAAGAAGGGAAGGCATGGTCCCAAAAAGGGAAGGTATGGTCCCAAGAAGGGAAGGCATGGTTCCAAGAAAGGAAGGCATGGTCTCAAGAAGGGAAGGCATGGTTCCAAAAGAAAAGGCATGGTTCCAAGAAGGGAAGGCATGGTTCCAAGAAGGGAAGGCATGGTTCCAAGAAGGGAAGGCATGGTTCCAAAGAAAAGGCATGGTTCCAAGAAGAAAAGGCATGGTTCCAAGAAGAAAAGGCATGGTTCCAAGAAGAAAAGGCAATTTTCCAAGAAGGGAAGGCATGGTTCCAAGAAGGGAAGGCATGGTTCCCAGAAGGGAAGGCATGGTTCCAAGAAGAATAAGCATGGTTCCAAGAAGAAAAGGCATGGTTCCAAGAAGAATAGGCATGTTTCCAAGAAG
The DNA here is from genome assembly GCA_014155875.1 of Cepaea nemoralis. Lineage (NCBI taxonomy): Eukaryota > Metazoa > Mollusca > Gastropoda > Stylommatophora > Helicidae > Cepaea > Cepaea nemoralis. Next base: position 153,392 of record JACEFZ010009115.1, read on the forward strand.
GGAAGGCATGTTTCCAAGAAGGGAAGGCATGGTTCCAAGAAGGGAAGGCATGATTCCAAGAAGAAGAGGCATGGTTCCAAGAAGAATAGGCATGTTTCCAAGAAGGGAAGGCACATTTCCAAGAAGGGAAGGCATGATTCCAAGAAGAAGAGGCATGGTTCCAAGAAGAAAAGGCATGGTTCCAAGAAGGGAAGGCATGGTTCCAAGAAGAAGAGGCATGGTTCCAAGAAGGGAAAGGCATGGTTCGAGCAGGACGATGGAGAACACAGATCATTAAAGACAAGATGAGAAGGATTGAGAATCTTCCCGGAACGTAGTAATGATAGCAAGGTTCTGCAAGGGATTTTCTACATGAATATGAGAAACTGGAAATGAATGACAAGGAGATTGTTGATGTTCATGAATGCTGTAGTTCTATTCCACTCAGTGAACGAGTGAAGAAGTTCAACTCCCACATGACAGCAATGTTAGATAATATGTCAAAGGAAATCTGATCTAGCATATTCTACGGTACGATTGTGTCTTCTTCTTTCACCCTTTGTCTTCCAATGAGGTACAGTACCCCAATCAGCTCACTCCAAACCCTCCTATCTTTAACTATCCCATGCAGCTCTGATCATGTCCTCCTCTTCGCGTATTGATGAACAAATACTGCCTCCTTCCTTCATGTGCTGATGAGGCAGCCACCACTCAAACCACCTCATAATGCACCGTTAGTAAAAAAAATAACTATTCAAAGATGAGATTTCAGAAGCCTGCACAGATTAGTAGTTTTATGCAAGAAATGTTAATTTATGGTAGCAAGTTAGTAGTATAAAGTTAGATTGTTAGTGTCAACCTGGATATGACTGTACCAGAGTGGTACTAGATAGATATTGTGCTAGAGTAGTACTAAATATTGTACCAGTTGTGGTACTAGATATTGTACTAGTGTGGTACTAGATATTGTACTAGTGTGGTACTAGATATTGCACTAATGTGGTACTAGATATTGTACTAGTGTGGTACTAGAAATTGTGTTAGTGTGGTATAGATATAGTACTAGTGTGGTACTAGATATAGTACTAGTGTGGTACTAGATATTGTACTAGTGTGGTATAGATATTGTACTAGTGTAGTACTAGATATTGTACCAGTGTGGTACTAGATATTGTACTAGATACTGCACTAGTGTGGTACTAGATATTGCACTAGTGTGGTACCTAGATATTGCACTAGTGTGATACCTAGATATTGCACTAGTGTGGTACTAGATAATGTACTAATGTGGTACCTAGATATTGCACTAGTGTGGTACTAGATATTGCACTAGTGAGATACTAGACATTATACTTCTGTGGTACTAAACATTGCACTAGTGTGGTACTAGAACTAATGTGGACTAGACATTGTTGCAAGTATAAAAGTCAGATGGCGATGACACAATAGGTTACAGAGAACTCAATCACTACACTACCCTGGGCTACTTATAATCAGAAGCCAAACTGGCTCCAAAATGTATCTACTTTCATATGAACATTTCTCTGAAACATCTATTTTCACACTACGGCTTCTCTGAAACATCTATTTTCACATGACAGCTACTCTGGGCTACTTGCTCCAAAATGTTTCTACTTACATATAAACATTTCTCTGAAACATCTATTTTCACATGACAGCTACTCTGGGCTACTTATATTCAGAAGCCAAACTGGCTCCAAAATGTTTCTACTTACATATAAACATTTCTCTGAAACATCTATTTTCACATGACAGCTACTCTGGGCTACTTATAATCAGAAGCCAAACTGGCTCCAAAATGTTTCTACTTACATATAAACATTTCTCTGAAACATCTATTTTCACACTACAGCTTCTCTGAAACATCTATTTTCACATGACAGCTACTCTGGGCTACTTGCTCCAAAATGTATTTACTTTCATATGAACATTTCTCTGAAACATCTATTTCCACACGACAGCTTCTCTGAAATGTCTATTTTTACATGACAGCTCCTCTGAAATCAACATCCATAAGACAAACTGTCCTAAATTAACATCTATAAGACAAATTTACGCCGGTCTCCATGGCTAAAGGCTTGCGAACGCGGTTCGTGAGCCGCTTACCAGGCGCTCAAAACACAGCTGCGACCGATTTGTGCAGCAGACCATGTCGCTTTATGTTATAACGTGTTGGTATGAGAGCCGGTCGTTCAGAAAGCAATGGCAAACTACTGAACGTAAAACTTGCCTAGTACATCAATAGCAGCTGAAAAATGTTGGTGTTGACTGCAACGTCCTGTAAGGGATATGCAACATAACACAAAAAAAGACAAACTTTCCTAACATCAACATCTATAAGACAAACTGTCATAAAAGTAACAACTATAAGACAAACTGACCTAAAATCAACATCTATAAGACAAACTGTCCTAAAATTCATAAGACAAACTGTCCTAAAATCAACATCTATAAGACAAACTGGCCTAAAATCAACATCTATAAAACAAACTGACCTACAATCAACATCTATAAAACAAACTGTCTTAAAATCAATATCTATAAGACAAACTATCCTAAAATCAACATCCATAAGACAAACTGTTCTGATGTGAACATTCATAAGACAAACTGTCCTGATGTGAACATTCATAAGACAAACTGTCCTGATGTGAACATTCATAAGACAAACTGTCCTGATGTGAACGAACATTCACAGATAAACTAACCTAAACTTTACATTCACAAGAAAAACTGTTCTGAAGTCTAGATTCACACAAATCAAGCTGTCCTGAGTTCTTTTTCACAAGGCAAACTGCTCTGAAGTCTATATTCTTCTTCTTCGTTCATCCGGAGTTTTTTTTCGGACGTGATTGCGTTGTGCCTGTTTACAGCAGAGCTGCGTTCTTGCGCCGTTAGGCCGACACATCCGACTTCTGCGGGCATTTGTTGACCGGGTTAACCTTCCCGGGAAGTCTATATTCATAAACAGGACCCACACCTCTTGAGCCAGTTAAAATAAGCCAGGTAGGCAACAAAACTATGACAAGTAGATAACGACAATAAGGGGGTGGGGGGGGGGGTGGAGGCGGCTGCGATATATCACAAGTGCAGAATTATGCCATTTAACTATCTTCTGTATTATTATCCTTCAACTGTTTCAGGTGTCCGGGCTGGGGTAGCATAATGGACAATGGATGGGCTTTGTAAGTGGTCTGGGGTTCAGATCCCGGCAGGGGCAGAATTACAACTTCAACACATGGCTCTTGGTCCAGCTCAATCTTTTCAAATGGGTACCAGAGATTTTACTGAAACTAACAGGTGAAGAGGAAAGGAGCTAGTCATACCACCTCATGAAAGCCTAGCACTTCAGACTCAGAGATGTTTCTGAAACTAACAGGTGAAGAGGAAAGGAGCTAGTCATACCACCTCATGAAAGCCTAGCACTTCAGTCTCCTGAGGCAGCACTTAATGTTGTACTCTACCCTGTTTGTTATTTTAACTGTTACGGAACTCCTCTCTACCCCAATTTTTACTTTAATTGTTATGTAACTATCATCTATCCTGTTTGTTATTTTAACAGACACCTAATCACTCCTCTATCCCAATTGTTACTGTAACTGCTACATAATTCCCCGCCTCCCACTTTTACTATCCTGTTACTTTAATTGTTACTAGCAATAACTGTATGAAACAGAAAGAGCCAAGTATCAGCTAGGTACGGACACACAATTAAAAGAGATCTAGCAACAACTGTATGAAACAGAAAGGTCCAAAGTATCAGCTAGGTACGGACACACAATTAAAAGAGATCTAGCAACAACTATATGAAACAAAAAGATCTAAAGTATCAGCTAGGTACGGACACACAATTAAAAGAGATCTAGCAACAACTGTATGAAACAGAAAGGTCCAAAGTATCAGCTAGGTATGGACACACAATTAAAAGAGATCTAGCAACAACTATATGAAACAGAAAGATCTAAAGTATCAGCTAGGTACGGACACACAATTAAAAGAGATCTAGCAACAACTATATGAAACAAAAAGATCTAAAGTATCAGCTAGGTACGGACACACAATTAAAAGAGATCTAGCAATAACTATATGAAACAGAAAGATCTAAAGTATCAGCTAGGTACGGACACACAATTAAAAGAGATATAGCAACCACTGTATGAAACAGAAAGATCCAAAGTATCAGCTAGGTATGGACACAATTAAAAGAGATCTAGCAACAACTGTATGAAACAGAAAGATCCAAAGTATCAGCTAGGTACGGACACACAATTAAAAGAGATCTAGCAACAACTGTATGAAACAGAAAGATCCAAAGTATCAGCTAGATATGGACACACAATTAAAAGAGATCTAGCAACCATTGTATGAAACAGAAAGATCCAAAGTATCAGCTAGGTATGGACACACAATTAAAAGAGATTTAGCAACAACTGTATGAAACAGAAAGATCCAAAGTAACAGCTAGGTACGGACACACAATTAAAAGAGATCTAGCAACCACTGTATGAAACAGAAAGATCCAAAGTATCAGCTAGGTACGGACACACAATTAAAAGAGATCTAGCAACCATTGTATGAAACAGAAAGAGCAAAAGTAACAGCTAGGTACGGACACACAATTAAAAGAGATCTAGCAACCATTGTATGAAACAGAAAGATCCAAACTATCAGCTAGGTACGGACACACAAAAGAGATCTAGCAACAACTATATGAAACAGAAAGATCCAAACTATCAGCTAGGTACAGACACACAATTAAAAGAGATCTAGCAACCACTGTATGAAACAGAAAGAGCCAAAGTATCAGCTAGGTATGGACACAATTAAAAGAGATCTAGCAACAACTATATGAAACAGAAAGATCCAAAGTATCAGCTAGGTACGGACACACAATTAAAAGAGATCTAGCAACAACTGTATGAAACAGAAAGATCCAAAGTATCAGCTAGGTACGGACACACAATTAAAAGAGATCTAGCAACAACTGTATGAAACAGAAAAATCCAAAGTATCAGCTAGGTACGGACACACAATTAAAAGAGATCTAGCAACCACTGTATGAAACAGTAAGAGCAAAAGTAACAGCTAGGTATGGACACACAATTAAAAGAGCTCTAGCAACCACTGTATGAAACAGAAAGATCCAAAGTAACAGCTAGGTACGGACACACAATTTAAACAGATCTAGCAACCATTGTATGAAACAGAAAGATCCAAAGTATCAGCTAGGTATGGGCACACAATTAAAAGAGCTCTAGCAACAACTATATGAAACAGAAAGATCCAAAGTAACAGCTAGGTACGGACACACAATTTAAACAGATCTAGCAACCATTGTATGAAACAGAAAGATCCAAAGTATCAGCTAGGTATGGACACACAATCAAAAGAGATCTAGCAACAACTGTATGAAACAGAAAGATCCAAAGTATCAGCTAGATATGAACACACAATTAAAAGAGATCTAGCAACAACTGTATGAAACAGAAAGATCCAAAGTATCAGCTAGGTATGGACACACAATTAAAAGAGATCTAGCAACCATTGTATGAAACAGAAAGATCCAAAGTATCAGCTAGGTATGGACACACAATTAAAAGAGATTTAGCAACAACTGTATGAAACAGAAAGATCCAAAGTATCAGCTAGATATGGACACACAATTAAAAGAGATCTAGCAACCACTGTATGAAACAGAAAGAGCAAAAGTAACAGCTAGGTACGGACACACAATTAAAAGAGATCTAGCAACCACTGTATGAAACAGAAAGATCCAAACTATCAGCTAGGTACGGACACACAAAAGAGATCTAGCAACCACTGTATGAAACAGAAAGATCCAAACTATCAGCTAGGTACGGACACATGATTATAAAGGAGACAGCTGCCGGGGTCAGGAAGCTCTATGCGGACAAGTTCTCTGTAACCTAATGGTAAGCGGGTTAGTAAGCAACAGTACAAGTACCCATCACATCACTGCAGCAACTGGGGCTAGAGTTGGTGAAACTGGGCGTGCCTTCAGTAAAGTCCGTGTGCGTGGGGGTGGATTCTGACAAGCTCAGGGGTGGGGATGGACCTCGAAAAGCTCCAGTGGTCGAGTTGACGCCGACACCTCGGAGGGAGACGGTGGAAGCGGTTCCGGCTGAGAGTGCGTCCTCGCTGGGGTAGGTGGTCATATTAAACGCTTCAGATCTGCAGATGAAGGAATGTTGAGAAAAGTTAAATTGAGTAGATTGAGTATCATGTTTAACGCTTTCGGATCTGCGGATGAAGGAATCATGAGAAAAGTTAAATTGAGCTGATAGAGTAACATATAAAACAAAACAATGCACATCTTGTTCGATGTGCTAGTGTTATAATCTCTAGCCTTGGAGTGAAATAAGGTATACAGTGCTTGACTCATATTTCTATTACCAATCAGCACTCAACGACTGATGTGATTAATATCCTGCCGGCCGGCTCGACTTACCAGGACATTTTCTGGTAACTATTTAAGTCTGGGTCAATCTGGGCGTCCAGGTCAACTTACAGATATCCACCTGACTGGGGAAATCAAACACATGACCACTGGATTGGCAGGACCGCATGCTAGTCTCAACTCCCATGGTTTAGATGATGATGATGAAATAAGGATCCCTTCTCCACTGCTAAATGTGCCAATGAGTCACAAATTACAAGATCAAGGTTCACTTCTGCGCTGCCTTATGTGCCAATGAAGTAACAAATATGAGGTTTGGGTTCATTTCTGAACTGCTAAATGTGCCATAAAGTAACAATTAACAAACATAAGAGAAAGGTTCACTTCTGCACTGCCATATGTGCCAATAAAGTAACAAATACGAGATTTGTTTTCATTTATGAACTGCTAAATGTGCCATAAAGTAACAAATTAGCAAATACAAGATTAAGGTTCTCAACAGCTAAATGTGCCAATGAGTAACAATGCATGCAAGATTTAGGTTCATTTCTGCACTGCCTTATGTGCCAATGAGTAACAATGCATGCAAGATTTAGGTTCATTTCTGCACTGCCTTATGTGCCAATGAAGTAATAAAATATACAAGATTTAGGTTCGTTTCTCTACTGCTAAATTGTCAATTAAATATGACGTACTTCTCCTCTGCTAAATGTACATTAAGTAACAATATATTAAAGTTTTCAGTTCACTTATCCATTGCTAAATGTGTATTAAGAAACAACACATTCAAGGTTCATTTCTCCACTGCTATATGTGCATTAATTAACAAAACATTCAAGGTTTAGGTCACATAACTGCTAAATATGCATTAAGTAACAACATATTAAACGTTTAAGTTCACTTCTCCACTGCTAAATGTACATTAAGTAACAATACATTCAAGGTTTAAGTTCACTTCTCCACTGCTAAATGTCCATTAAGTAACAATACATACAAGGTTCACTTCTGCATTGCTAAATGTGCATTAAGTAACAATACATTCAAAGTTCACTTCTCCACTGCTAAATGTGCATTAAGTACCAATACTTTCAAAGTTCACTTCTCCATTGCTAAATGTGCATTAAGTAACAATACATTCAAGGTTCACTTCTCCACTGCTAAATGTGCATTAAGTAACAATACATTCAAGGTTTAGGTTCACTTCTCCACTGCTAAATGTGCATTAAGTAACAACACATTCAAGGTTTAGGTTCACTTCTCCACTGCTAAATGTGCATTAAGTAACAATACATTCAAGGTTTAGGTTCACTTCTCCACTGCTAAATGTGCATTAAGTAACAATGCATTCAAGGTTTAGGTTCACTTCTCCACTGCTAAATGTGCATTAAGTAACAACACATTCAAGGTTTAAGTTCACTTCTCCACTGCTAAATGTGCATTAAGTAACAATGCATTCAAGGTTTAGGTTCACTTCTCCACTGCTAAATGTGCATTAAGTAACAACACATTCAAGGTTTAAGTTCACTTCTCCACTGCTAAATGTCCATTAAGTAACAACACAATCAAGGTGTAGGTTCACATCAATGTTAAATGTGCATTAAGTAACAACACACACAAGGTTTAGGTTCACTTCTCCACTGCTAAATGTCCATTAAGTAACAATGCATTCAAGGTTTAGGTTCACTTCTCCACTGCTAAATGTGCATTAAGTAACAATGCATTCAAGGTTTAGGTTCACTTCTCCACTGCTAAATGTGCATTAAGTAACAATGCATTCAAGGTTTAGGTTCACTTCTCCACTGCTAAATGTGCATTAAGTAACAACACATTCAAGGTTTAGGTTCACTTCTCCACTGCTAAATGTGCATTAAGTAACAACGCATTCAAGGTTTAGGTTCACTTCTCCACTGCTAAATGTGCATTAAGTAACAACACATTCAAGGTTTAGGTTCACTTCTCCACTGCTAAATGTGCATTAAGTAACAACACATTCAAGGTTTAAGTTCACTTCTCCACTGCTAAATGTCATTAAGTAACAACACAATCAAGGTGTAGGTTCACATCAATGTTAAATGTGCATTAAGTAACAACACACACAAGGTTTAGGTTCACTTCTCCACTGCTAAATGTGCATTAAGTAACAACACACACAAGGTTAAGTTCACTTCTCCACTGCTAAATGTGCCAATGAAGATAACAAGTTATCTACAAGCCCTTATGCAGGGCATTGCAATCATCCCCAGCATGTTTTGACTGTTTGTCTTTAGCTAGGCAATTTAGTTCAGTAGTTTGCCATTGTTTCTGAACAGCTGACACCTCATACCAGTAAAAAGAAAGCAGAGCACTATGCGTCTAAATCGTCTGCACTTATTTAACACCCAGGACTTGGTAGGCCGGGGAATTATGAAACTGTCAATAAATTACAATTAAGAAATACAATATTGATATTCACATCTGCACTGTTAAATGTACCAATGAAGTTAACAATTAACAAATACAAGAATACTGTTTGCTTCTGCACCGCTAAATGTGCCAATATAGTAACAACATATATTCTTCACTGCTAAATGTGCAGTTAACAAACTCAAGATTATGGCTCTATTCTGAACTGCTAAATATGCCAAAAAGAAACTACACACAAGATTAACGCTCACTCCTGCACTGTAAAGTGTGCCAATGAAGTAATAATTAACAAATACAAGATTATGATTCATGTCTGCATTGCAAAATGTGCCAATAAAGTTAACAATTAACACACACAAAGGTCAGGTTCACTAATGCACTACTAACAAGTGTGAGTCTGTTGTACCATAACCATAATTGTTACACCAAACATTGAGCCTACTTCACACTGCTAACTGTGCTAATATAATGTAGCAATCAACAAACATTCTTAACTGACACACCAAATGTTAAGCTAGCCTTTACACTACTAACTGTGCTAATGGACTGTAGTAATCAAGATTTTAATATCAGTGAATCTAGAGGTGAGGGTGGAAAGACGATGCTGGACGGGACACAATGAGACAACCTGAGAATAGTCACTAGAATGTCTTCTGTCAGGAGCCCACCGGCCAAACAAACTAGGTTCAGTAGGTGCAATAAAGGTGGTCCAATTGCAGAAACTATCATCTGTGTACAAAGTGTTAGGCTGTAATGTTTGGGGCATCTCTGTGGCAAAATGGTAAGCCATCTGGAGTTGACTGTGACGTCCTGTAAAGGATATGCAACAACAACTTTCCTGAGGCAATATATGGACCATTTCGCAACCACTACAGAAGAAAATTAGGGTTTTTGAGCTCATCTATATAACAAATTAGGAATGAGGAAATTAGAAGTCAGCTAGGTCTGAAACCAGTCTAGCAATTCATTAAAAAACAATAGATTAAATGGTTTGGCCACCTCACAAGAATGCCCTGGTACCATCTGCCACAAAGAGTCATTGAAGAAATATAATGGACACAGAGCAAGGGGAAGACCTCATTACAGAAGGAGTGATAGTATCAATAACAACCTTAAAGAAATGAATACAATACCAACTTACAAACAGCATTTTTTTTTTAAAATTCGCATATCCTTTATAGGACATCGCTGTCAACAGCAGCATCTTTCAGCTGTCTGTTGATTTCTTGGCAAGATCAGTAGTTTGCCATTGCTTTTTGAGCGGCCGGTTCATTTATCCCGCAAGTCACCAGCGGGGGTAGAACCGCTTCCAGTTCTCGCCCGCTACGAGACTCTGCGTGATAAACGGGATTACGAAGAAAGTGGTGTAACCCCTCGGCCAGAGAGACCGGCACAAACAGCATTAGAAAGAGTAAATAAAAGATCATTAAATCTCCTCCCAACACGTCAATAAGGTAGATGGAGTAAGAGAAGAAGAAGATCTATATAACATCTAGCAAATTTAAATCTACTTCTAAATAACAAATCTAGTAAATGGGAATATCTATATAACAGATTTTGTAAGATAAACATCTACATAACCAAGCTTGTAAGATACACATCTATATAACAGAGATATATAAAATAAACTTCAAAACAACAGATCTTGTAAAATAAATACCTATTTAAAAGAGAATCAACAACAACCTGTAAATCAGATAAGTTGAGACTGACACAAAAATCTCCCTCTCTGTCTCTCGTGTATGTGTTTTTGTGTGTACATACAAACACACAGATATCCTTCTATATATGAAAGCATGTAGATGCACAGACAGAAATACAAACAGATGTAATGGTACACCTACAACCTATACATGAGATAGGCTGAGACATTGAAATATCTCTCTTTGGTGTATATATATATATTTGTGTATGTATGCACTTCTACAGACAAAGTGTAGTGAGCCATAACACTTTACAAACACCCTGTATATACGAAAGCATGTAGATGCACAGACAGAAATACAAACAGATGGTACACTACAATGGGTGCTAAAAGCCTAAAGAAAAGATTGCCAAAAAAAACAATCTACACTAGGCAATATACAAAAATAACACATCTAACAGTAATCTACATAACAAGCTGACAGACACAAAATATACTGAAAAATCTGATCTCATCAACAACTAAAAAACCTGCTGAAATACGACATAAGACATATACCCAACTTATGTCATTTCTCAATGTATGCCAGAAAGTGGAACAGTCACAGAGCCATTACTGGTAGCTGAAAATCTACAATCTGACACCGAAATTGTATGAATCTACAAGAGAACATTAGCCATGATGTGAGCTTCTGATTTATACGTCATTTCTATTGTTATCTATCCCCACATATGTAGCATGACTTCTAGTCCACATATGCTGCTAGGTGAAGGGGGAAAAGCCGTTGACCATCTACAGCCTAATATGTGCATATCTGCTCTGTCTTGACAATTTCTGTGGTGCCAGTCCTGTGATGAGGAGTTACTAATGCAGTTCACAATCCCGCACAAATATTCAAAACACAGCTGTGGGCGATTTGGAAGCAATGGTGTACAATGATATGAGTGCCGGCCGCTCAGAAAGCAAAGGCAAACTACTGAACGTAAACTTGTCAAGAAGTCACAAACAGCCAACAAATTCTGGGGTTGATGGTGACGCCCTGTAAAGGATATGCAACTAACTTTTTTGTGACAAGTTACCCCTGGCACGTAACAGCAGAAGTGGCAATAATATTGTTAATGTTATTTAGGTATTATATAATAACATAATATTAATCATGAAACACATGGTTCTGAATCAGATTGTATTATGCAAATTCTAAACTTGTGGTTATTTATGTGATCTTTATTGTTAATTTCTTGCTTCTGTTTGTTAGTCCCACAAATGTGGTCGCAAATATCCAATATGTAATGTTAACTACCAGTGCGCCATATGGCAACCTTGCAGTGCAGCGACTGGCAGTTGCCTGCTGGTCCGGTGATCTTGTGTTCAAAACCCCACAGAGGCAGATTTTATTTTATTGAACAGAGCTCCCAGATCAACCCAGCCTAAGATGGATATGAAGAAATGTTTTGGAAAGTACAGGCGGCCAGTGAGATAACAACCTCTTCACTCATCAGGTGCCAACCGGTTTGCAACGTCAGGTTGTTCTTCTATTGCTCCTTCCTTACCTAGCTCATCAGCTCCCTTGTTTTCAGGTACTCCACAGTGAGATGTACGGTGAATTTACGCTGGCTGCCTAGTTCACATTTCAAATGTCCTCAAGGCAGGGGATCTGTTTTTTTTTTTTTTTTAAACTGACCCAGGCTCCATCAAAACAGGGTAGCAGGAAATGCTCCAGGCGGTAAAAGCGGCCGGTGTGATACTGACAGTACCCAATGAGTGCTAGGTGCTCTTTACAAATACAGGGCTAGCACCATATACCCAATACGCAAAGGTGTGCAAACAGGTTTTTTTCTGTTTTAAACTTACATTTACCATATTAAGTGTTCACCTGTGGCCAATCTCCCATTTTTTGTTAAACCTACTCCAGTTATTATCTTGTAATGCCCTCATCTGTTGCTAATCTCCCATATCTGTAGTTAATCTCCCATATCTGTAGTTAATCTCCCATATCTGTAGTTAATCTCCCATATATGTATTTAATCTCCCATATCTGTAGTTAATCTGCCATTTTTGTTAAACATACCCCCCGCTGATAGCTTTTAATCCCCATTCAAAGATATACTATCTTTACAACACAAAAGCAGCTATCACTGTCATTACAGATGTGTACTAAACGTCTGTTAAAACACACAACAATTTGCTGAAGATCTGGCAGCTCACAAGATGGCTACCTCCTACACACAGACTAACCAAACACAGACTGACCGCTACACACCTTCTCCAGCTGCTGAACATTCACCACGAAGGGAAAAACAAACCAAAGTCATAGATTAATGATCCCGCAGAGACACAAACAGGATAATTTAACATACATTTAAGAGTAAATATAGTTCCGTGGCGGATACTGCCACAGGTATGTGAAGTGTTAGGCCTTGGTGTCCCTTGATTATGTAGCAGGTAACCAGCAACAAGTGTCTCCATCCCTGGTCGGTTCACCAGATTCATGCCCCCTAGTGCCCCAGATGTCTGTGATGTCCCATGTCCATCTGGTCAACCCCTGCCTATCCCTTCAGGAACCGTGTCTTCCATCATGGTTCCTTCCAAGCTAGAGGTGGTCGAGCACCCATCAGGCCAGGTGGAGAAGGCAGGGGAACAGACTGAGAACCTTATGTTCCTTCCCAGCTAGAGGTGGCCAAGCATCTGTGAGACCAGGTGGAGAAGGCGGGGCAACAGACCGAGAACCCGTAGTGGAAAGAATGAAATGGCGGGAGATCGGCAGGGGTTCTGGAAGAATCTCAAAACTGAGAAGGAAGACCAGGAGAACTTTTAATCAGATAGCGGTGGGAACTATTAGTAGTATGACTCTTTGCTGGCTGTTGAACGAGGTGACGGAGCATGTATGGGAATGTCCTGAGTGCAGTGATGTCGGTTCTTAGCTCAATTCAACTCGTTCCCTGCTCTTGCTCCTGGCAATATCTCTGTGGATGCTATACATACTCTCTGTTTCTGCTGTAGTCAGATGTAATCAATTTGGTGCTTGTAGTTACCATCCGGTGAGGTCCAAGCCTTGAATCTTCTTGGATGTTGTCTAAATAGAGTTGTTTGGTTTTTACCTCCAGCACATAATTTAGTCAAGAATTGTATCTCTGTGTGTGGTCAAAGTATCTGAATTGTCCAACACTGATTTGGTCTGCCCTGCCATGACAATCAGTATTTAGGTCGCATTTCTTCACACAAGGGTAAAGCTTGTACCCTTTCATTTGACCTCCTCCGCCAGAAGCCGTTGGCACAATTTGGGGTGTCGGGTTTGGTGCGTGCCTTCCAACATTAAGGTAGCTTTGTTATAGACAACGCTATGTACAGGGTTTTGTAAAGTTTCACTACACTTTGCATGTAGAAAATTTTTGATAAACAATTTTGACATGTCATTAAAAAAATGTGCTCCACCGTCCATCGGGAAGCAAATGGTGTTAACGGAAAAAAATATTTTTTTTCTTCAAATTTGTTCTAACACAAAGTGTAGTGAGACTTTACAACAACCCTTTACATCAAACACAACGGTATCCATAAAAAAAAAAAAACACAACAGCTTTTGCATATTCCCTTATGAAACAAACTAAGGCACATGCAAAGTTCCACAACATTTCAAATACAAAGACATCAACATCACTAATCGGCACATAGAATGATTATGGCACAAGAATTGATTCACTTTAAAATAATGTATTTGCTTAGGTTTTTTTTTTTTTTTGGATCTCGCTCGCTTTGAACCCAAGCATAGTCCATACATGTACTTCTTCTAATGGACTGCTGTTTTCATGTGGATTAGCTTCCCCTTTTACCAGTGTCCTCGCCATCAGGAGAACCCACTCCAACTTCTGAGGTACTTGTAATTTAGTCCTAAAATCGAGGATGAGAAGTCAACATTTTAGTCCAACTTACCGATATAGGGGTTGAACCTGCTACCTCAGCACCAGCACACCGGAAGTTTAAGAACAAGTGCTCTTATTCATTTGACCATGCTGACCTCAAATTTAATTCGTGAATTTAAACACATAAGCTACAAACAATAGGTTGCACGATTTATTGCCTGGCATATTTCACTACATCTCATCAGGCACATACTGCAGAGTTATGAATCATATTTTGGTTGAAATACGAGGGTAGGTCAGAAAGTTATGCACCACAATTATTATCTCTTTAACTGTTAACATACAAATGAAATTTAGTCACAATGTTCATGCACGTGTGCAGCAAAAATTTCTACTTCTCAACATTATCCCCCATCAACTTTAATGGCTTTACGCCATCTTGAAACAAGAGCAATTATCCCAGATCTGTACCATACTTTGTCCTGTTCTCATAGCCATTTCTTCACTGCATTAATCACTCTGTCGCTATTTCAAACTTTATCCCACGGATAAGATTCTTAAGGGGATCGATAAAGATGGAAATAAGATGGTGCCAGGTCTGGACTGTAAGGTGGATGGGGCAGTACATTCCACCACATTTAGTCGATTGCCTCCCTTGTTTGCAAGTGTGTGAGGACGAGAGCTGTAGCAGTTACTCTCGATTCTTGCGAGGCCAAACCCTGCAGTAACGACGATTGAATTTTGTGAGTGTTTTGATTGTAAATTTTCAAATGAATGGTTCCACCTTTTGGCAGCACATCCACGAGAATAACCCCATCAATGTCCAAACAACAGTGAGCATGACTTTACCAGCCGATGAAGTGTTTTGAATTTTTCCCTTGCTGGTGATTGATGATGATGTCACTTCATTGACTCTTTTTTTCTCCGGCTCAAAATGAGAAACCCAAGTTTTGTCTCCTGTCACAATATTTGAAAAAGAAACATCCCCATCTGTCTCGAACTGCCGCAACAATTCCGAACAAAGTGTTTTCCTTTGGGCCTTATCGACCTCTGTGAGAGCTCGAGGAACTCATCTTGCACAAAACTTTGAATATCCCAGGTTTTTGAAAATTTCAATCGCATTACCTTTGCTTATAGAAAGCTGCATGGACAATTGTTGACTTGTGATTCGCCTATCTCTGTGAATAATGATGTCAGCATGTTCCAACATGATACGGCAAGTGGCTTATCAGCCACCTCTACATTACTTGCAGAAACCAAAATTATCTGCACCCAGCGACTAACCATGCTTCCAACGAATGCAAAAATGTCACATAAACAGCACACAAACATTTGTGAATGTTAACAGTTTCTTTCTCTCTGCGATCAAATATTCTATAACAGTCCCCTGCTTGTAACGTAGGTCATTAATATCTGCCATTTCAACAGTATTGTGTTGCAGTTAGAAATGGTTTACAGAGATGCAATTTGGTATACATCTTCAAGAGATTACAAACTTAAATTGATGCAAATTTAATGCTTCTATCTTTATTATTAGCCGAGATAATAATTGTGGTGCATAACTTTCTGACCTACCCTTGTACATAGCACACAGTCCCTGATACAGTTTGGTTCTGGGTCAATAAATTGTGCAACCTTCTGTTTGTGACTTCTGCGTTGAAGAGATTTTGTTTTGGCAACAGAGCTACTTGTGAACAAAGAAATCAATGACACGTACAAGAATGCATGCATCCAACCAAACAGAAAATCAACTCTCACAGACAGGTATTTGACCACAGCTCAACTATTTATATACAGACATGAAGCACTATATTATCAATCAATCCTCACTAGGATTCATACAGAAAAAGAATTATAGAAAACAAAGAATGGTGTGGTGACCAGCCTTCATCAGCAAACAAACACAAGAAAACACTGTTTCAGTCTGGTATTCTGAGATAAGTAGCACACATTTATAAAAAAATTTATTTTTCATTTAATTTTTTTTTTTATCTTTCATTCTTCTCATACAGTTCTTATGCCTTAATGTAGTCACCACTTTGTCTTCCCCATGTTTATATGTTGTATTTTCCTATGTCTTTTTGCTGATGAAAACTTGTTACCACAACATCCTTTGTTTTCCATAATTGCTTTGTAAAGCTGCATTGTTTCATATTCTTTTATACTGTATACAACAAGAGAACACAATCTAAATCACCCGACAACATTTTCCTGTACCTACCTTTTCTGCTGTCTGGCACCTCCATCCACACTGTGAGCTGGTGACTGGGTGGAAGGTGAGCTGTGGCCACTCCCTACTGGAACCGTGGAGTATTCTGGAAGGAGATCTGGTCGCCCTCCCACAGCCCCAGAGCCTGAAACCAGATCAGTCAAGTCAGAACAGTAGAGAATACAAACATTTAGGTATGTGCAACTGATGTAAACAAGTGAGAGATAATAAACAGAGTGTGCACATATCTAACACCTAACTCCACTACGGCAAACATAAATCACAGAGGACAAACATCAATGATGATATAACACAAATAAATAAACTAAACATAATTTATACTACGACACAGCGAACTGACGTTTCAATTATAACAATCTTCATCAGGAACAACACAAACAGACCTAAAGAAAGACATGAAATATGAAAATGTTAATAAAATTAAAATAAACAGACAATGTCTAAGTATGACATGTTGCTAGGCCATTACTTGTCTAGTTTGGTATGTGTTAGGTCATTGCACATCTAGTTTAGTGCTAGGTCATTACACATCTAGTCAGTTATGTGCTAGGTCATTGCACATCTAGTTTGGTATGTGTTAGGTCATTGCACATCTAGTTTGGTATGTGTTAAGTCATTACACATCTAGTTTGGTATGTGTTAGGTCATTGCACATCTAGTTTAGTGCTAGGTCATTACACATCTAGTTAGTTATGTGCTAGGTCATTGCACGTCTAGTTTGGTATATGTGAGGCCATAACACAGAACAGACTGACATGACATTAATGACACTATAGGCATGAACATACAAGAGGTCAGCATGGCTGAATGGATAAGAGCTTGTAAACTTCCAGGGTGGTGATGCTGAGTACACCTACACTGGTCTCTTGGACTAGAACGTTGACTTATCCTTGACTTGGGGACATAAATTACAAGTACCTCTGAAGTCAGAGTGGGTTTGCCAACTCAAACAAAGCCCTATGTGGACTTGGTCATGATTGGGTTTTGCAGCCAAATCTGTCCATGGGTTGAGGTAGTCAGTCTCACGCCAACCTTCCTTACTTGACTCAGGTGAGGGGTGCAAGTATTTGTGGTGTAGCCTGGAAGACAGGGAGGAGTTAGTCCAACCATGTCTGGGAATCACTGGCGGAGATGGAAGCATCAGACATCTCTGATAGGCTGAGATGGTATGGTAAACTGGAAAAGCTCTTGCGTCTTATGGTTCTAGATAGTAAATAGGGTTGTTTTTGACAGGTTTAGATGGTAAATAGGGAGATCCGTTGTTTCTATTGGCTTAGATGGTAAATAAGGATATCCGTTGTTTCTGACTGGTTTAGGTGGTAAATGCTGGAGACCCATTGTTTTTGATTGGCTTAGATGGTAAATAGGGAGACCCGTTGTTTTTGACAGGTTTAGGTGGCAAATAGGGAGATCTGTTGGTTCTATTGGCTTAGATGGTAAATAGGGAGACCTGTTGTTTCTGATTGGCTTAGATGGTAAATAGGGAGACCTGTTGTTTCTGATTGGCTTAGATGGTAAATAGGGAGACCCGTTGTTTCTGATTGGCTTAGATGGTAAATAGGGAGACCCGTTGTTTCTTATTGGCTTAGATGGTAAATAGGGATATCCGTTGTTTCTGATTTTCTCTCATTTTTTATTGCCATCTATCGAAGTTACGGCTGGTGTAGAGATTTTTTCCCCCAACTCTGTACAAATAACTACCAAATTCACATCAACGGGAAGCTGACTTACCCACAACTGGTGTTTCATCGGAGAAGCTGATCGTTCTGCCTGTCCTGTCAGTTTTGTGTGTGGTGCTGCTGCCACCTTCTGGTTGCTCTGGTATAGGGGGTTGGCTTCGGACCTTGCTGGCTATGGACTTCTTCTTTGAAGGAGAGTGCTTCAGACCTGATGGAGAGACAGGTCAATCATACTGATGGAAAATTCTATGGAGAGTACTTCAAATCTGGTAGAGAGACAAGGACAACCATTTTTTTTGTGTGTGCATATCATATTTATGGGATATTGCTGTCAACACCAGCATTTTACTGCTGTTGTCGATGTCAAGGACAACAATACTGATGGACAATTCTATGGAGAGTGCTTTAAACCTTATGGAAAGACAAGGACAACCATGCTGATGGAAAAATTATATGGAGAGTCCTTCAAATCTGGTGAAGACAAGAAAAATCACATTGATGGAAAATTCTATGGAGAGTGCTTGAAAACTGGTGGAGAGACAAGAACAATCCTACTGATGGAGAGACAAGGACAAGCATACTGAAGGAGAGACAAGGACAATCATACATGGTGAAAAGACCAGAACAATCATACTGATGGAGAGACAAGGACAATCATACATGGTGGAGAGACAAGAACAATCAAACTGATGGAGAGACAAAGACAATCATACTGATGGAGAGACAAGGACAATCATTCTGATGAAAAAATTCTATGGAGAGTGCTTCAAATCTGGTAGAGAGACAAGGACAATTATACATGGTGGAGAGACAAGAACAATCATACTGATGGAGAGACAGTCAAGGACAATCATACATGGTGGAGAGATAAGGATAATCATACTGAAGGGGAAACAAGGACAAGCATACATGGTGGAGAGATAAGGACAATCTTACATGATGGAGAGACAAGGACAATCATACATCATGGAGAGACAAGAACAATCACACTGATGGAGAGACAAGGACAATCATACTGATGGAAAAATTATGTGAAGAGTGCTTCAAATCTGGTAGAGAGACAAGGACAATCATACTGATAGAGAGACAAGGACAATCATACTGATAGAGAGACAAGGACAATCATACATGGTGGAGAGACAAGAACAATCATACTGATGGAGAGACAAGGACAATCATACTGATGGAAAAATTATATGGAGAGTGCTTCAAATCTGGTAGAGAGACAAGGACTATCATACTGATGGAGAGACAAGGACAATCATACATGGTGGAGAGACAAGAACAATCATACTGATGGTGATACAGGGACAATCATACTGAAGGAGAGACAAGATCAATCATACATAGTTGAAAGACAAGAACAATCATTCTGATGGAGAGACAAGGACAATCATATGTGGTGGAGAGACAAGAACAATTATACTGATGGAGAGACAAAGACAATCATACTGATGGAGAGAAAAGGACAATCATACTGATGAAGAGACAAGGACAAGCATACATGGTGGAAAGACAAAAACAATCATACTTAAGGAAAATGGAAGTCTCTGTTCTGTGGTGAAGTGGTTACAAAGCCTATCTGGTGCTCTGAAAGTTGTGGGTTCGATTCTAGCCATGCCGTTCGGTTCACGAGTGCAATTTCACAGAGACTCCTGGGGGTCGCTAGAACTACGGGGTTCATGCTTAGTGTGACACTTTCGACAGGTCACTCTGCGGAAAGAGACTGAGTCAAATGGGATAAAACCTGGTGCAATGAAATCAATCCGCTTGACTTTTAAATCTGTTTTAACTTATGAATGATTCTTAGAAAAGTGCTTTAAACTACAAAAATGGTTTAGCTATAAAGGATGTCATGTATCGAAGAGTGTATAGTAATCAAGATGTGATGAACAGAATAACAAAGACAAACATACAAGTTAGTTCATTAAAACATGGATTAAAATGGCAGAGGACTGACTTAATTGCACCGTGTTTTAGCCCATATGGTTCGGTCTCTTCCCCCAAGGCAGCCTATCGAAAGCATCATACAAAGCACTAACTCCATAGCTCCAGCAACCCTAAGAAAACAATACTCCTGAATCGAACCCACTACCTTCGGAGCTCAAGGAGCTTAATTAAAAGATTTGTATGGAACCAGGTGGAGAAGGCAGGGGAAATAATTGAGAACCCATATGTGGAAAGAATGAGATTGCGGGAAATCGGCAGGGAGTCTGGAAGAATCTCAAAACTGCGAGGGAAGACCAGGAGAAATTTCAATCAGATAGGGAAGACCAGGAGAAATTTCAATCAGATAGGGGCGGGGACGATTAGTAGTATGACTCTTCACTGGCTGTTGAACGAGGGGACGAAGGGCTTACGGGAATGTCCTGAGTGTAGTGATGATGGTTCTTAGCTCAACTCAATTCAACTAAAAAATAAACTTTGCAGTACACACAAGAATGGACAGAAATAATTATCAATTGTTCCCAATGTGTGTCAACAGTGCACTTGCACTAGCTACTCCACCCCTAATATCATCATCATGTGCCATGCCCGTAATTGTGGGTGATCAAGGTTTGCCATCTGATACAATCACCAGTCTCTGATCAAATGTGTGTCTACCCACATAGATACAAAGTTAGACAACAAAGTCAGACAAAAAGGTGAGACAACAAAGTCAGATAATAAAGTCAGACAACAAAGTTAGATAATAAAGTTAAATAACAAAGTTAGACAACAAAGTTAGATAACAAAGTACCAAGTTAGTCAACAAAGTCAGTCAACAAAGTCAGACATTAAAGTCAGACAACAAAGTTAGATGATAGAGTTAAACAACAAAGTTAAATAAGTACCAAGTTAGACGACACAGTTAGACAACAAAGTTAGACAACACAGTTAGACAACACCCATCCATCCATCATGTGCCATGCCGGTAAGCGTGGGCGGTCATTTTTGCCATCTCACTTGATCACCAGAGTCGTGGATCAGCTCAGTGTTTCTGTCTCGACCATGCCACGAGACTAAGCCATCCAGGTATTTACTTCTCGGTCTTCTTCTTGGTCTGTTCCCTTCGATCTTACCAGTTGTCACCAAGTTCTCGATAACAACATCAGAAAACAAAGTGAGACAACAACATCAGACAACAAAGTTATACAACAAAGTTAGACAATACAGACAACAAAGTGAGACAACAAAGTGAGACAACAAAGTGAGACAAAAAAGTCAGACAACAAACTTAGACAACAAAGAAGACTGATTGATACCTGTTGACGTCTTCTTAAAGACCCGTTGAGCGTGGTACTGGAGGAACCGCTGTGCATAATAGCTGGGCCGGTGAACTGAGATTGTATCCTGTTGGGAGATACAGCATGCATGAGTAATTAAAGTAAACAACCCCTTTACACATCTTAAGGCAGACTAGGCATATGAATGCACAGAATTCATCTGAAAGATGTAGAAACTAACTACACAACCACTTGTATACAAAATTCAAGGTTGGCAAATTAGCCATGTGCTCATGTAGATTGGCGCCGCAGACAGCAATCACATACTCCAAGACTGCCCAAATACATCATATCTAGGCAACTCTTGATTCCTAAAGAATCATCTGTGGACCACGGAGTAAGCTAAGAAAAAGACAGTAAAGTTAATATAAGAGACAACATTGTGGATATAGACAAATTTCAAGCAAATGAAAGAAGAGGAAGCCAGTAGAAACTACTGGACTGACAACTTCTGCTTCAGGTGCCTGGTCTGGTTGAGACATGGATGATGATTCTCCTGTCCCTCACATGCGATGTCTTGATCCACTAGGTGTGGCTTATATTACTGATTGCTGCCCAGATTGTTTCAGCTGCCTTTGCCTCTCTTGCCTAAATAATGATTAATTGATCTATTCCATCTTTATTGTTGATATGACCATAAAACGCATTTATACAGGACACAGTGGACAACAGAAAAAAATCTATGCTATGCAATTTTCATTTATTCATATTGACGTCTGAAGAAGAAGAAGGAGGAGGAGGAGGAGAAGGAGGAGGAGGAGGAGGTGGAGGAAGTGATGAAGGAGAAGGAGGAGGAAGAAAAAGAAGAAGGCTATATGCATTTTATAAATTCAAACAAAGTCACAACATTGTCTCACTTAAGGAATAAAAGTACTTCACAAGATTATATAAACATCACTTAACATACAACCATCACATGGTTATATAAACATTACTTAAAATACAACCATCACATGGTTATATACACATCACTTAATATACAACCATCACATGATTGTATAAACATCACTTAACACACAATCATCACATTATTATATAAACATCAGATGGTCATACAAACAGATGATCACACAAACCTCACATGACCACACAAAAACATGATCACACAAACCTCACATCATCACACAAACATCACATGATCACACAAACATCACATGATCACACAAACATCACATGATCACACAAACATCACAGACATAGTGTACATGTGTCTTCACTAACCCCATCAATAACCATTGACTTGACCGTGTGCTCCAGACGTTTCTTGAGCCGAAATGACTGCAGGATGTCTATGATACCAAGGTAAAGCAACAGTCTCTCTCCCTTGGCATTGCGAGCTGGAATACCTCCGGGACTACAAAGAGAAACAATGGACAAGAGAATGAAACATTGGAAAAGACATAATTGTAGATTGGGGACTTGGGAAAAATCATAAGGAAAAAAATAATCACCTTTCCTAACAGGCAGTAGGCTAGAAGCGCAAAACAATTATTGTATCACATTCAGTTATAAACACAGGGAACAGTAATGTAAACATTTATTACTTTAAATTTGTGATAACAGAAAGGGAAGATATTATAACCGGAGGGAAAGAAATAATTTATTGTGTGCCTCAGTGGTATCAATCAGTCTGATAAAGAAGGGAAGAAATTATAACTGGATTGGGAGAATAATAATATGAAGAGACAAATTTTATAAAGGAGGGAAGAAATCATTTAAGACAATGAAGAATAGAATATATTTATAAAAAAGGATATGTTGAGGTAATGTATAACATAACTCATTATTATCTCAATTTGAAAACATGAGGAAGGATAATTTATAACATGGCAGAAAGTAGATAATTTATAGCAATGTGGTAGGTGGAGTTACCTTAAAATAATGGAAGGTTGAAAATGTAATTTATAACAGGCTGGGACTGACTACATAAAGTAGGAGGAAATAACTTAAGACAGATTAAAAAGTAAAAATGTTATAATGTGGTAAGGTAGGTAGATGGAGTAGGAAGTGGGGGTTTTGGCTTTGTGTATGTAGGATTGGGGGTTGTTGTGTTTGTCAAACACATGAAACGGGGAAACAAATTATACCATATTATGAAGACATAATTTTATAATGGATATGTGGGGAATAATTTGTAACAGTAGAAATAATGTATAGTAAGAAACAAACTTTATGAAAGGAAGAAAACAATTTATAACAGAATGGGGATGTATAATCTGTCTCATCAATATCAGTTGGGACAGTGAGAGGGATCATCTTCATCATCAAGTGCTTACCCACCTAGTGCATGCCACAAGACTGTCAAGAATGTTCTCTCGTCTTCCTCTCTCTCCACAAATCTTTCCAGTTGTCACAACATGTTCCAGTTTTTGTCTTCTCATAATGTGGCCAAAAGATGATTACTACCTCTTTCTGATGTTTGTGATAAGTTGTCTGTGTGACTTAGCCTTCCTCAAAATGTCCAAATTGTTCATTTTGGCTGTCCAATGAATTTTTCAGCATTCTTGTGTAAAACTAGATCTTCAAGCTTCTTGGATTTTCCCCACACATTTACTAATTGTCCAGGATTCACAGCCATATGTTAAAACTGGTTCTATGTAACATTCAAGAATTATTTTTCTAACTCCCAATGACAAGGACTTGTTGCATAGGGAACATATTGCATAGGGGACTTATTGCATAGGGAACATATTGCATAGGGGACTTATTGCATAGGGAACATATTGCATAGGGGACTTATTGCAAAGAGGGCATACTGCATAGGGGATATATTGCATAGAGGGCATACTGCATAGGGAAATTATTGCATAAAGGACATATTGCATAAAGGACATATTGCATAAGGGACTTATTGCATAGAGGACTTATTGGATAGGGGACTTATTGCATAGGGGACTTATTGCATAGAGGAGATACTGCATAGAGGACATATTGCATAGGGGATATATTGCATAGAGGGCATACTGCATAGGGAAATTATTGCATAAAGGACATATTGCATAAGGGACTTATTGCATGGGGGACTTATTGCATAGAGGAGATACTGCATAGAGGACATATTGCATAGGGGATATATTGCACACAGAACACATTGGATTTGGGAATTATTTTGGGAATTGCCTTGCAGACATATTGCAATGAGAAGAATAAAACAACAGATGTCTCACTAATATTACGCTACAACAGCAGGGGATATGTCTATAAGATTATTGTTAACATGTCACTTTGATCATGGAAGGTCAAAAAGTAATTTATAACAAATCTGACATTCTGACAGCAGGTGGTGGTGGTATAATTTATGTCTCATTATATTACACATTCTGGTATAGAATGGTGAAATTACAGTGATAAACTTATTAATAACAAATTAACGTGCATTTACTATTTGATGTTAACTGTTCCCTGGAGAACGGTTTTTGACAAGGAATCGTAGTGTATAACCTGGTCAAATTCAGAGTTTTTGACATTTTACTACTGACAAGAGTCATTCTGGATACTGGGCTGCAGCCTGTTGACAACCCAAAACCCAGTTTTACCAACCTAAACCTAACCCCAGCCATCTTGTATCATCAAAATCATGTGCCATGCCGATAAGCATTGGTAGTCATGTATTTCGCCATCTCACACGATCACCAGAATTGTGGATCAGCTCTGTGTTCTTGTCGCAACCATGCCAAATGCCCTAGCCATCCAGGTATTTACTTCTCTGCCTTCCCTTTGTTCTTTTCCCCCTCAATCTTGCCAGTTGTCACCAAGTTCTCCAATTTATTTTTTCTGAAAATCTACAACAGTCAGTTGGACTAAAATGTTGACTTCTCATCCTTGACTTGGAGACATAAATTGCAAGGACCTCAGAAGTCGGAATGGGTTCACCTGATGGCAAGGGACACTGGTAATAGGGAAAGATAACCCACAAGCAAAAATCAGTCCACTGCACTAGAAGTAGAAGCACATGTATGGACTACGCTTGAGTTTAAAGCTAGCGAATAAAAAAATTTAAAAACATGGACTGGCTGAAATTAGGTCTCGGTTGGTTATGTCTCTCCCACAGATTTTAGATATGTCACCAGCAACAGACTCCAACCAAATACCCGCAGGTAGAATCTAACATCTATAAAGAACATCAAATCAAAAGTCACAAAACAAGCTGAGAAACCAATGTTAGTTTTTTTTACAGCAGTATAAGTTCACCACACAATGTTACCTCACTGAGGTTAATGTTACAATATCATGAGGTTAACAACATCCCAATGTTACCATATTTTTACATCTGAAACTACTCAGAACAACAAAGCAGAATAGCGCCATGCTGATTATGTTATGTTATCAAATAGAAAAGTTAAAGTGCACACAAATACACAGAAATGAAAAGTAAAGTAGTAAAATTAAAGTAGTAACATTACAGTAATAATAATCTAGTACATTTACTACTTTCCGGTGTCGTGGTGAAGGGATTACGGATGCAATTTGCAATCCCGCATTTGAAATAGCTGCGGGAGATTTGGAAGCAGACCGCCTTGCGCTGGTTTCATACAGGTATAAGTGCCGGTCATTTAGAAACCAATGGCAAACTATTGAACGTAAACTTGCCAAGAAATCTCAAACAGCCATAATAATGCTGGGGTTGACTGACGTTTTGTAAAAGATATACAACAAACTAACATTTACTAGAAATGCCATAATTGACGAAATAACTTAGTAATACTAGTTTGGTAGGATTGAGGTGGTACAGTGGCTACAACACTTTCCTACCATAATCATCATCACCACCACCTTCTTCATCATCATCATGGGTCATACGGATAAGCATGGGTGGTCATGTTTCACCATCTCACACAATCACCAGAATCGTGGATCAGCTCTGTGTTTTCTCAACCATACTACATGGCCAAGCCATCCAGATATTTACTTCTCTGCCTTCCCCTTGTTCTTTCCCCCCTCAATCTTGCCAGTAATCACCACGTTCTCCAGCTTGTTTCTTCTCATAGCATGTCCAAAAAATGTTGACTGTCTACATCTAATTTCTCTAATCAGTTTACGGTTGTCATCTGTTTCTTGTAGGACTTGTTCATTGATTTTTGTATCTTTCCATGGTATTCTTTGTGCATTTTCCTCAGAAACCACATTTCCATTAAATGTTTTTCAGCTTGACTGCTCATCGTCCACAATTCATATCCATAAAAAAGTACAGGTTCTATGTAGCACTTCAACACTTTTTTTCTCATAGCAATTGACATCTTTTTATTGGTCAGTATGTTTTCCCACTTACAAAAGGCGTACCTTTGCCATGGTGGTTCTTATTCTAATCTCTTCAAGGCACCTCCCATCAGATGTTATTATAGCAATGTCATTAAAAAAACTGTCAAAACTGCCTAAAGTACCTTATGGAGGGATTAAAGCTGCCAGTCTAGTCCCGTCACCACAAACTGTGCTGGTTAGAGTTTTCTTTTTACCCCTGATAGAAAAGGGGTGTGAAGGCAACATCACTAGATCATGATTTACTAGGTATCTATCTGGACTTCTGGTCCAACACGGAGGTTAGGCGGTTGAACTGTTAAGACCTCTACAGTGTTTATGCTTGTGGCTACGGTTTGCTAATGCATATTCCTAAATTTGAACTGGTGGTGCACGATTCTGTCGTCCAGCTACTGAGTTAAGTGTGACACTGTCAGCTATGATTTTTGTGTGGAGTGCTTTTACATCTGTCCGTGATTGCTTGTGTCGTGAACTGCATGTTCAGAAAAATGTGGGCCTGCCGGTTGCTGAACTTACTGGGTTTGCCATATGCAATTATGTGTGGCTGCTGGTTTTCTAGTGACTAGCTTCCAACGACAATGAACTGTATTTTTTGTGGCGGACTTTGTGTTGGCATTCTGGCAGCGGCCTTATGCATAGTATACCTGTGCAGGCTGTCTGTTGATTTGTCGAGACTCCTGTCTGTTCCATTTTTCACATGGGGCAGTGAGGAGCATTTTGAGTGATAATCACTGACACAGGAACAGAGCATTATGGAGTGACCCGTTGCCGTGAAGTTGGAACTGCGACTAACTAACATTACTAGGTATCTTTAAAGTAGATCATCAATCATTTCCTTCTTCTTGACAGTTAACTATCCTGGCTGGTGGCCATAGCTTTGATCTCTGTAAAGAGCTGATCTGCCTACTCAATGAACAAGACACAGAAAGCATGTTGTCTTGGCTTGATCACTGTGAGACATGGAAATCTCTTAATGAAAATTCTGGAGAGCAAAATCTAAGAGAAAAGACAAAGATGATGGGGAAGAACATACAATATCAGGCAGACAAATGAAGAACACTGGGGTTAGTTGTATGAAGAGTTGCTGAGAACCAGGGGACAGCTGAGCAGCATGATCAAGTGACTTCATTGCCAGTCTCTGGACCGATTGTCATGATGAATATTACAACAACAAGTATCATAGATATAAAATTAATTAATGTGAATAAAAAGTTCTAAAAGTGGCCAAGAGATAATAGAAACTTGTCACAGACAGAACCAAGAGACATCACAAACTTTTCACGTAATAAAACAAGAGATATCAAAAACTTGTCATATAATGAAGCAAAAGATATGAGACAATTATCCGAGATGGAACCAAGAAACTTGTCACAGATAGAAGCTACAGACATAAACTTGTCACAGATCAAACCAAGAGACATTAGAAACATGTCACATAAAGAACCAAGAGACATTAGAAACTTGTCACAGACAGAAGCAAGACATCAGAAACATGTCACAGACAGACCTATAACAGGCTCAGTCTTATTCACTGGAAAAAGACAAAGACAGATCTAAACCTGCTGCCTTGTAGGTGGAATGGGGACAAAGGATAGGCATAGGAAACAAAGAGAGATCCAAACCTGCTGCCTTGTAGGTGGAATGGGGACAAACGATAGGGATAGGAAACAGACAAAGAGAGACCCAAACCTGCTGCCTTGTAGGTAGATTGGGGACAATCAAAGGCTAGGGATAGGAAACAGACAAAGAGAGATCCAAACCTGTTGCCTTGTAGATGGACTGCAGACAATAAAAGGCTAGGGATAGGAAACATACAAAGAGAGATCCAAACCTGCTGACTTGTAGATGGACTGGAGACAAAGGCTAGGGAAAGTAAACCAGAAAAAATGCTTGTCCAAGTCAGATGCACTAAGCCACAGACTTGACGAAACAGTCACAACGCAATTCACCAAATTATGTCACTCATGGTTGTGCTTTTGTGAAGCTAACAAACTCTGCTTCTCTTTCTCACTGATCCACTAGAACTAAGAGACTTCAGAATTGTGTTGTAAATAGAACCAAAGGATGTCAGAAACATGTCACAGATATGATGCATCAACACTCTGTGACTAAAACATAATGACAGCAAACCTGTTATAGTCTGTAACAACCAATAGAATTAAAGGAGCAAAGAGATTAAGGACAACAGACTAGCCGCAAAAAGCAGCTAAGCATGCAAAAATAAAATGTTAGTGAAAAGAAAATGTTATAATAGGCTGGGGTAAATTACATGCATACCAAAAGGAGACATGAGTACTGCTCAGCCAATGAGGAACGGGGTTATCTATAGCCGACCTAGAAAAAAACACCCAATCAACAACCATAATACTAAGCTAAGGTAACTAACAACAGTTATTAAATAAAATGTGTTCACAATGACCACAACCACATAATGTGAAGTAAAATGCTGCTAAAAAAAACAAAAAACAACCACCAAAGAAGATATTAAGTATTTCTATTTACACATAAATATCAATCGGGGAACCCTTTGAGACCACTAAGGCAGGTCATAAACAAACATACATGTCTTGTTTGGCACTCGTGGAAGCAGACGATAGAAGCAGGAATTAGAGGACACACTAGACAACATAAAAATTAAAAGCTATAGTCACTGACTGGAAACTATAGGTTTCAATTTTTATGGTGTCTACTGCATCCTCAAATCCCTGTTTCTTTCCTCTACTTCAATGAGCGCCAAACAATACATGTGCTTATTTATTAACTATTTCTATTTAACTATACATTGAAAACAAGATGAGTATTATTTCTGTAATCAAATATGCCTAATATCACAAACATCAGAAAGAAGCAGTCAACATTTATAAGACTTCCAACACACACCAGCAAGGGTTGAGCACCGTAATGAAAACCAAAAAAATTAACCAAAACCAGACAAATTATTTAAAAACAGAAGCCAAAAACAATAGGTTGCATAATTTATTGTCTGGCCTATTTCACTGCATCTTATCGGGTGCATACTGTAGTTATATATCATATGGAGTGAATGAATGAATTATACCTTGACTGAAATACAAAACACAGTCACCGATATTATTTGAACGTCTAGCATTTGTTATCCTCTTGGTAATCACAAATTTAAAATGAAATCGCATAACATTGGTTAGAACCGCCTAATTGCTATCGCCTTGGTGTATCTGAGTAATAATTTATTGCTAGTCGAATACAATATATAAAACGTCATTTCTTTGTTAACTGTATGATAGCAATTTAGCAAACGAGTGATCGCTAAGCTTGGAGCTACTGCCAGGCCATAAATCCTGCAACCTTTTATTTGTAGCTTGTGTGTGTAACATCACTAAGGGAATCCATTATTGTGAAATAAATATATGCAAACTTAAGACATGCCCTATGAGAAGAAGGCTGCGGAGGCATTGCCGCAGTTAATGCTGGCAGCGGCATCATGCAAAATAATCTTGCAATAAAACTCTGATACATGCTTAGTGCCAGAAGTCCATCTCCTTCAAGAAGTATCCTGCCTCACCAAAAAGTCAAGCTTAAGTAGCAGTATTGCACACCCCACTGTTTACAGAGCTGGAGTAGGGGAAGGAGAATTCTGACATATTCCCCATGGAGATGGTACTTCAGTTAGTTTAGTCGATGGAGAAACATCACGGCACACGGGTGTAACCCATAAGTGCTCCGTTTTCCTCCTAATTCAAACCTGAGTTTGGAGAAACTCAGCTCAGTGCACGAACTCCGTAGCACCGGTGAGGATTCAGTATTTCAGGTACTTCAGTACGGGGTTGGAAAGAAGAAAGTCTCTGTACCAGCCTAACCTCAATAAATGCAAGCCCTTTTCTGAGCTCTTCTTCTGCTGCTGCCTTTCATCTCTCAATGGAGTATAAGCCATCACTGGGCTCAAGCTAAGTTCTCCTATCCTTTGCTGTCTTCTGTGGTGTCTTCCACATATTTTACATACTCTCCATTTTGTTAATCTCCGTCTCTAATTCTCTTCTCCATGTATTTTTAGGTCTCACTTTATTTCTTTCGCTATGTGAGTTCCAGGGGTAGGACTTTCTAGCGATACCATTAGTAGGTTTTCTCAATATGTGTCTTATCCAACGCCAGTGTCTTTTCCTCATCTCAGAAAACCTGACATTAACTCAGCAACGGATTCAAGAGTTATAGCTCCCGGCTTCTTGAGGTGTTCCAACTAACGAACAAGCCAGCCAACCAAGCAGCCAGCCGGTAAACCAACCAACCAACCAGACAGCAATCAACCAAAAAAAAATGAGTCAACCAACTAGCCAACCAACCAACCAATAAATGAGTCAGCCAACTAGCCAACAAATGAGTCAGCCAACCAACCAACCAACCTAGAGAAAGGGTGGTAAAAAGGAATGTCAAATCACTAGCTAGGTACACAGGTGACAAAGGTGCAAGCAGTATTACGTGCTGCACTGACTTGGTGAGATGCTTGACAACATGATGGCTACATCAAACTTACGGAACATCAGCATCCTCCAGCAAATCCTCCGGCAGTTCCGCATTTCCCTGAATGGATTCCATGGGCGTGGAATACTGACCGATTCTGGTCTTGAATGATTTGCCACGCTGTAAGCTTGTGTGGCCTGCTGAAAAATACAATACAGAACAATATGACCTCAGTGTAACAAGCATATGTTTGAATTGCAACATATTTTAACATTTAGCAATAGGAATACCAAAATAATGCACAAAAGAATTAATGACATCATTAACAAAAGAACACACACATCAACAGGTTGCCTAAAAACCAAAGATGGCAAAATCATAATAGAAGATTAGATTTTACATGCATGGTCAGATTATGTGAAAGACCTTTATGATACAAGAGAAGAACAGTGTGATATTCGAAATAACAATGAAGGACTATCAATTTTAAAGATGGAGGTTCAGAATGCTCTTAACCATATGAAGAAAACTGGCAATACCCCGTGTCCAGATAACATCACAACAGAAATTATCAATGCCTTGGAAGAATATGGAATAGACCAGGTCATCAGACTGCTGAACACAATATATGATACTGGAGATACACCTCATGAATTATGTAATCTTATATTTATTGCAATCCCAAAGAAATCAGGAGCCTTGGAATGTGATCAACATCAAACATTTAGCATAATGAGCCACATCATGAAGATTTTGCTAAGAATTATCATGCAAAGAGTTAGGAAGAAAATACTACCAGAAATGGGAGAAGAACAATGTTGGTTTGTAGAAGGCAAGGGTACAGTAAATGCTGTATATATGCTGAGAACATTAAGTGAACGTTCTATAGAAGTAAACAAAGACCTACATCTTTGCTTTATTAACTACACAAAGGCTTTTGGTAACGTAAGACATGTCAACATGATAAAAATGCTTGCAGATCTACAGATTGATGAGAAAGACCCTGGACTTGTAAAAAAAAACATATATTGGAAACAACAAGCTGCCATAAGAATTGATAATGAAGTTGGTCAATATCAGCCTATTAATCCTTTACACGTCAGAACGTTCATTTCCGTCCGATTGCTTTAACGAGCAAATCAGCCGATTACGTCCGATACTA
The DNA here is from genome assembly GCA_014155875.1 of Cepaea nemoralis. NCBI lineage: Eukaryota > Metazoa > Mollusca > Gastropoda > Stylommatophora > Helicidae > Cepaea > Cepaea nemoralis. The sequence goes on from JACEFZ010009115.1 coordinate 185,742, forward strand.
TTATGCATTGTAAAAACGCAATTTCTCGGCCTTACGATACTTCCGACGGCTACTTTGCTTTCGCCGATAGCTTGACAACGTGACCGCCATTTGTAAGTGCCTACTATGAATTTGAACGGACTTTTTTTGATAGTTTTCGGGATTTTTACGCTTAGTTTTTCAAAACGGATTTCGGCGATTCTTCAAGTGATAGCCGAGATTTCGCTAGGTTCAATTTAAGTGACATTAAAGGGAACGAAGATGACTATTAATCGGAGCTAGATATCAGTGCAAAGCGTTACTTTGCAGTAGCAGTCTGAGTCGGACTTTAAAGAAAGTGATTATGATTCTGAAAATGTGTTTGTAAATTGCCGTATAGATGACGGAAAATCACAAACAACATGCTGTATTTCGTAAATATTTGTGTTCATATATGGATTACCGACAACAATCACGTAAGTAACATATTCTGCATGCTTTTCCCTTCATTGTGTTGTTTATTTAACAAAGATCGGTTGACTAACACCTTATTTGTGATGTTTTTACTAACGCAACCCGAAATTTTACCGAACCTGAAAAAATCTTGCCCGTTCAGGGCTAAAAACCGGACAAGCGTCTGCCCTGTAAAGGATTAAGAGAGGTGTGAGACAGGGATGTGTAATGTCTCCAGATTTTTTTTTCCCTTTACAGTGAAAATATTTTCAGAAATGTAGAAGATATGAAAGGAATCATCATTGGAGAACGAAACATCAATAACATTAGATATGCGGATGATAAAGTATTGATTTGGGGGGGGGGGGGGGGAGGCAGCGTGGTCTCGAGGTCGAGTGCTGGAGGTCCCGGGTTCATGCCCCAGTGAGGACCTGGAGTTTTTTTACGTGGACTTCTAGTAATAAAATTTCCCCTGGTCTCTGGGTAGTGAGATCGGATGCCGTGTGTATTGTTGCGCATGTAAAAAACCCCTTGGCAGTTTGAAATCGAAAAAGAGTAGCCTAATGGTACTGCCCGGGCAAAATTTCAAGTTAAAAATCTACTCAAAGCATTTCAGGATCCTCACCGGTGCAGCGGAGTTCATGCACTGAGCTGCGTTTCTCCAGACTCAGGTTTGAGTTAGGAGGAGAAAGGAGCACTTATGCGTTACACCCGTGTGCTGTGATGTTGATCCATCAACTAAAGTATTGATTGCAGACAATGAGCAGGATCTGCAACATTTAGTAGATGTTGACAGTCACAATTTTTTGGTCACGTTATGAGACGAAATAGATTAGAGAACTTTGTGAAAACTGGCAAGATCGATGGGTGGAGAACAAGGGGAAGGCAGAGAAGTAAATACCTGGATGGCTTGACCACGTGGCATAGTCAAGACAAGAACACTGGTGATAGAGTTAAATGGCAAAACATGACCGCTCACACTTATCATCATGGCACATGATGATGATGATAAGTTTTCCTTGTTTGGTCCATTGATAAAGTTGAAACTTAGCTTATATTTACAGCTCCCGTTTATCAAGGTTTACAGTCATATTTTTGTGAATCGTTTACTTTGGGACCTGTGGATGTAATCATCAAGTCGTTTGGTCCTGGTTTGTTTGGTCCCTGGGCTGGTTTGTTTGGTCTAGTCCCTGGGCTGGTTGTTTGGTCCCTGGGCTGGTTTGTTTGGTCTGGTCCCTGGGCTGGTTTGTTTGGTCTCTGGGCTGGTTGTTTGGTCCCTGGGCTGGTTTGTTTGGTCTAGTCCCTGGGCTGGCTTGTTTGGTCCCTGGGCTGGCTTGTTTGATCTGGTCCCTGGGCTGGCTTGTTTGATCTGGTCCCTGGGCTGGCTTGTTTGGTCCCTGGGCTGGCTTGTTTGGTCCTTCGGTTGATCTTGAAGCTTCCTAATCATGCTTCGCTACCGGTGATTGATCTCTACTGTTCACTTCAGCACTACATATATCTCCAACAATGACTTTGCATTCCATGACTATCTCTAGTGGACCTTCATGCCTGTAAGTTACAGTGAAGCCATGAATATCTTCTATTTTGTATTGAGGAGGAGAATGAAAGGAAAACAAAACTGGCTTACTTGGTGCATGCCCATCCACAGTGTGTGGTCCTCCGGTATCATTGCCTCCAGACATTTCATTGCTGATGTTCTGTGAGATCTGATCAGGTGTGGAAGGATGACAATAAACCACATTACAAAGATGTGCATTTACACTTCATAAGTAAACTATCATCAACATAGTTGATATTGAACAATAAAGATTGAAATATGTGGATAGACATGAATGTCTTTACCGCCTAGGGAGAACGTGATGAAGTAAACTACATTACAAAGATGTACATTTACACATCAACACATCATAATTAAGCAATATTATAAAGATGACATTTATACGTCATAACTAAACTACATTACAAGATGTACATCTACACATAAATAAGCTAACTACATAACAAAGATGTATAAGTAAGCTACATTACAAAAGTGTACATTTACACATCATAAGCTACATTACAAAGATGTACATTTACACATCATAAGCTACATTACAAAGATTTCATTTACACATCATAAGCTACATTACAAAGAATTACATTTACACATCGTACATAACATACATTACAAAGATGTACATTTACACATCATAAGCTATGCTACACATATGTACATTTACACATTATAATTAAGCAATATTACAAAGATGACATTTACACATCATAACTAAACTACATTACAAAGATGTACATTTACACATAAATAAACTAACTACATAACAAACATGTACATTTGCACATCATAAGTAAACTACATTACACAGATGTACATTTACACATAAGTAAGCTGCATTACATAGATTACATTTACAAATCATAAGTAAGCTACATTAAAAGATTTACATTTACACATCATAAGCTACATTACAAAGATCTACATTTACACATCATAAGCTACATTACAAATATTACATTTCATTCATTCAGCAGCATGTCCTTTGCAGAACCTCGCTCCCATAACAACCTTCAGGAAAACTTCTCAACCATAAGCAAGATGTCCTACATCCGATACACCCATCTGGGATCATCTGCCACATCCTGCACCAGTCTTCTCTTTGGCCTTCCTCTTCCTCTCTTCCCAGGCATATACCCCTTCATTACTGTTCTCTCCAAACTTTCATGGCGTTTCAAGTGACCAAAATATTTCAATTTTCTTTGTTTTATCGTCTTTAGTAGCCAACCTTCTTCAATATTCAGCTCTTGTGGTACGGATGCATTTATTCTTCTCTGTCTCCAAGATATTCTTAGAACCAATCTATAAAATTTGCATTCAAAGGCATTTATGTGCTGTACAGCTTGTTTGGTAAGTGTCCAGGTCTGACAGGCATATGTTGCAATGGGAAATATGCATGCTCTTAAAAATCTAATTGTTGTAGTTCTATCTGTCTCACGCCACAATTTAATTAGTCGGAGCAATAGATACTTGTCTTGAATATGGGATACAGTACGATGTCAGCAACGAAGGATTTTCTCAGGTTAAAAAAATACAGATAGTTTTTTAAACAATTGCCTATGTGGTGAACAGACTTGTTGTTTCCAATAGATAAAATTACTTTCCATTACTGAGTATTAGAACACCTGTGTATGCCAAAATGGCATGACCCACGATCCTAGCCATCCGGCAACTCACTCCTCTCTATCATTCTCTTGTATCCTCTCTCCTGCCACTCCTCCTCCTCTCACTCTCTCCTGCCAATCCTCCTCCTCTCACTCTTTATCTTTCACTCACCCACTATCTCCTACTCACCCTCTCTCACACACACACACACACTCTCTTTCATACTCATTCTCACTCTCTCTATCACTCACTCACTCTCCCTTTCTTACTATCACTCTCACTCACTCTCTCTTTCCCACTAACTCTATCACTTACTCTCTCCTTCCCACTCACTCTCTCTTTCTTTCTCACTCACTCACCCACTTTATCGGTCAGTCGCTCTCTGTCTCACTCACACATTCCAATATCCACACACACACATGTATGCTACTCACTTTCTCCTTCTTGACCAGGTCCAAGTTATATATGCCAACCAGTAAACTGTAGTCCATGATCTTGAAACTTTCCAACACCTGCCAGACAGCAATTAGATGAGTGGGGGGGGGGGGGGGGGGGGGGGGGGGGGGGGGGGGGGGGGGAAAGAAGGTCAACAAATCATGAACATAATGGGCAATATCTAGTGAGATATCATGAGATAACTCAAGTATAGCATGCATTGTGATGTATAGTATCATGGTGTGCAGCCACCAAAACAAAATTACACAATATAACTGACCCCAAGTGCCAAAGGATAATATATTGCCATTTGGGACTTCCCATTTGTCATCATCAATCATGTGCCGTCTCCACAATGAAGGTTGGATGCAATGGATCTCCAACACTGTCGGTCTCTCGCTTTGACTGTACATTCTGTCAGACTGGTGTTCGTCCACCTCTTGATGTTATCTTCCCACTTGTAGCATTGTCTACCTCTTGACCTCAACCTTGCCCTCCAGTATGGTTTTTATTAGAGTGTTATGTCTTTTAACATGGCTGAAATATTTCACTTGCCTCCTTTTTTATTTCTCTCATCAACTCTCTTTTCATTCCCAGTTTTTCTATGACCTCTGTATTTGATTAAGGTTAATATATTGCCATGTTAGGATCATGGTCTTATTTGTTTTGTTTCTTAATATCTTCCGTAATTTCAATGCTCAGTGAACGGAACTTTACATTATAAAACTTGTTCATTTGATTATGTATTGTGTTTGTCCAAACTTACTTTTTGTTTGGCACTGAATCAGTTCAGTATATAAAGGATCCTTTGACAAGATTTAAGCCCATTGGGCACATGTAGTTATCACATATTTTTATGGACCAATCGGCACTCATATGTGATGTGGACAAGATTTAAGCTCATTGGGCACATGTAGTTATCACATATTTTTATGGACCAATCGGCACTCATATGTGATGTGGACAAGATTTAAGCCCATTAGGCACATCTAGTTATCACATATTTGTATGGACCAATCGGCACTCATTGTGGACAGTATCAAGTCAGCCATCTTAACTGCCCAACCAAGACTTATCCTAGTACCTATTTAAGGTTTTTTTTATTATACTTATACTTATTATACTTATTTAATTTTTTTGTGTGGAAATAATACACCTATGTCGGTGAAACCTCAATTCATTAGGTGGAATTATACACTGATGTTGGTGAAACCTCAATTCATTAGGTGAAATAATACACCTATGTCGGTGAAACCTCAATTCATTAGGTGAAATAATACACCTATGTCGGTGAAACCTCAATTCATTAGGTGGAATTATACACTGATGTTGGTGAAACCTCAATTCATTAGGTGAAATAATACACCTATGTCGGTGAAACCTCAATTCATTAGGTGGAATTATACACTGATGTTGGTGAAACCTCAATTCATTAGGTGAAATAATACACCTATGTCGGTGAAACCTCAATTCATTAGGTGAAATAATACACCTATGTCGGTGAAACCTCAATTCATTAGGTGGAATTATACACTGATGTTGGTGAAACCTCAATTCATTAGGTGAAATAATACACCTATGTCGGTGAAACCTCAATTCATTAGGTGGAATTATACACTGATGTTGGTGAAACCTCAATTCATTAGGTGGAATCATACACTGATGTTGGTGAAACCTCAATTCATTAGGTGGAATTATACACTGAAGTTGGTGAAACCTCAATTCATTAGGTGGAATTATACACTGATGTTGGTGAAACCTCAATTCATTAGGTGGAATCATACACTGATGTTGGTGAAACCTAAATTCATTAGGTGGAATCATACACTGATGTTGGTGAAACCTAAATTCATTAGGTGGAATCATACACTGATGTTGGTGAAACCTAAATTCATTAGGTGGAATTATACACTGATGTTGGTGAAACCTCAATTCATTAGGTGAAATAATACACCTATGTAGGTGAAACCTCAATTCATTAGGTGGAATTATACACTGATGTTGGTGAAACCTCAATTCATTAGGTGGAATCATACACTGATGTTGGTGACACCTAAATTCATTAGGTGGAATTATACACTGATGTTGGTGAAACCTCAATTCATTAGGTGGAATCATACACTGATGTTGGTGAAACCTAAATTCATTAGGTGGAATCATACACTGATGTTGTGTTGGTGAAACTTAAATTCATTAGGTGGAATCATACACCTATGTTGGTGAAACGAGAGGCTAGAACACCGGACTCTCATTCGGGAGGCCCGGGTTCGATCCCTCGGTAAGGTGTCGGATTTTTTTCTGTCGGGGGCAAAAAGAAAATCCTAACCTGCACAGTTCGCGGCGACTGCACTAGCCAGGCGGCCTTTATTCCTCTGGCTCAAAGACCCCTCTGCCATACACCGCAAGGTACTATATTGGCAGTAAATGACAGTTTATGTTGGTGAAACCTCAATTCCAGAGATGGAATAATACACTTATGTAAGTGGAACCTCAACTCAAGAATTGGAATCACACAGGCTTGAGCCTGAGGAATTAAGGCTGCCTGGCTAGCGCAGTCGCCGCAACTGTGCAGGTTAGGGTTTTCTTTTTGCCCCGACAGAAAAATTCCCACACCTTACTGAGGATTCAAACCCGGGTATCCCAAAGGAGAACCTGAGATTCTAGCCACTCGGCCAGTCGCTCCTCATATGATGGTAAACTAGAAAATCCCATGTCTATAATTCGCAGGGTAAAAAATAAAGATGGATTGTTAAAAGAACAGAGCCAAAGAATTACAGAGATGAGTAACATGGGCAGGACAAGGTGGGTGCTGCAGAAGACAGCAAAGGAAAGGAGGGTTTGACATGAGTGAGTTGGATGAGGGCCTACGCTTCACTGGAGGATATACACTAGAAGCAGGAAGATATTTGTGTATGAAAGCTAATGTTTGCTGATTTCAGAGTCACTGCTAAGGCCAGCTTTGTATTTTCATAGTAATGGTATTTACCCCATGCTTCTAGAAATCTATAAAGAAGGATATAACCAGTGTGAAACAAAGTTAGTTAGTTATCAGTTGGGGTATCTTCGTTGCACTCCAGACATGTCCATAGGTGCTCAAATCCTCCCCCCAGCATATGCATCAGCGTCCGGTGGCTAATAGTGCCAGTTCTGTGTTGGTTGACGAGGCGCTTTGTTTTCCCGATGTACCTCTCGCGTCTGGCTGTACCGATTCTTACTCCCAGGTCTTTCATCCTGGAAAGCGATGTGGAATCACTGGCGTCAAAATCCTCTGTTCTCGCCATATCTTTAAGGGCGTTAATAACATCGGCACGATCCATGGGCTGGCCATCTACAGGGGGTGCAGAGCCAGCCAATTTATCAGCTCATTCATTTCCCTCGACTCCCGCATGTCCCAGGACGAAGATGAAGGTGACTTTGCGGACAACAGACTTCCGCAGCGACTCAGTCCACTGTCTACGTACAGATCCAGCTTCGACCTTCTGAATCATGCTCATTGAATCACTTAGTACACACACGTTGGTATAATGCTGTGATTCCAGCCATATGAAAGCCTGTGTAACTGCCATCACCTCCATCGTCATGCTGCTCGTGGTCATAGAGTGGGCACCACTGGATTCTTGAACGGTTCGGCCCGCTGAACGGGCTGTAAATGCCCACGCATTTCTCTGCTGCTTTACAACAGATCCATCTGTATAGATGAGCACTTCGGGGCTATCTGAGTGATCATAGATGAGCGCGTTAACCTCTGCATTGACAGCGGCAGGGTTCTGCTCTCTGCACCGTCTGTCGAGTGTGATAATGCAGGAGAAGGTACACTTAAAAGCTGGAGGCACCGGCACCCATTCCTTGCCGGGGTTGATACTGGTAAGACTGCAGACCTGTCTGACGACATCTTCCGCCCGACCCATCCATGATTTGCCCCTCTTTAGCCTGTCACCCTTTTCTCTGAATACAGCGTCATGCAGAGGGTGCTGCTCATCTGCACTTATTTTTAAGTATGCACGAGCTCTCCAGATCTTGATCCTGTGTTCCATTGTCGGGAAGTCAAGGAGGTATCTCATTGCTACACAGCTGGTGTCTCTCGTGCAGCCCAAAATGATGCGCATGGCTTCGTTTTGTACCTTTTCAAGTCTTCCAATCTGTGTAGGGCTGACAGTGAGGATGGCCAGGGCATACTCGATGCGTGAAAGCACAAGTCCTTGGAACAGAAGTAATAGCAGTCTTTGCTCGATATTGGCAGTCGCCATGACTCTCATTGCTGCCAAACCTTTTCGAGCCTTCGTTATGACATAATCGACATGATCTCTGAAGGACAGGCTACGATCAAGCCTCACGCCAAGATATGTCATGGACTGGGTTCTACTCTGAATGCTCCCATCCATTCTTACTGCCGGCAGGTCTGTTTTCACAATATGGTTGTTTAGTGAGAACCATGTAACCGTTGCCTTTGCAGGGTTGACAAGGGCATCGGCATCAGCACACCATGAGGAGATTCGATCTAGTTCGCCCTGCATATAGTTGGCAACCGCCTGTCTATCTCGACCCTGTCGATACACGAGGATGTCGTCAACGAATGATAGAATCCTACCCCTCCCATCCAACTGTTGTTCAGTGATCGGCACCGTATACACGTTGAATAGTACTGGTGACAGTGGTGAACCCTGCGGCAATCCTGGACATATCGTTATCGGCTCAGAAGACCAACTCCCGCATCTTAGGACCACCTTCCTTTGGAGTAGAACTGCAGCTATCCATCGTACAAGGTGAGGGTGCACTTTCAGTCTGAGGAGGGTTTGCATCAAGTGCTCGAAAGATACTCTGTTATATGCGTCCTCTAAGTCTATGGCGGCCGCACATGTCTCTTCTCTGACCTGAAATCCTTCGTAAACATCTTGAGCAAAGACCGCCGCTTTCAGCCATGACTCTTTGTTGCGTCTGTATCCTCCAAGTGTGGGCGGGAAGCAGCCGAGCTGTTCCAAGTCCCAAGCAAGTCTGTGTGCTACAATTTTCTCCAGTAGCTTACCAACAGTATTCTGCATCGTAATGATTCTGTAGCCGCTTATCTTGGAATGGTCTTTGTTCGGTTTTGGCAGCGGCAGCAAGTAGCTGTGTAGCCATTCTTCTTTGACCTGACCCCTCTGGATACTGGTGTTGAATTCTCTGGCCAGTTCTTCCATGTCATCATCTGATATCACCATTAGGTCACCATATCGAATGCCGTCTGGGCCTGGGGCGGTGTTAGGTGATTTCTTGAGCATCGCACGCAGTGTGAAACAAAGCATAAGCAACAGAGATTCATCAACAAGTACATCTGATTGTAATATTTCTCTCTAGCATATAATGAAAATCGTGTACTAAACATCAAACATACCAGACAATTCAAACATACCAGACAATTCAAACATACCATACAGTTCAAACATGCCAGACAATTCAAACATACCAGAAAGTTCAAACATACCAGACAGTTCAAACATGCCAGACAGTTCAAACATACCAGACAGCCTAAACATACCATACAGTTCAAACATGCCAGACAGTTCAAACATACCAGACAGTTCAAACATGCCAGACAGTTCAAACATGACAGAGTCTAAATAAACATACCAGACAGTTTAAACTCACCAGATTATAAATGTACCAGACAATAAAAACATACCAAACAGTTCACATGTACCAGACAGTTTAGACATACCAGATAGTTTAGACAGCCTAAACATACCAGACAGTTCAAACATACCAGATTGCAAATATACCATACAATAAAAACATACCAGTCTATATATACTAAATAGCTAATATACATTCTGTGATACAAATAAAAGCAACCTACCAGACAGTCTAAACCACAATAGACAATAGAAGCCACCTACCTGACAGTCTAAAACACACCAGACAGTAGAAGCCACCAACCCGACAGTATAAAAAACACCAGAAAATAGAAGCCACCTACCCGACAGTCTAAAACACACCAGACAATAGAAGCCACCTACTCGACAGTCTAAAAAACACCTACCACCTACTCGACAGTCTAAAACACACCAGACAGTAGAAGTCACCTACCCGACAGTCTAAAACACACCAGACAGTAGAAGTCACCCACCCAACAGTCTAAAACACACCAAACAATAGAAGCCACCTACCCGACAGTCTAAAACACACCAGACAGTAGAAGCCACCTACCCGACAGTCTAAAACACACCAGACAGTAGAAGCTACCTACCTGACAGTCTAAAACACACCAAACAGTAGAAGCCACCTACCCGACTCTCTAAAACACACCAGACAGTAGAAGCCACCTACCCAACAGTCTAAAACACACCAGACAGTAGAAGCCACCTACCCGACAGTCTAAAACACACCAGACAGTAGAAGCCACCTACCCGACAGTCTAAAACACACCAGACAGTAGATCTACCTGACAGTCTAAAACACACCAGACAGTAGAAGCCACCTACCTGACAATCTAAAACACACCAGACAGCAGAAGCCACCTACCCGACAGTCTAAAACACACCAGACAGCAGAAGCCACCTACCCGACAGTCTAAAACACACCAGACAGCAGAAGCCACCTACCCGACAGTCTAAAACACACCAGACAGCAGAAGCCACCTACCCGACAGTCTAAAACACACCAGACAGTAGAAGCCACCTACCCAACAGTCTAAAACACACCAGACAGTAGAAGCCACCTACCCGACAGTCTAAAACACACCAGACAGTAGAAGCCACCTACCCGACAGTCTAAAACACACCAGACAGTAGATCTACCTGACAGTCTAAAACACACCAGACAGTAGAAGCCACCTACCTGACAATCTAAAACACACCAGACAGCAGAAGCCACCTACCCGACAGTCTAAAACACACCAGACAGCAGAAGCCACCTACCCGACAGTCTAAAACACACCAGACAGCAGAAGCCACCTACCCGACAGTCTAAAACACACCAGACAGTAGAAGCCACCTACCCGACAGTCTAAAACACACCAGACAGTAGAAGCCACCTACCCGACAGTCTAAAACACTAGACAGTAGAAGCCACCTACCCGACAGTCTAAAACACACCAGACAGTAGAAGCCACCTACCCGACAAGTCTAAAACACACCAGACAGTAGATCTACCTGACAGTCTAAAACACACCAGACAGTAGAAGCCACCTACCCGACAGTCTAAAACACACCAGACAGTAGAAACCACCTACCCGACAGTCCCGCTGTAAAGTTTTAATAAGTGCATCATAGGTCTCCTTCTCCAAGACCAGCCCCTCAGGATGGTTCTCCATGAAGTCTAGGTCCTTCAGGGTTGGGGAGCTCTTGGAGCGTTCGTGCTTGGAGGCCTTGCGCTTATATGTGCTTCCTTTCATGTCATATTTCTCATGCAGCTTGACGGTTGATGGCAGCAGGTTGTTCATGACCGTGAAACGAATGTTCTTGCCTCCACACTGTGAACAATCAGTCGTGGAATCAATAACAGCATGATATTAATCAGAGAAATGGAGATCAGTATGGCCAAATGGATAAAAACACTCATTCTTAAACATCCGGTGTGCTGATGCCAAGGTAAGGGGTTCTTCTTCTTCTGCGTTCATCCGAAGTTTTTTTCCCGGATGTGATTGCATTGTGCCTGTTTACAGCAGAGCTGCATTCTAGCACCGTTAGGCCGACACATCCGACTTCTGCGGGCATTTGTTGACCGGGTTAACCTTCCCGGGGGTAAGTGGTTCAACCTCTAGATCGGATAGCTGGACTGAAATGTTGACTTCTTGTCCTGACTTGGGGGCGTAAATTACAAGTATCTCTGAAATTGGAGTAGTTCATCTGATGGTGAGGGACACTGGTAATGGGGAATGGTAATCCACACACAAAATTCAGCCCAGTACTGCAAGAAGTAGTTTGCATGGGCTACGCTTGAATTCAAAGCATGGAGCGCAAAAAACAAAACAGAGAAATCAGCCACGTGTTACCAGGGTCCACAATGGAAACAAATAATGCTTAATAACATACCAAGCTTGTCATAAGAGACAACTAAGGAAGCACGGGTAGAAACATCTAAACATGATTCAGGAGGCAGTCCTTTTATCTCAGGAGCCAGCATATTTTGTAGACGAACATGGTGATGTCATAAGGACAGTTTAAAGATGACCGCCCCACTTTTGACGTGCACCAAAGAGGAGCAGCGTTCTGTTATCCGTTTTGTTTTATCAGTGAAGGTGTGAAACGTATACAAATTCATTGGTGAATGAAGGTACAGTGCAGAGATGCATGCCTGTCAGTCCAGCAAGTGTATGAGTGGAGTAGGAAGTTTCAAACGGCATGACTTCTGTCAGGCCCACTGATTACTGACCCCAGAGTGGTTACACATGAGGCCAAGATAATTTTTTCCTACAGGAATCCAAGCGCTATCGGCACTTGAGGACTTGCACTGAATGCATCGAAAAATGCTGCATATGTTCTTTACCTTTTCAAGCATTTTATGGTATCTACATGTTTTCACTGTGTGTGTTTCATCATCAAGTGCCCTGTTGACTGGCGTGGCAATCATGCTTCTCCACATCTGGCACTCTCGATCACCCTCCTCCACATCTTGCAATCTCATTGAAGGTTGTCCACATCTTGCAATCTTCAACAGTCTGTATTAATTCATGTGCCTTTCCCTGCCATGTTAAAAGACGTTCAAGAATCTTCTTTTGCTATCTTTTCAACTGTCACCTGTTCCAATGTCTCTTTTCTCGTGAAGTAATAAAAAATGACCAACTGCCTCTTTCTGATGTTTATCTTCTCTGAATGTGCATGTGTATACATAAACAGGCAAGTTTTCTATTGTATCTGTGCGCTGTGTGCTGTGTCAGTGTATGAGCGTATAAACAGCATTATAATACTCTAACTACGACCTAACTGTGGCACGTTGAATAGATTATAAATGTGACTTGTTGCTCTTATAAATTACAACCAAACATCAGCAATAACAGTCAGGTACCTGGTAGCAGAAGAGGCCATAAAACTTGGGCAGTAATGTCCGCTTGTTTTGACTTATGTTCTGAGGGGGGGAAAATTCAAATAAATCTATTAACATAATTAGGTTCATATGTTTTACAAACATGGTGATTCAGAAATAAAATGTGTTACACCCAAACAAAATCTGGGCTATCAAGATACTGGCACCTTGTCGTCTTGACAGGCGATTGTTACATTGTGCTTTAAAGGGGACATAATAACTACAACCCATAGTCATAGCCAATGTGACTGATCAGATCAATTCTCCCGGAAATACAATACCTTACAGTGAAATATCTGTGATCTCCAACAACCAAACGGAAATTATAAGTGATGATATAATGATAAAGGACGTGAAAATAAGAATGTACAATCTGTACATCGTATCCACAATGGATGCAAGTGAACCCACGGTCATTTCCACCATCATGCACCACATGCTCAGCGTGTGACCTATCTGCAATCATTCTCTTCTTTGTCTTTATTCCATTCCTGATCTTTTTCCTCCTAGCTACCATGTAAAGAATAAAATAAACCTTTTCTTCTACTTCTTCTTTTGTTCGCTTGAAATGTGTCTATAACTGCAATGCTGTTCTTGTAAAAATGTAACTGTTTTTTTTAAAGTTCACTCAGTGGGTCCATAACCGCAATGTTGTCTCTTGTATGAATGTTACTGTCTGTTTTAGTTCACTCACTGGTCCATAGAGTTTATCTTCCACTGTTATTTCTCTAGGCTAGAAGGTTTGCCTAGATATGTTGTATCTTGGGTAGTCTTAGAGCAGTGGTTCTCAACCTTTTTTGGTCTGTGGCCCCCCCCCCCCCCTTCACCATATTTTCAGAATGTCATCTCCCCCTCCCCCCTTTTTGTATTTCCTACCTAAAAAATCCCCCCCCCCTCCCGCCCCTATACAGTATACGTAATAATGGAAGCACATACAAAACAAGTCTAGACAGTCCACATAAAAGCGTGATTTGTGGGTCTACTTACTTTATCAAATAAATTTTAAAAGGGTGAGACATACAGAACCGTAAAGTATGAAGGGAAAAACAATATCAAATAATCGGTTCTTGTATTAACGCCGCGATGTTGAAATAATCTTCATTCCCCCCCTGGAAACCCTAAAATTCCCCCCTGGGGAGGAATTCCCCACCAGTTGAGAACCACTGTCTTAGAGCTTCTACTTATGAAACCACATCCCTTCTGCCATCAGCCGTTTCTCAGCTCGCCTGCTTATTTTCCACATCTCACCCACACATATCCTGTACAAGTAGCCCCACGGCAGACACCAAGAGTCATGTGTGGAGTATTAGACCTTCACATACTAGGTCACAGTATGAGGTGGGATAGCCAGTTCCCTTGCTCACTGTTATTTCCAAACAATTACCATAAAACAGCCTGGTGCCCATCTTAAGAGGCTGGGTCTATCTCTGGGTGGTATAAATATCAGAACTCTGCTAGGGATTTCACCCAGCACAGGCAAGTACACTGACCACTACACCATCAAGGCAGTAAGTACACAGTACAGGCACTATAAATCATTTTAACACTCTTTTTCCCCTACTCCCATTAACAGCTTTATTTTGGGGGTGAGTTTGTTTGTCTTGTTTGTTTGTCCTCCACTTTTGCCGTTAGGCATCATGGGGAGGGGTAATTGAAGTTCCGGCGCCTTTCCTCCAATGTCCTCCATGAATCAGTAAATTTCTTATTATGCAAAAAGCTACTTTTGCCATTTGCAAAAATGTGTTACAATTTCAGTGTTTTTATCAGAGGTTCTACATACCAAGAAATAACCGGTCAGCTGTTAAAACATGTTACAATTTAAATGTTTTTATCAGTTGTTCTACATACCAAGAAATAACCGGGCAGTCGTGAAAATTTGTTACAATATCAGTATGTTTATCAGTGGTTCTACATACCAAGAAATAACCTGGTAGCAGTTTCTGTAGAAAGTCTGCTTCTTTGTGTTGAACGGTTTTGATGATGAACTCGTCATCCTGAGTCAAGTAGAAGATGCTTCCACTGGCTCCTGGATTTGACAGCTCCTTCAATGGCTCATCGCACAAAGAAAGCTGAAACACAACACTAGCTTGTTATGATGTGCCTTTAAGTTAAAATAGCTAGATAAACATTAAAAGCAGTAGCAGAAGATGATGATGCTTCAGCAGTAGCAGGAAAAGATAATGATGCTTCAGCAGGAGCAAGAGAAGATGATGATGATGC
The DNA here is from genome assembly GCA_014155875.1 of Cepaea nemoralis. Taxonomy (NCBI): domain Eukaryota; kingdom Metazoa; phylum Mollusca; class Gastropoda; order Stylommatophora; family Helicidae; genus Cepaea; species Cepaea nemoralis. The sequence continues at coordinate 200,968 of JACEFZ010009115.1, forward strand.
TTCAGTAGTAGCAGGAGAAGATGATGATTCAGCAGTAGTAGAAGAAGATGATGCTTCAGTAGTAGCAGAAGATGATGCTTCAGCAGTAGCAGGAGAAGATGATGATGATACTTCAGCAGTAGTAGATGATAATGCTTCAGTAGTAGCAGGAGAAGATGATGATGCTTCAGTAGTAGCAGAAGATGATGATGATTCAGCAGTAGTAGAAGATGATGATGCTTCAGCAGTAGCAGAAGATGATGATGATTCAGCAGTAGTAGAAGATGATGATGCTTCAGCAGTAGCAGATGATGATACTTCAGCAGTAGTAGGAGATGATAATGCTTCAGTAGTAGCAGGAGAAGATGATGATGCTTCAGTAGTAGCAGAAAATGATGATGATTCAGCAGTAGTAGAAGATGATGATGCTTCAGCAGTAGTAGGAGATGATGATGATGCTTCAGTAGTAGCAGAAGATGATGATGATTCAGCAGTAGTAGAAGATGATGATGCTTCAGCAGTAGCAGATGATGATACTTCAGCAGTAGTAGGAGATGATGATGGTGATGATAATGCTTCAGCAGTAGCAGGAGATGATGATGATGATGCTTCAGCAGTAGCAGAAGAAGATGATGATGAAGATGATGATGCTTCAGCAACAGCAGGAGGAGGAAGAGGAAGTAGAAGTAGAAGAAAATTTAGACTCACCAGCAGAAAAAGGAGGAGGAGGAGGACAACAAGCAATAAGAGTACTAAATCAATTAACCCCCCCCCCCCCCCCCCCCCCCCCCCCCCGTTATTTTAATGTCTTCCCCTATGAATAATCAACATCATCATGTGCCCTGCCAGCTGGCGTAGGCATTCATCTCTCTCCACAGATCTGTCTTTGGTGTTCTGGATCAACTCTGCTGATGATATTCCTCCATGCCACCATCTCAGTCCATCCAGCATCATTTCTCTTTTCCGCTACCCTCCAAAGTAAAAGAAACAACCTTACAAGCCTACAATCTTTCTTATAAGTTTCAAGTAGCACTCACCATAAAGTCATCTGGCTGGATGCCAAACAAGTCTCGAAAATAACGGAAAGCAACTGGGGCGTATGTCTTAAAACGAAAATCACTGTAGTGGTGAGCCGGAGTCAAATTGCTTCCTTCGCTGTAAGGATAAGATAAATTATATTTGATAATAATGAAGAAAATGTGTTCTCAAAGAATGATAATAATATAAGAGTTATTAATCTGGATTACCCGCTGGCTGTTGTAAAAGGTATCGAGCAAAGAGCATGCACTCCGTTGCCCTGGCGATGATTCTGGGATTTCACTGTGAAGGCTAATGGACAATGCTTGAAAAAGGAGAGTCTGGCATATGAGACAACGACCTGCAGCATCAGAATGGAGGTGGAAGCAGTGATGGCAGCCTTCTGATGGTTGGAGGTAACCGCTACAACACACATTGCATTCATTACGGATTCACAGAGTATGCTTAGTAAGGTGGAGAAAGGAATGCTAGTTCTGCAGTGTTTCTGCTCTTAGGGCTCATAGTTCTGTACTGTTGCTACTCTTAGGTCTGCTAGTTCTACAGTGCTTACGACGGGAAAAGAAAAATTACTTTAAGAACTTAGTAATGGATAAAACAAATAGTAAGGATATATGGAAGGCAATTAACACCTTGACAAACAAGTATAACTTCCGAAATTCTTTACCATCAAATCATATTACATGCGACCAATTCAGTAATTTTTTTCAAACTGACATAGACCAGTTGAAGGCTTCAATACCTCATTCTCCTTGCAACTTATCTTTACTGTCATCGTTTTGCGAGAATAGATGCTCCCGCGATATTCTTTCCGACATACCGCTAATGACAATCACTGAAGTATTCACTTACCTCAGTAACCTAAAAAACACAACCTCATCTGGGTTAGATGGAATCCACAACCGGATTCTCCGTTGTGCTGCACCAGTGATCTGTATATCACTAACCTATGTATATAATCAGTGTCTCACCAAAGGCCACTTTCCATCAGCTCTCAAAATTGCTAAAGTGTACCCTCTTCTTAAATCTGGTTCATTGGACAATGGTCTCCCGAACAATTACAGACCCATTTCCTTACTATCATCACTATCTAAGCCACTAGAAAAACACATCCATAAAGTAACATTACAGTATTTAGTTTGCAACAAGCTTATTGTTGAAAGCCAATCAGGATTTCGACCAAAATATTCTTGCCATACGGCCCTAACAAACATGATAGAAAATTGGCACCAGAATATAAACAACAACAGTCTATGTGGAACTGTGTTTATTGATTTCAAGAAAGCATTTGATTTGATAGACCATGTTATTTTAATTAAAAAACTTGAGACAATGAAAACTGGTCCTAATGTAGTCACTCTAATATCATCTTTTCTATCAAACAGAAAGCAAGTAGTATCACATAATAAATATCTATCTCAAACCACTACCTTCAATATTGGAGTAACGCAAGGCTCTATTTCTATTCTTGGCCCTCTATTATTTGCCATATATATTAACGATCTACCTTTGCATCTTTCGTCGTCCTGCGATCTATTTGCAGACGACTGTACAGTGTACACAAACGCTGAAAACTGTATTTTACTGGAGTCATCTTTACAACAAGAATTAAATAATGTAGTTAGGTGAAGCTATTCAAACCGTATGCAAATTAACATCACTAAAACAAAATCAATGTTATTAACAACCAGACAAAGACTTCAAACTCTAAGCTCACACACATCACTTCAACTTCAAATCGATAACATGCCAGAAGAAAGTGTAATTGAGCACAAAACATTAGGCCTAATCATTGATGGAAACCTAACCTTTAATTCCCACGTTCAAGCGCTCATTAAACAAACAGCGAAAAAAGTCTACCAACTCGCCAAGATTAAAAACTTCCTTGATGAGGACACAAGGAAACTATTCTATACTTCTCATATACAGACACACTTTGACTACTGCTCTACAGTCTGGGACGGTTGTTCTAATTCAAACACCAAGCGACTTTACTCACTCCAGAAACGGGCCATGAGTCTAATTTATAGCAAACATTTATCTGACAATCCTAGCCTGTATAAACGCCTTCATTTACTACCACTCCGCAAACGCCTGCTTTTCAATAAAGCTAAACTAATTCACAAAATCCTGCATCGGAATGCCCCAAATTACCTTTGGCCATTGTTTAAATATAACACAGTAAACGTTTAAATATATTACACATTCAGAAGCCTAGGATTGACTTATACAAAACAAGCTTAACGTACTCCGCAGCTCAGCTGTGGAACAATCTTCCACAAGAAATCAAAGACATCACCAATCCCTATTCATATAATCGCAAATTATTCGAACACCATCTCAGTACGGATTACCTTCCCCCTTAATAATAGAGATAATAATAATAATAACAAAACCCTAGTATAACAGCCAGTCCCCTTTTGGTAGGCCAGTATATTCCACATGGCTAATAACAAGTGTCAGATCATTATCTAATATTACTGAGTCGTGTAGTTTTGATGTTCGCATTTTGCCCATGCCTTTATAAAGCATATCTTTTATATTGTTGCTGTTCTCTGTTAGCCTTGAATGATGTGTGAATGAAATAATGTATGAAAGAGAGTGATAGAAGGGCAGAATGTTAGACGGGCCTGCGTGCACAATTCTTAACCCTTTGAAAATAAAGTTTGTTCGTTCGTTCGTTCGTGTTTCTACTCTTAGGTCTCACAGTTCTGTACTGTTGCTACTCTTAGATCTACTAGTTCTGTACTGTTGCTACTCTTAGGTCTACTAGTTCTGTACTATTGCTACTCTTAGGTCTACTAGTTCTGTACTGTTGCTACTCTTAGATCTACTAGTTCTGTATTGTTGCTACTCTTAGGTCTACTAGTTCTGTACTGTTGCTACTCTTAGGTCTACTAGTTCTGTACTGTTGCTACTCTTAGGTCTCATAGTTCTGTACTGTTGCTACTCTTAGGTCTGCTAGTTCTGCAGTGTTTCTACTCTTAGGTCTCATAGTTCTGTACTGTTGCTACTCTTAGATCTACTAGTTCTGTACTGTTGCTACTCTTAGGTCTACTAGTTCTGTACTGTTGCTACTCTTAGGTTTACTAGTTCTGTACTGTTGCTACTCTTAGGTCTACTAGTTCTGTAATGTTGCTACTCTTAGGTCTGCTAGTTCTGTACTGTTGCTACTCTTAGGTCTACTAGTTCTGTACTGTTGCTACTCTTAGGTCTCATAGTTCTGTACTGTTGCTACTCTTAGGTTTACCAGTTCTGTACTGTTGCTACTCTTAGGTCTGCTAGTTTTGAACTGTTCCTGCTCTTGTCTGCTAGTTCTGCTAGTAGGTCTGCTAGTTCTGCAGTTTCTACACTTAGGTCTGCTAGTTCTGTACTGTTGCTGCTCTTAGGTCTGCTAGTTCTGTACTGTTGCTGCTCTTAGGTCTGCTAGTTCTGTACCCATGCTGCTCTTAGGTCTGCTAGTTCTGTACTGTTGCTGCTCTTTGGTCTGCTAGTTCTGTACCCATGCTGCTCTTAGGTCTGCTAGTTCTGTACTGTTGCTGCTCTGTCTGCTAGTTCTGCAGTATCTACACTTAGGTCTGCTAGTTCTGTACTGTTGCTGCTCTTAGGTCTGCTAGTTCTGTACTGTTGCTGCTCTTAGGTCTGCTAGTTCTGTTCTGTTGCTGCTCTTCAGTAGTGAAACAACTGACTCGGTTGGAATTTTACAACAAACACAAACTGAAGTTGTGGAATACCTCGGAAAGAAGACAACCTCGACGACACCAAAATCCTGCATCAAGACATCCCTCTCTGGCTTGGCTGACAATCCTCCCACACTCTGACCTATCCCCAGCTGAATGGCTGCCATCAACTCAGAGGTGGGTTTCTGAAACACAGCAAATGTACTGTCAGTGCTGTCACTGAAAGATAGGTTAAACTACAGTCACTGCAAGATAGGTCACATGTACAGTTACTGCTGTCACTGCAAGATAGGTCAGATGTACCGCTACTGCAAGATAGGTCAAATGTACAGTTACTGCAAAATAGGTCAAATTTAGTCACTTCTGTCATTGAAAGATAAGTAAAATGTAGTTACTGCTGTCACTGTAAGATAGGTCAAATGTAAAGTTACTGGTGTCATTGAAGATATCTCAAATGTACAGTTACTGCTGTCATTGCAAGATAGGTCAAATGTACAGTTATTGCTGTCATTGAAAGATAGGTCAAATGTACAGTTACTGCAGTCGCTGCAAGATAAGTCAAATGTACAGTTACTGCTGTCATTGATAGGTCAAATGTACAGTTAATGCTGTCACTGAGGATAAGTGAAATGTACAGTTACTGCTGTCATTGAGGATAGGTCAAATATACAGTTACTGCTGTCATTGAAAGATAGGTCAAATGTACAGCTACTGCTGTCACTGCAAGATAGGTCAAATGTACAGCTACTGCTGTTATTGAGGATAAGTCAAATGTACAGTTACTGCTGCCATTGAGGATAAGTCAAATGTACAGTTACTGCTGCCATTGAGGATAAGTCAAATGTACAAGATGATTAGAAAGTTCCTCCCAATGTGGCTGTACCGTTGTTCTATGCATCTGCTTATGTACAATAAAATGCATGAGCTGTGGTTCTCACAAGTGGATGACATGAGCAACATAGAGTAAGACAAACTGGCACAGTTACACTGCAACATAATCTGTTCTGTTCAAAGTAGTGGTAGCACAGTCAAGAACCAACATCACAGCACTCGGGACATTCCCATACATGCTGCTGTAGCACAGTGACTAACGTGATGGCTGTTAGACCAACCCGGTAAACATGAGTTGAGTCCAGAATTGATATCACAGTCACAGCACATGGGACATTCCCATACATGCTGCGGTAGCACAGTGACTAATGTGCTGGCTGTTAGACCAACCCGGTAGACATGAGTCCAGAACTGATATCACAGCACTATGGATAGTCCCATACGTGCTCCGTCCAACATCTGCAACAGCCAGCATAGAATCCCAATACTAATGGTACCAGTAACAATCTGATTATATGTCCGACTGCCCTTTCCTCTGAGGCTTGAGTGTTGGCCAGATCCTTTCCTCACTCCCTACAGCGCCATTCTCACCAAGCCATGATGACCTACCCGTTCGTCTGCTATATACATGATCCCAAACCATGTCTGCCTTATCATTCACCAACACCCACCACTGTTGCAGACCCAGCCAACCTGCCCGCCTGCACATTCCCCACCACACCAGCATGTCCTGGGGAAAACATCCAACAGTGCACACATGAAATGCCCACGGATGTTCATTCTTTTGGTAAATCTGACTTGTTCCAGGTCGACCCAGCCTTAAGTGGGTACCACCCACAATCATGTGATCAATCCCACCCTGTATATATTACACAGTAAAACTTTGATTAATCGTCAATCGATTAACAGTCAGTTTCTGTTATCCATCATCATCTTTAAGAAACTACTGAGTATCAACAAACAAATCATCTTTAAAATTGTCCATGGATTACTTTTACACCCTAATGTATAACACTGGAAGTGATTGTATTGTATGTTGGCGGAGGAGTTGCGCTTGATCTGGTGCACCACAAACCCATCACTAACCACCACTGTGTTACACACTGGTCTCAGTCATGACAGAGTGTGTTTGAATTAATGTTCTGTTTCATAGTGCCCTGATTAACTTTTTTGGCATACCGTTACGATAGTCCTACTGTTCTGTATTTTTAAGCTGTGTTTCGATTTTGTCACAACACATTTCTGTATTCAACACTATTCTGTATACAACACTATATATTGAAGTTTATATTGATCGTTTTGTAAAATTAAATACAATATGTATGTATTATTCACTTTTAGAGGATTTTATATTAAGAGATTTCTGTTATCCGTCTATTTGGTTATCCATCACAGTCCTGGTCCGGGTGGTGACCATTAATAGAAGTTTGACTATATATATATAAGTAAATATCTGGATGGCTTGGCCACATGAAAACAACACCGTTGAAATGGAGCGTGTTAGCAACTTGCATTATAAGCGGTGAATTGTCATATAATTTTTTGTTGCAAACAAAGAAACTTGTGAACATTCGCATGCATCCATGTATAGAAGTTTTACAGTCGACAGGAGTACAATCAGTCGCTGGGTTCACAGAATCAAGGAATCAGGAAGTGGAGATATGGAGCTGCTTAATCGGCCGTGCTGTGGACGTCCTGCCCAAGCCACCAACGCAGAATTGTTGAAATGTGCTGACAGCATTATTCTTACTGATAGGTGAATCACTACTCAACAAATGACCTTAAGCTGTCAGTCAGCAATGGTAGTGCAAATGCAATTAAAACTCTCAGATTTTCTAAGGTTTGAGAAAGATGGGTTCTCAAAGTCACAAATGAGCACTGACTGCAAAAGAAAGCAATTTCTTCTGAATTGTTGAAGCATTTCAATGCTGATGGAGAGAACGTTATGGCTAAGATTGTTATAGATGACGAAACATGGGTACATAATTTTGAACCTGAGACAAACAATCAGTCAATTCAGTGACATCCGCAATCATCACGAAGTAAGAAATTCAAGACAACTCCTTCAGCTGGAAAGGTCATGGTCACTGTCTTTTGGGACATTGAAGGTGTGATTCTTGTGGATGTTATGCCAAGAGAAGAGACAACTCTCGAGCTCACAATAAGACATTGAAAAAACTCAACGTTTTTGCAGTAGACCTGCTTCTCCTTCCTGACAGTGCGGGCCCTCACACAAGTCTGGCAACAGGGGAAGCAATCACTAAACTGGGTTGGCCTGTACTACCCCACCCACCCTATAGTCCCAATTCGGCATACTCTGATTTTCATCTATTTGGCCACTTAAAGATTCACTCAGTGGACAAGGTTTGAAGATGAAGAAGTGATTCATGCAGCGAAGAACTGGCTACATGATCAAGACAAACTCTGGTACAGGCAAGGAATACACTTGTTTCACACTGGCATAAAGCCGTGCAAGTTGATGAGGAATATGTTAAATAACACCAATGTTTTCATGACATATCCATGTATATTGTGTATAAATTTCATGCTTTTTGAATAAACAGCTCATGAGAAAAACGATGTGTGCAGTACTTTCTGAACGCCCCTCGTATTTAACAATATAAGGACAAATCCCAGTGATTTTATTGCTAATTTAAAAACAAAAAGGCCTATGTAATATTAAATATTTACAGACATACATATTTAGCAATATAAGTATAGATCCTAATGATTTCATTGCTAATTTACGTACACACATATTCAACAACAAAAGCTCAGATTCTAGTGATTTTATTTTTTAAAAACTGCCAAATTGTTATTACTGGCTATAGTACCTTGCGATGTGGGACGGACGTGTGGTGTGTGTGTGTGTGTGTGGGGGGGGGGGGGGAGAATTGAGGCCCCCTAGGTTTGCGGCAACTGTGCTGAATAGGGTTTTCTTTTTACCCCCAACAAAAAAATCAAACATTACCGAGGATTCAAACCCAAGTCTCCCGAATGTAAACCCGACATTCTAATCACTTGGGCAGAGTTATTTTATTGCTAGTTTTAAAGCAAGACAGACTGATGTCACATTAAACATTTATCTAATATATATTTAACAACAGACACCAAGATTGGAGAGATTTTACCTATGAACAAATGCAGAAACTCACCTTTTTGTAGGACACGATGCCAGATTTATCCACCCGCCTGTGTCCAATCTTCTTCTCCTTCTCTCTGACAGAGTAGCTGTGCTGGCTTGTCTGGGGACAACAGTAGAACAACAATAAGGACTATTTCAAAAACCCATTAACAAGGAATCATGAATATTAATGATGTTGAGCAAACTCAACTCGGCTTCTGTTTCATAGCCGGTAAATTCTTCTAGTACCGAAGAAACCTGACATATGAATACAACATAGTCAATAATTCACATGCAATGAGTGAGTAAATATGAGACATGAAACTACTAAGATGATAGTCAAAATTCAGGGTAAAAGATTCAAAGGATGTGAAAGGAATATCAACATGACACCGGCATGCAAGAACATAGTCATTCAGTCCTTTGGAGAGCTCAAGAGAATTGTTGAGAACAGAGAAATTAAAGAATGATGTGACTTCAGATTATTTTTTTTTGGGGACGTTTGCCCGCTTTGAACTTAAGGTTAGTCCATTCACACTACTTCTAGTAGTGCTGGACTGAATTTTGCATGTGGATTAGCTTTGCCTATTAACAATATCCCTCGCCATCAGGCGAACCCACTCCGACTTCAGAGATACTTGTAATTTACATACCCAAGTCAAGGACATTAAGTCAACATGTTAATCAAACTATCCAATCTAGGGGTGAACCCCTTTCCTCTGCATCAACACACAAGATGTCTAAGAACACGTTTTCTTATCCATTCCGCCATGCTGACCTACTCTTCAGATGATGATGATGATGGAAGTTAGAGTGGCTGAATGGATACGAGTGCTCGTTCTTACACATCCAGTGTGCTGTTGCCAAGATAGCAGGTTTGAACCCCTACCCCGGCCCGATGGGCAAAACTGTTGACTTCTCGTCCTTGACTTGGAAGCGTAGATTACAGGTACCTGTGAAGTCAGAGTGGGTTCACCTGATGCTGAGGGACACTGGTACATAAGTAAAGCTAATCCACAAGCAAAAATCAGTCCAGTGCCTAGAAGTAGTAGCACGTGTGTGGACTATGTTTGAGTTCAAAGTGAGAGAACGAAAACATAAAAAATAAAAACACAAAGATGATGAGTGGGTAATATTTTATTTTAATTAATGTTAAAACTGTAGTTTAGCATGGGAGCTGTAGTTGCATGTTTGATTTGGTGGTGTGGTGTGGTGGCATGGGAGTTGTGGTGGTGTGGTGGCATGGGAGCGGTGGTGATGTGGTGGCATTGGAGCTGTGGTGATGTGGTGGCATGGGAGCTGTGGTGGCATGGGAGCTGTGGTGGTGTGGTGGCATGGGAGCTGTGGTGGTATGGTGGCATGGGAGCTGTGGTGGTGTGGTGGCATGGGAGTGGTGGTGTGGTGGCATGGGAGTTGTGGTGTGGTGGCATGGGAGTGGTGGTGTGGTGGCATGGGAGTGGTGGTGTGGTGTTGTGGCATGGGAGTTGTGGTGTGGTGGCATGGGAGTGGTGATGTGGTGGCATGAGAGTTGTGGTGGTGTGGTGGCATGGGAGTGGTGGTGTGGTGGCATGGGAATTGTGGCGTTGTGGCATGGGAGTTGTGGTGTGGTGGCATGGGAGTGGTGGTGTGGTGGCATGGGAGTGGTGGTGTGGTGGCATGGGAGTGGTGGTGTGGTGGCATGTAAGTGGTGGTGTGGTGGTGTGGTGGCATGGGAGTGGTGATGTGGTGGCATGAGAGTTGTGGTGTGGTGGCATGGGAGTTGTGGTGGTGTGGTGGCATGGGAGTTGTGGTAGTGTGGTGGCATAGGAGTTGTGGTGTGGTGGCATGGGAGTGGTGGTGTGGTGGCATGGGAGTTGTGGTGGCATGGGAGTGGGTGTGTGGTGGCATGGGAGTTGTGGTGGTGTGGTGGCATGGGAGCTGTGGTAGTGTGGTAGCATGGGAGCTGTGATAGTGTGGTAACATGGGAACTGTGGTGGTGTGGTGGTATGGGAGAAGTGCATGTGTGGTGGCATGAGAGCTGTAGTGGTGTGGTGGCATGGGAGCAGTGCATGTGTGGTGGCATGAGAGCTGTAGTGGTGTGGTGGCATGGGAGCAGTGGTGGTGTGGTGGCATGGGAGCTGTGGTAGTGTGAAGGCATGGGAGCTGTGGTAGTGTGGTGGCATGGAGCTGTGGTGGCATGGAAGCTGTGGTGGCATGGAAGCTGTGGTAGCATGAGAGCTGTGGTAGCATGAGAGCTGTGGTGGTGTGGTGGCATAGGAGCTGTGGTAGTGTGGTGGCATGGGAGCTGTGGTAGTGTGAAGGCATAGGAGCTGTGGTAGTGTGGTGGCATGGGAGCTGTTGTAGTGTGGTGGCATGGGAGCTGTGGTGGTGTGGTGGCGTGAGAGCTGTAGTGGTGTGGTTGCATGGGAGCAGTGGTGGTGTGGTGGCATGGGAGCAGTGGTGGCATGGGAGCAGTGCATGTGTGGTGGCATGAGAGCTGTAGTGGTTTGGTGGCATGGGAGCAGTAGTGGTGTGGTGGCATGGGAGCAGTGGTGGTGTGGTGGCATGGGAGTAGTGGTGATGTGGTGGTATGGGAGTTATGGTGGCATGGGAGCTGTGATGGTGTGGTAGCATAGGGGCTGTGGTGGGTGTGGTAGTATGGGAGGGGAGCTGAGGTGGTGTGGTGGAATGGGAGCTGTGGTGGCATGATAGCTGTATGGTGTGGTGGCATGGGAGCTGTGGTGGCATGGGAGCTGTGGTGGCATCAGAGCAGTGCATGTGTGGTGGCATGAGAGCTGTGGTAGTGTGGTGGTATGGGAGCTGTATGGTGTGGTGGCATGGGAGCTGTGGTAGTGTGAAGGCATGGGAGCTGTGGTAGTGTGGTGGCATGGGAGCTGTGGTAGTGTGGTGGCATGGGAGCTGTGGTAGTGTGGTGGCATGGGAGCTGTGGTGGTGTGATGGCATGGAAGCTGTGGTGACATGGAAGCTGTGGTGGCATGGAAGCTGTGGTAGCATGGAAGCTGTGGTAGCATGAGAGCTGTGGTGGTGTGGTGGCATAGGAGCTGTGGTAGTGTGGTGGCATGGGAGCTGTGGTAGTGTGAAGGCATAGGAGCTGTGGTAGTGTGGTGGCATGGGAGCTGTTGTAGTGTGGTGGCATGGGAGCTGTGGTGGTGTGGTGGCGTGAGAGCTGTAGTGGTGTGGTTGCATGGGAGCAGTGGTGGTGTGGTGGCATGGGAGCAGTGGTGGTGTGGTATCATGGGAGCAGTAGTAGTGTGAAGGCATGGGAGCTGTGGTGTGAAGGCATGGGACTTGTGGTAGTATGATGTGAAGGCATGGGACTTGTGGTAGTGTGGTGGCATGGGAGCAGTGCATGTGTGGTGGCATGGGAGTAGTGGTGATGTGGTGGTATGGGAGTTGTGGTGGCATGGGAGCTGTGATGGTGTGGTAGCATAGGAGCTGTGGTGGGTGTGGTAGTATGGGAGGGGAGCTGAGGTGGTGTGGTGGAATGGGAGCTGTGGTGGCATGATAGCTGTATGGTGTGGTGGCATAGGAACCTTGATGGTGTGGTGGCATGGGAGCTGTGGTGGCATGGGAGCAGTGCATGTGTGGTGGCATCAGAGCAGTGCATGTGTGGTGGCATGAGAGCTGTGGTAGTGTGGTGGCATGGGAGCTGTGGTGGCATGGGAGCTGTGGTGGCATGGGAGCTGTGGTGGCATGGGAGCTGTGGTGGCATGGGAGCTGTGGTGGCATGGAGCTGTAGTGATGTGGTGGCATGGGATCTGTGGTGGTGTGGTGGCATGGGATCTGTGGTGGTGTGGTGGCATGTGAGCTGTGGTGGTGCGGTGGCATAGGAGATGTGGTGGTGTGGTTGCATGGGAGCAGTGCATGTGTGGTGGCATGAGAGCTGTAGTGGTGTGGTTGCATGGGAGATGTGGTAGTGTGGTGGCATGGGAGCTGTGGTAGTGTGATGGCATGAGAGCTGTGGTGGTGTGGTGGCATGGGAGCTGTGGTGGTGTGGTGGCATGGGAGCAGTGGTGGGAAGGGAGCAATGGTGGTGTGATGGTATGGGAGTTGTGGTGGCATGGGAGCTGTGATGGTGTGGTAGAATAGGAGCTGTGGTGGGTGTGGTAGCAAGGGAGCTGAGGTGGTGTGGTGGAATGGGAGCTGTGGTAGCATGAGAGCTGTATGGTGTGGTGGTGTGGTGGAATGGGAGCTGTGGTGGCATGGGAGCTGTAGTGGTGTGGTGGCATGGGAGCAGTGGTGGTATGGTGGCATGGGAGCAGTGCATGTGTGGTGGCATGAGAGCTGTGGTGGTGTGGTGGCATGGTAGCAGTGGTGGTGTGGTGGCATGGGAGCAGTGCATGTGTGGTGGCATGAGAGCTGTGGTGGCATGGGAGCTGTATGGTGTGGTGGCATGGGAGCTGTGATGGCATGGGAGTTGTGGTGGCATGGGAGCTGTAGTGGTGTGGTGGCATGGGAGCTGTAGTGGTGTGGTGGCATGGTAGCTGTGGTGGTGTGGTGGCATGTGAGCTGTGGTGGTATGGGAGCTGTGGTGTTGTGGTAGCATGAGAAGCATGGGAGCTGTGGTAGGTGGAAGCTGTGGTGGACTGGGAGCAGTGGTGTGGTAGCAAGGGAGCTGTGATGGTGTGGCAGCATGAGAGCTGTGGCATGGTAGCATGGGAGCTGTGGTGGTGTGGTAGCATGCTTGCCTGCTGGTCCAGTGGGATGTGGTGGAGATTTGTCTTTCATTGACCTAGGATCTCAAGTCAACGGAGCCTAAAATGGATAGGATCAAATGTAAATTAAAGCAGCTGGCTTAACACAGACACCATACATCCAGTGCCAATTGGTGTATAGACATATGGGGCTAGCACCATACACCCACTATGAGTATTGCAAGTAAAAGAGTCCCTTATTTTCCTTTGTTTACAGTCCAGAATGCAGATCCTAGAGGCAATCATTTGAGAACAAAGGAAAGAAAACACTGTAAACAGTTCATAAATCTTACAGGAAATGGAAGAAGTATTGCAAGAAAATGTATGAAATATTCTGAAGAAATACTCTAGTTTCAATCAAACAAGGTGTAAGTAGCCCATAATAGAAACTTTCACTTGGGTGTGAAGTGTAGGGCTTTCACAGAATACTGTGGTTAGTTGGCCAGTTCTCTTTCCTTCCAAGTCTTATCTGGTAATCAACAAGGCTGAATTAACCCCAAAGAGCTCTACTGGTTTTTAAAAAAAAACAAAAAAAACAATCATGTTGCTATTATGGATTGAACCAAGACTACTGACTTAATGGGTAGGTATGCCAAGCACTGTGCCACAACTCCAGTTTCAAATACTTTATAGCTGCAATAGTGCAGTGACTAACATGTCAGCCTTCTATAGCCCAAAGGGCATGTCTTCAATCCTCCATCGAAGTGAACTGTTTAAATTGACGAACCAGCATTAAATGGGTACCAGGAAATGTCTGGAAAATAAAGGTAGCCGGTGAAATACTGACAACATTACTCATCAAGTGCCAACTGATGTATACAAATATAGGGCTAGAATCATATTACATGGCACGGAGGCTTGGACATTGAAAAAGCAATTAGAAGTTGAATAGAGGAACTGAGGATGGGAATATACAGGAGAATATGTCATATTTCATGGAAACAAAAACAATTAAATAGGGAGGTTCTAGAAAAATGGGAATGAAAAGAGTTGACAAAAGAAATAAAAAAGAGGCAAGTGAAATATTTTGGCTACGTTAAAAGACATAACACTTATAAAAACCAAACTGGAGGGTAAGGCTGAAGGCAAGCAAGCAAAAGATAGACGATACAAGTGGGAAGGAAACATTACGAGATGGACAAACAGCAATCTGACAGAATGTACAGTCAGTGAGAGAGACAGACAGCGTTGGATTGATTGATTGATTGATTGATCTAGGAATCGACACATCACAGCATTCGGGGCATTCCCATAGGCGCTCCATCCCCATCCTCAGCAGCCAGCGAAGAGTTCCAACACTAATAGTACGAGTAGCAATCTGATTATATGTCCATCTCGCCTTTCCTCTGAGCATCGAGCGTCGACCGTTTGACTCGTGCTCCGAAGGTTGTGGGTTCGATTCCGGGCCGCACCTTTCGGTTTACGAGTTAAATGTTTCGGAGACTCCTGTGGGTCGTCGCTAAAAGCTACGGAGTTCGTGCTTTGTGCGACGCTTTCCGCGCTGCGGAAAGAGACCGAGCCATATGGGATAAAACCCGGTGCGATGAAGTCGACTCTGTCAACTTTTAAGCGACTTTTTATCGAGCGTCGACCAGATCCTCTCGTCACTCCTCGCTGCCTCATTCTTGCCAGACCATGATGATCCATCTGCTCCTCCGAGGTGTACACGTGCTCCCATAAGGCCGCAACCACGTCTGCCTTGTCATGCATCAACACTCCACCAAGTTTTGCAGAGCCAGCCAATCTGTCCGCCTGTTCATTCCCCAGCACACTGGCATGCCCCGAAGAAAAGATCCAGAAGATGCTTGCCACCTGTGACCTCTGAAGCGAAGCAAGCCACTCTGCACGAAGCATGCCTGTCCTCATCTTCCTCAGCATGCTTTCTGAGTCAGTTACAATCACGATGTGTGTGTGTAGACAGCTTTGGAGATCCATTGCAGCCAACCTTCAGTGTGGAGATGGCACCTGATTGATGACTGACTATATAGAGAATAAATCTCAAGATGTGTAAAAGGGCCTTTAATTTATAGATAAAGTGTATCACAATGCTTTATTATTTGAAACAATAGTTAATAGAACTGTTAAATACAAGGAGAAGTTCAGCACATGAAGAAATTAAACACTACGGATAATGAAAAGAGAAAGCAGAATAGGACAGAGAAGGTGATGATGAGGAAAAAGGATAATAGCTTAATGCTCTTTGCTCAACAAAACAAACAGGTAACAAAGACAAATGTTTCACTCACCTCCATTCGGTTTTCATCTGAGGGTAATTCACAGTGAAGGGAAAGAAAAGAAAACAACATTTAATACAAATGTGATCATACAGCACTTGTTGCATTACTTTTTTACAAGAATTCTGGCTGCATTACTTCATCACAAACATTCTAGCTGCATTACTTTCTCACAAGAATTCTAGCTGCATTACTTTATCACAAACATTCTAGCTGCATTACTTTATCACAAATATTCTAGTTGCATTACTTTCTCACAAGAATTCTAACTGCATTACTTTATCACAAGCATTCTAGTTGCATTGCTTTCTCACAAGAATAATAGCTGCATTACTTTTTAAAAGGCATTCTAGCACTGTTGTTATAAACATTCTAACATAGATATGAGTTTCATCAAGAACTTATATCACATCATTCTGGACATTCCCATACTGCTGTCATCTTCAATGGTCAGTGAAGAGTCCCAATACTAATAGTACCAGTTACAGTCTGATTATGTGCCCATCTGGCCTTTCCTCAGAGTTATAAATGTTGGCCAGATCCTCTTGTTACTCCGTGCCGAACCATTCTCTCCAGGTCATGATGATTTATCTGTTCCTCAACACTATACACGTGATCCCAAAGGGCCATAGCCGTGTTTACCTTATCATGCATCAATAACCCACCCAACGGTGCAGAACGGTGTTGGCCTGCTTGTTTTCCACCACATATCTAACATAGATATGTAATTGTGTATATGCCTACTTGTATTACTGACTCACAATCAGGCAAAGAAATATATGTGTGGATATGTCTACTTGGCCGGCTCCATGGCCGAGGGGTTAGCAGCTTTCTCCGCTAACCCCGAATACTCTCGTCACGTGACGCGACGAGAATTAGCAGTGGTTCAAATCGCAAAAGTGACTTATGAGAGTATGGAGCCGGTCGCTCAGAAAGTCGTGGCGTGCTGATGAGCGTAATCTAGCCTAGGAATCAACATACAGCTGAAAGATGCTGGTGTTGACCGCAATATCCTGAAACAGGATGGAAACGCGGAAAAAAAAAAAAAAAAAAAAAAAAAAAAAAATATGTCTACTTGTATTACAAACATCTAGCAAAGAAATATGTGTGTGTACATGTCTACTCATATCACAAACATCTAGCCAATAAATATGTGTGTGTACAGGTCTTCTCTATTGTATTACTTTCTCACAAACGTTTAATATATATATTTAAGTGTATACATGTCCACTGCACTGCCTTTTTTAAAAGTTGCATGTTCTTTGTGGGACGTTGTGATTAATTTTATATTCAGTAGTTTGCCATTGCTTTCTGAACTAGAAGTCCACGTGTTAAGTCCAACTAACCGATGTAAGGAATGAACCCGCTACCCTTATCAGCAAACAGGAAGATTGAATTGTTTTTGTATTGTCTGCTCTCTTTTAACTCAAGTGTAGTCCATACAAGTGCTGCTAATTCTAGTGCACTGGACTGATTTTTGTGTAAAGATTTGCTTTCCCTATTATCAGTGTCCCTCTCACCAACAGGCAGGTCAATAGTGAATGCTCTTAACTGTTCGATCACTCTATCACTGTGTCTACTGTATTGTACTACTTTCTAACAAACATTGTACACACATATCTTAGTGTGCACAAATCTACTGTATTGTTCTACTTTCTCACAAACACTGAACACACATATCTAAGTGTGCACAAATCTGCTGTATTGTTCTGCTTTCTCATAAACATTGAACACATATCTAAGGGTGCATAAATCTACTGTATTGTTCTACTTTCTCACAAACACTGAACACATATCTAAGCGTGTACAAATCTGCTGTATTGTACTACTTTCTCACAAACACTGAACACACATATCTAAATGTGCACAAATCTACTGTATTGTTCTACTTTCTCACAAACATTGAACACACACATCTAAGACTGCTATTGGTACTATTAGTATTGGAACTCTTTGCTGGCTGTTCCAAATGAAGGCAGAGCATGAATGAGAATGTCCTTAGTGCTGTGATGTTGGTTCTTGACTCACCTCAACTCAAACTATTTTGTTCATATGTCCCATAAATTTTGTGTTTTGAACGTCAATAGCACCACAGGTTGCGTACCATGGTTGGTATTCAGTAACTTCTCTTTTGAAAACCAACACTGAGGTATTAAGAGGTGCATGATCAGGTCATTCGCCAAAACAATCATCGTACACACCTTGTGGTGCTGACTGGCACCTTGCCATCTTGACAGACGATACTTTGTAAAATGGGGTTATCTTTCCATAACACAAAGTCTGGGCTGAATTTAGAGACCATGTGTTGCCAATGCAGCATGATCCCTCTCTCGGCTGTCTAGTTTACTTCAGAAGAAAGGTGACACCAATACGTCTGGAACAAGACAAGCTGCAGAAGCTGCCAGATCAGCAAAGCAATGCTCTAACTGTTCGCCTGTCGGAGCTTCGATCCTAGACCAGTTACCAACCAAAGCTTAGGGCCTGATCTGCCCTGCCATGACATTTAGTCTTTAGGCTGCATTTCCTCATACCAGGATAAGGCTTGTACCCTCCCAATTGCCGTCTTCCACCCGAAGCCGTTGGCACAATGTTGGATGTCGGGTTTGGTAAGCACCGCCCAACATTCAGCGCTAACAGAAGCAGGTAGTACCGTCTACTGTCATACGGTAGCTCAGTCATATCTGACTCAGACCTGCCTCTTTCTGATGTTTATCTTCTCTGAATGTGCATGTATATACATAAATAGGGAAGGACATCAACTTGTGATGCTATTGACATGCAAAATCAGTACCTGAGGCATTCCAGTCGGGGACAATTCTAGTACTATGGGAACTACTTTCTGAACTAGGCAGCCAGTGAAAGATCAGTATAAGATGAATACTGTCTCAATATGGAGTACCTCGAAACAAGAGACCTGATTGACCAGCTTCAGGAAAGAGCAAAAGAAAAACAACCTGAGGTGCCTATTACATATCACCAAAAGAAAAGAATGATCAAATCAATCAGAATGCCACCAACACCAGCGTCACGATTTCACTTTATGGACAGACAAGAACAAATCATTATTTTGTGCCTCAGAACAGGACACAATAGATTATGCAACGACATGTATACACAACATGTATACACAATTCAAGTCATGTGAGTCATTCATTGCTGACAAGCATCTCGCTGTTGAGTACTACGCCCCGCTGAGTAATGTACAAGTACAAGATCAGCTTGTTCAAGTGGGACCTAAATTACAAGTAATTATGTGGTCAGTTTCAGTTGAATTATATACTGAGTTTAAGAGTTGGTGCAATATATCTGCTGCCTTGGTGACCATCAGTGAGGGCCATACCTTCCCATAAATAGTATTATTTAGTGTTATATTATTCAATTTGTAAGCTGATGGCATATAATTATTTGATTATTTATTCTAATCTCTTCTCTGATCTTTCTTTGAAACTTTGAGTCTTTCTCAACTGTTTTCAACAAGCGTTGGATTGTTACCGTTGTAGTCTTTTAACAATGGTTTTAACTGTTTTTATTTTATAACTCTCTAGTAGAGTAATGTTTCTTCTTCCTATGGTTTCAATGAATGCCCATGTTATTAGGTAAACGAAAACTAAAGTAAATAAATTAAAATTACTCCATGCAGATGAGATCTGCAAAACGCAAACAGTACTCACCGTTGTACAGTAGACGGCTAGGTAAAATCGAAAAAAACCCAAACAACAGAATATGTCAAGCACTGTCGAGAAATTTTGCCGTTACAAATAAAAATAATTGTCTAATAAAACTAAACCTACCGTCAGCTTCAAATTCATCAGTGGCATGTCCACTAAGTGCCTCGGAGACATGAGAAACCGAGTCCGGCTGTGGGTTTGCTGCTGCGGCCATATTTTCGTCGTCTGCGGGTTTAGAGACGGGGATATCTAGAACTCTTGATTGAATATCCCAACTCTCGCCAAAGATATCGGGTGTTTTGTCACAGCGGTTTACATGGTGTGGCACACAATTTCGCTAACAGTGGCAGAAACAGTCGAAGATGAAGCGTCTTATCGCCGATTTCACTTCTTTATGCATTTGAGTTGCTTGCCTCGCTCAGCCTCACTGCGCATGGGTCAACGTCCCGGAAGTAAATGTTCTGGAACTAAGACGACAAATTCTATACTTTCATGTTGTCCATTAATTAACTTGTCATCCCGGCCCAGCTAAATGTCATCCTAATAACTCTCATTATTATGATTTAAGAATCTATCTCACTGCATTTAGGACACGGCATAAACGCTCTGCCTCTTCCAGCAGAAACGCTCTAACTCTCCCGGCAGAAGTCCCATGGATTTCAACTATCCCTATTGCGAGCCGGTTAGTTACACTCACAATCATGTGAACTGACGAGTGGCGTAGGCGTTCGTATCTCTCCATAGATCTCTTCACTGAGATTCTCAGTCACTGGTGTTCTAGATTGTTTCCACTGATTATACACCTTCATGGCATGGTCTTAGGCCACCAAGCATTATTTCTACTGTTCTGCTACTAACTACCAGTTGTCACGACGTTTCCCAACGCCCCTCTTCTCATTATGTGACCAATTAACACACTTTTCTATAGTTGGGTAACAATTTTTTTTGCTACTTATCTCAGAATCCCAGATAAGTAGCAAACATGCTTTTTTCAAATTTTCATTTTCTCTTCATTATTCTCATTTTTGTTTCACCTTTTTATTCTTCTCATCCCGTTTTTGTCTTAATGTAGTCACTGGAAGGTATTCTCCGTGATTATATGTTGTGTTTTATGTATGAATGTATTTGTTTTGCAGATGAAGGCTAGGCGTCGCAACGTTATGTATTTTTCGCAATTCTGTTCTGTAAAGCTGAATTACTTTGTATTATTTTATAGTGTTTACATTTCCACAGCTTTACCGCAGTTCCACTCATTTTATGCATATAGTTGAGCATAATGTTCTACTTTCGTAAGCCTCTACCAGACAATTGTTGTTGGCTACTCTGGTCGTCTTAGGCAGTCGCAACATTCGTCTCATAAACCACATCTCCGCTGCCTCCAAACTCCTTCTAATTTGTTTTCCCCCGTTCATACAACAAAACAGGTTCAGGATAACATTTCGATATTTTTTTTTTGTTCCATACCCAATATTATCCCTTACAGGACGTTGCAATAAACATCAGCATTTTCAGATGCTGTTTATGTACTACGCAAGATTACGCTCAGTAGTTTGCCATTGCTTTCTGAGCGACCAGCTCACGTACCCCGTAAGTTACCAACGCGGCGAGAACCGCTACCGATTCTCGCGCAGGTTACGTTACTCACGAGAATATACGGGATTACGGAGAAAGACGTTAACCCCTGTTTCAATATTAGTCTTACTATATGTTGGATAAATAAAGACAAATAATAAACATGAGACATGTTACCTCAAACCCTATATTTGTTGGTTGTTCGTGATTTCTTGGCAAGTTTACGTTCAGTAGTTTGCCATTGCTTTCTGAACGACCGGCTCCCATACCAGCACATTATAACACAACGCGACACGGTCTGCTGCACAAATCGGTCGCAGCTGAGCTTCGAGCGCCTGGTACCCGGCTCACGAACCACATTGGCAAGCCTTTAGCTAAACTAAACTTTTGTTTGTGCATATCCTTTACAGGACATAGCTGTCAACATCAGCATCTTTCAGCTGATTGTTGATTTCTTGGCAAGATTACGCTCAGTAGTTTGCCATTGCTTTCTGAACTAGTGAAGATTAAATGGCAAGACAAGATCCCAGACACTGAAATCCTAGAAAGAGCGTCCATACCCAGCATCCACACTCTGCTAATGAAGAATCAGATTCGTTGGGCTGGTCACTTGACTCGCATGCCAGATCACAGGCTCCCTAAACAAAGTTTTTACTGCGAGCTGCGTTGTCGTAACATAAGAGTGCAGTCACTTGTGAAGCAAACAGAACTGCAAGAACTGAGTAAAAACAGGCTGGACAGAAAAACCACTGCAAGAGATCCTCCTCCTGGAACGTCAAGCATTCTTTGCCCACATTATCAAAGAACATTTCGAGCCAAAATAGGCCTTACCAGCCATCTTAGAACTCACAGCTATATACTTTCAACACGACTGGATGAAGTGAATGGTCATCATCATTCTTGGTGGACAAACAACAACAAAGTTGATATGTAAATGCACTTGCCTTTTGACATCTTCTTTCGTTCGCTAACGTCTGATTTCGATTGAAATTTCGACTGAAATTATTAACTGCTGAAAGAGCCTGTAAATTTATCTCTTTATCTCTTATAGTCGGCTCTGTAGTGAAAGGGTTACAAATGCAATTGGTAATCCCGCATAACGCGTTTGAAATACAGATACTGGTGATTTGGAAGCAAGCCGCCTTGCTTTGGTTTTCATACAATGGTATGGGTGTCGGTCGCTCAGAAATAATGGCAAACTACTGAACTCAAACTTGCCCAGAAATCGCATGCAGCCAAAAAATGCTGGAGTTGACTGCCACGTCCTGTAAAGGATATTCAACTAATTTTTATTTTGTTATCTCTCACTGCTTTTCCAGCTGCGTTTCTTTTGCATCTTATCTCACGTGGTGCATACTATCCGTCTTTGGTATTGGCAACACCAGGAAGATAACCCGGTCAACAAATGCCTTTAGAAGTCGGATGTGTCAGTCAACATTTGTAAATATCGCAGCTCTGTTGTAAACAGACGCAATGCAATTACGTCTAAAACAACATTCCGGATGAACGCAGAAGAAGAAGAGGAAGAAAAAGGAGATGACAAAAATATTGGTAACACAGCGTTGGGACGAATAAAGCATATGTCAGGGACACTGGGGATAGACAAAGGACAAACAGTATATGAATTATAGACAAGCAGCCGGTGCTACGGCGAAGGAGCTGTAAACGTAATTCGCAATCCCACTTACCGCGTTCGAAACACAGCTGCAGACGATTTGAAAGCAGATCTCCTTTTGCTGGTATGAGTGTCGGTCGTTCAGAAAGCAATGGCAAATTACTGCACGTAAACTTGCCAAGAAATCACGAACAACCAACAAATATAGGGTTGATGTAACATGTCTTGCCTAGTACATTAACAGCAGCTGACAAATGCTGGTGTTGACTGCAACGTCCCGTAAGGGATACGCAAAAAAAAAAAGTTTAGTTTAGTTTTAGTTTTAGTTTAGTTTAGTCGATGGATCAACATCACGGCACACGGGTGCAACCTATAATTGTTCCGTTCTCCTCCTAACTCAAACTTGAGTCTGGAGAAACTCAACTCAGTGCACGAACTCCGTAGCACCGGCGAGGATCCTGAAATACTTCGGTAGATTTTTTAATCGAAATTTTGCCCGGGCAGCGCCGTTAGGCTACACTTTTTCGATTTCCAGCTGCCAAGGGATTATATATATATATATATATATATATATATATATATATATATATATATATATATATATATATATATATATATATATATATATAATATACTTGTGTCAGGTCTTAGTTAGATATGACTGAGCTACCGTATGACAGTAGACGGTACTACCTGCTTCTGTTAGCTCCGAATGTTGGGCGACGCTTACCTAACCCGAAACCCCACATTAGGCCAACAGTTTCGGGCGGAGGGTACAATCCTTATCTTAGTGCGAGGAAGTTAGTTAGTTAGTTAGTTAGTCGACAGATCATACTCATTGCACATCGAACCATTCAGTCCATAAGTGCTCGGATCCCCTCCTCAGCAAATCCCGCAGCGTGTAGCGGCTAACGACTCCAGTTCTGTGTTGGTTTATCAATCTTCTTTGGCTTCCTGCGTAGTGTTCTTGTTTGGCCACCCCTCTTTTAATTTACTGCTCTCGCAGTCTGGCCATTGTTGTAGATTCACAGTCATCACTTGGTTCTCGCAAAAGTCTTACTTCTCGTAGAGCATTCAGAATGTCAGCCTGGTCCATGGCGCGTCCGCCCTCCACAGTAGCGTTACCTGCGAGCTTGTCAGCCCGCTCATTTCCTTGTACTCCCGCATGCCCTGGCACGAAGATGAAACTAATCTTTGCCAGCCGAGACCGCTCCAGAGGCAGCAACCATTCTCTTCGGATCGACCCCTCCTCTATCCTCTTGATCATGTTCATTGAGTCGCTAAGGAAACAAGCCCTAGTGAATGTCTGTGTCTCGAGCCATGTTATTGCTTTACTTACTGCCATGACTTCCATGGTCAGGCTACTTGTGGTTTCAGTGAAAGCACCAGAGTCCTCCTTCACAATTCTCCCTCCGGCCCGAGCTGTAAAGGCCCATGAGCTTCTCACATGTCGGACGACCGACCCATCTGTGTAGATGACCGCGTCACCGTCTAGCGAATTCTCGAAAATCAACGCTTGTACTTCAGCCTCCACAGCAGCCGGATTTTCTTGTCTGCATTTTCTATCTAGTTGGATGCAAACTGAAAAGGATGTGCAGAAGTCTGTTGGCACTTGCACCCACTCCTCGCCAGGTTCTAAGTCCTCAAGTGAACACACCTGTTGAAGAATGTCTTCGGCTTGACCCATCCACGACCGTCCTCTTTTTAACCTGCTGCCCTTCACCTTCCTTAATTTCACTATGCATGGATGTTGTGTGTTTGCGTTAATTCTGAGGTAGGCGCGGCCTGCATT